>CM034361.1:76011629-76083845 GCA_019925275.1 Mytilus edulis | reverse complement strand
AAGTACAAACACATACTTGGATTTATAACTGAGTAATTGATTGAAATAAAATTGGCAAATCAAACACACCTACAGCATGCTTGTGAATAAGATTATAATTATCAATAAATTCTAAATTAAGATTGAAAACTTATTTTTAAACTGACTAGTAAAACTAGTTTTACAATGTTTATATTCTGACACTAGTTCTGATTGGTTCTCTATTAATCTATTGACTCCACCCATAGGCTTGTTTACCTTACCTAATAATGAAAGCATGGTTGAGCTAGCAAGGAAGCTAACCAAAGAATCTACATTTAGCTTCATACTCGTTGGAATTTGCTGTAAACATAATATTACATATGCGATTGATAATTTGTTTTAGTGTATATCGTGCCTGTTTAAGGAACAGAGTACCGTTTTAGGCAGTTTTTCAGCTGATTATTTTTCAAATTTGAATTTGTTGTTTTCATGATTCCTTAATAGTTCTGATGTTGAACCAAAAACAAAGTTTAATTTGACCCCTTTAAGACCAACTTGAAAAACTTAAACCAAACAAAAAAATCTAGATACATGTTGAGGTTCAGTATATAAGAGAACCCCTTTAATTCATTTTTGATCTGCCAAACAAACTATGTTGAATATTGGACTATGTGTACCAATTTGAAAAATGCCTATAAAATCCAAAATCTAATTACACGTTTTGATATAACCTTTCAAAGAAACCACAGAATTAATTATTTTTTCAATCAAACCAAAGTTTTATTTTGGACCCTCTGGTGAACTGAATACTTTGTTGATTTCGTTGATTAAATTTCTAAATTCATTTAATTTTTCTACACTAGAAGTCCACAATATAAAACAGTCATCTAAGTAACGTTTCCAATAATACCATATTTTTTTAAAAATAATTACATTACATTAATATTTAAAAGGGTTTTGTAATTCTTTATGATGCTATGAAAGTAAAAATGTAGATAATTAACAGTGTTTGTCTATTATTTTTATCACTTTAAACGGGTTGTTTAAGCGTTAACCGTGTGGACATTTTTAATTTGAATCGCTTACGAATTTCGCACAAAATTTGCTTTGTTTACCCTCTTTGTTCATAAAATTTGATAAAGTGTTAGGGACTGTTAAATTCTTAGTTTTATTTCAGTTTTTTCATGATTCTTTGGAACCGATATATTATAATGCATATGACTGAGAATAAATACCTTGATTGTCTTTTACAAACACTGGCTTTAGAATTGTTCTTAATAAATGCGAGTGGCAAGTAGAACAACAGAACACGTCGCCAATCCATTCTGCAAGAATAAGGAAACAAAATTAACGGAAATATTGTGTGAGGAAATAATTATAGACTGGAGTGCTGCAAAATGAAATTTTAAATTTGTGATAAATCGTATCACGAACTTAAAAACAAGTCTATACGTTCTTGAAATTCTGTAAATGGAGACTGGATGGCTGAGGATGTAGTTAAGCGCTTTGAGTCTTTCTACTGGTTCATACGAATAGACAACTTTCGAGTTCGATGCATTTCCGTCAAAAACTCTGGTTTTTGTGAACGTCATTTGTGCGTATAGGGGCGTCGTCACTTCCATTCCGATGTTGAGCGAGTGGTTGGAAAACTATAATTCTGTATTGTACGAATTATTCGGCAAATTGATTTCTCAAAATTGACAGTCATTAGGGAATTGTCATTAAGTACCTACAGAACAACCATTATTTCTAGTTTATCCTGCACAATGACGATCACTAAGACGCCTGATGAACGTAAATAGTGCAGGGATACAGGCGACCCCCTATATCTTGTAAATGACGTCATAAAGGCGCGCATAATTGACGAGTTTTTGTCGGTGACGGATGAACTGGAAAGTGGTCTATTAATCCATTCTTTTTAAATTGAACTTGAATTCCAAAACAATGTCTAACCTTTCTGTAGTTTTTAGGTCACCTGGCGAAAAAAGACCTGTGCGAATTATGCCATCATTTGTAAAAGAAAGATACCAGAAGGACAGTGAAACTCGTAAATCGATAATAAATTGACAACGCCATGTCTAAAAATGAAAAAGACAAACAGACAAACAATAGTACACATCACATAAAATAGAAAACTACATAATAAATAACACTAACCCCACCAAAAACTAGGGGTGATCTCAGGTGCTCCGGAAGGGTTAGTAGTTCCTGCTCCACATGTGTCACCCGAAGTTACTAAGCCTTTTCATTTCAAAGATATATAATTTATTATTAAAAAAAAAAACCAGAGAGTATTGAAAGTCTGAGTAATGATCAATATGGGAAATGAAACTAGACCAAATCATCCAAATTTTAAATTATTAAATAAATTATTAATAAAATGCAAGAGTTGTCTAAGAAACATGCAAATTAGATAATCAAAATCTTCGAAATTGTGCAATATAAAGAACTGACAGAAAATTCTTTTATAAAAAAAAAATGGCGTTTGAAGGATACAAAAGTTATTCTAAGTTGTATAAACAAAAATCTTTGAATGAAAGCAGAAGACAATTTGTTTTGCGACAGAAAAATGGTTTGATAAATTTTGTGCCTGTCCCAAGTCAGTAGCCTCTGGCCTTTGTTAGTCTTTTCTTTTTTTTTTTAATTTTTGTTCATTTGTATGTTTGAGAGTTTAGTGTAACGTCTGTTTTTACAAAACTAGTATACAATTTTATCTAGGGTTTCAGCTCCAGGTGCGGGATTTTCGTGTTGCGTTGAATACCCATTGTCTGCTCTTTGGTCGGGTTGTTGTCTCTTTGATATATTCCCCATTTCCATTTCCATTCTCAATTTAATTTTTTAGTGTGTAGGTAAAAGTTATATCTTTGGTTAGCTCGCTTTCTGGTTGAAACTTGAAGTCAATATTAGGTTAGGTATACTTTAAGAGTAGACCAATATTATAAAAGTTGGACGTCCATTTGGCTGTGTGGGATGTATAAATACTCAGCCACGTTCGGTGGGAGAATAGTTCATAATGAATGTAATAGGTGCATTTCAACAATAAATGTATTCATTGAAACGTTTACATGATTTATTTGAGAACTTCTTTTAATTCAGCACTCCATCAAAATACTGATGATGTCATGTCGGGAATTACTTGAAAGACAATATTTTGATTAGATACCATAATATTTATTTGACGGACGTGGCTATATTTACCTAAACGGGATTACTATTTATTCAAGAACCACTATATTTATAAATAGAATATCATATTATTTAGCTATAATAACATTAAAAGTTGAATAAATATTATTTGAACGAGGTTTATTGGCATACATTTTGGGACGTTTTGACATTTCTTAATTAAGTGTGTATTCAATCTCATTTCAATTTAATTTAGAAGGTTTAACACAAATCATAACTCTGTAGGCTTTTTATATGGGAAAATCTCGGTGTGGATGCATAAGTTGAAGTCTTGCAGATTTGAAAGGCATACGGAGAACTTTAGATCTAAATTATTTACTTGTATTTTGAAATGCGTATATACTTTGCTTGCTAATAAACTGAAGGTTAATAAATCTGAAAAGAAAACACTCATGTGGTAATAACAATTGTTAATCATATCAAAATAAACATTTTAGGTAAAAATCTACTTAACCTTTTGATACGTTTAACAAGAAGATAAAAAGCTCGACACAATAGGTATTATTCTAAATACTACTATCTAACAAAGAAGACATGTAATAAAGACATTTTTAAATATTATCAAACACTTCACCGTTCAATATCGGTACAGACTGATAACTTTAATTTACTCAACGACAAGAATTTGTTTGCATATATATAGAAGAAATTCCTATCTATGGACTACCGTTTTTAAATACCCTATGTCTAATTTGGTCATTAATAAAACAATTGTAAACATGTATTTGAAACGTATACAATAAGGCTGTGACGCGAACGGATATTTTAACTTGGTTGAGCAAATTACATCGAAGTTTTAACAAGAGTAGCGAACCAAGACGTTCGATAATATCATGTTCCGTTACACACAAGACAATCATTTGAACGAGCATATGGAATAAATGAAATGGTATGTAAACTTCATAACTATATTTGTTTGTTTGTAAAACTGGTAAAATATAGGATGAATTTTCCGAGGTTTTATTCAGTATACAATACTATTTTTTTTGTAAATGAAAAACAATATTTTTGTATTTAAAAAAAACTTAGACTTATACGTTTATCATTGTGAGGGATAATGGCTTGATTTATATATATTCTTATGGTCTTTTTCCATCTCGATTGTGTCTTTATTGTGTAATTAACAATGAGTTATAGGTAAAATGTTGTATAAAATTCATTTTTAGTTGCCTTCTCGCAGTTCGAAAATGGAGTAAGAAAATTCGTCAAAGATATCATGCTTATAATATGTATACGCAGACCCGGGCTTCGTCTTCAGACAGACTCGCTAGTGACGCTGGATCAAAACGTACTGTAGCCAAATTAAGAACGAAGTTGAAAAGAATTGAGTGTTTTTGATATTGTTAATCGCAACAAATCAAAATGATAGTTAGACAGTGGCTCAGAAATGAAATAATATACATGTACATTTGACTGCTATCATTTTTAAAATTTTAAAACGGCCGTTTGTAGATGGTACGCATAATGGCGTCATCAATGTTGTATACAATAATTCAACTATCAACCCCTCAACAGTTTTGCAAAGTTTTTGTAATGTATATGTATCCTTTCAAGATCAAACAGAAAGTTACAGTGTATATTAACATCACTTAAAGCAAATTTTAAAACACCCAGGGAATGTGAGATTATAACTCAATCATGGTTTGTACGTCAAACGGGCGGTTTGTCTACAAAAGACTCATCATGGACGATTAAATTAAAAGGCCAAATCAAGTACGAAAAGCATTGGAGACTCAAAATTCCGACATTGTCCATATACAGCTCAGGTTATTTAGTCCTAGGTTGAAATCATAGTATTTCAAATAATTCAAAAGTTTGTGATCAGTTAAATTTTTTAATACGACCATATGCAATCGTTTGGCATGGATAAATTAATATTAAATCTTGTATTTGATTGATGCAATAGTTTCTTCTTATGAAGATACCCTCACACTACAGACTCGCACGCCGAGTCAGATTTTTACCGTAGTAATTCACAGGGTTACTGCATGTCCACATATATCATAATAGGACATATCATCATGACTATAAGTCAATCCGTTTTTGCCCTGACTCTAAATACCATTAGCAAATTACCGACCTACCGCATAAGATACGAGCATTCGTATAACGACGGTGTCTCTTTCATGGATGGATCTGTACAATTCTACTTTTCATAACTAAAATTTGTTCTTAAAAAATGGAAAAAATGATACCAAAGGGGTTATTCAAACTCATTAGTCGAAAAACAATCTGACAATAGCATGACAAAAAGACATACGACGGAAAGACAAACAACAGAACACATGACACAACATAAACATAGCATCACTTCCATTGTTAAGTGCAAAATAAAGGAAATCATTCATCAAACGTTTGTGATTATTTTTAAACAGAATAAAGTTATTTTGAATTTTTCACTGTGTGAAGCTATTAAATAATTTAAAAGTACTGATCAAAATCAATGAAAGCTTGAATAGTGTGCGATACGTCAAGCTTATCTTATTTTCTAATAAATGTTATCAAAATAGATAAATACAAGGTTTATTTTCACTTACGTGTCATTTTCATGATATTTTTTTTTTTATTGTTATGCATATTGGAAACTCCCCAAAGTATTTTAAAAGTAGAACTGTGTGTCTTTTGTCACCGGCATACAACATGTACAATATTACAATGTTTATGTGCATTGAAAATGATGGCACTATTATTTATATTTTATGTAACTTGTGCAAAAAAGACAAGTATACTCTAAACGTCTGCATGTTCTATTCGAATATTGAAATCCATTTTTCGTAAAACTCAAATTAAAAAAGGGGGCAGATTTTCTTTTCTTTAGCCAAACTAGTATTTAACTTATGTCTCGTTTTACCAAGTAATGGATTTCTTACTAAACAGCTTTAATGGACAGTATAAATTCAATACTATACTTATGCAACATAATACTTTAAAGGAAAGGTAATTGTCAAATTATTCTTGTATAAAAGAAATTACACGATTTTCTCATTACGTGCGTTAAACATATCTTTTGTTATAATTAATTAACGGTGTGAATTTCTCAAGGTTGAAAAGGTCTTTGATCTCCAATACCCAATTATATATATAAAAAAAAAATAACAAGCTCGTAATAGTTTGTTTTCTTTTTACCCACGACCTAAATAATTACGAAGCTGACTTTTTATTATAAGTAAGATCATGATGGTTCGTAAATTATGTTTTCTTATTCAATCTTCAATTATGATTGATTCACTAAATGTTAATTGCAAAACGTTTAGTGACAAATATTCTATGCATATTTAGTACGGGAACAAATTATTGATAAATCCAATCCTGTTCAGAAAAAAGGCTATGGTTGGAAATTCGTACGTGTTGCATATTGCAAATAAAAATGTTGTTGGATATACAAATGTACCTGCAAATAAGCCCCTATAAGGTCTGTTCAAAGAGTTAATGCAAATAAATCACACAGAGCGCATGCCAGTTTCAATAAATAAAGCAAATAATTTAGCTCTCCATTCTAAGCGGACTTGGCTGCGTATTTGTACATCCCCCATAGCTTTATCAACATTGTGTGTTCAAATCTATTTGAAGCTAATTGTAAAATTTATATTTATATATTCTTTGCAAATTCTGAAATTCAGAATTCTCTTCAACTAAGTAAATAAATGTTGATAATTGGATGCCGTACGAGATATTGTTGCACATTCTTAAGTACAATCTGATTCTGTTGTCTTAATGTCAAAAGTTTGAATGATTCTTGAATGTGCGAAATGATTGAATTACTAGTAAGTAGTTAATAATGTCGTGTAGTTAGAAATTGGTGATCATGATTTACTTAATCTATTTCATTTGTCCAATGTAACCACTTATTAGACGATGTTAAAGATGATACATTGATGTTAAACGTCCAGTCACAACTATTACATATCAGTACACGAAAATGTAGGGATATGAATTTGAACCCGACTTTGTACAACAATGATACGCTGAGTCGGACTTTTTACCAGCTGGTTCACAAAATGATAGTCCGCAGGGGGTCATGTCACATGATGTCAGCCTACCGCGACTCCAGGCTGAGCTGTATTTTCTCATACTCCTTTTAAACACTGCTTAATGTACTGAGAATCAAGTAGTAAATACCATTTGGTATAACTGTTTTTCTAACATGCCGTTGATGGAACCCACGGGCTCCCGCAATTGACGTGTACACAAGTACCAATATTGCAAAGGCAACACAGTTTTTAATCAATACTTTTAGAAATACAGATATATAACAGAATTTATTACAAAAATCCACAAATATGTAAAACATCAGTTCATACATTTATTAGCGGCCAATCTAACTTATGATCCTGTTTAAACAGCTTACGTTATCTTGATTTTGACAGGATGATAATAAAACCAAACCAGCTACAATACAACTGAACAATCAACAGAAGGGGGACCTTCGCCAAGCTTTTGATCTATTTGATGCGGATGGTTCTGGAACTATCGATGGGAGTGAATTGAAGGTAAGAGGGATACATTTTTGAAACTTTAGATGGTAGTGAATAAAGGAGCATTCTTGGAAAATACCTTGATTTTATACAGTTAAAAGGTGTCACGTGCACAATGGTTACCTATATAAACATTATTAAGAAATCAGATCTTACTAATCTAACTTTATGACATCGTTATGATGTGAATTTATCGTTTGTAAGGAAGGAATCTCCATATTGTGATAACGATATACCAAATAACCAGACAAAGCCAGATGCAAAACAAATGGTTATATTATGCCACTAGTAACTGTTTCCAATCTCAGTCAAAATTGTCCACACTTCATCCGGATTAACTTTATATTGATAGAAACAAAAAAGATATTGGGTATCCACCATGGCACAACATCAGTACATGCACAGCTAAACGAAATCATAAAAAGCAAAGAACAGTGCGTGTATTGCTATTCTGCAACTCAAAGATACATTGAGGTTTTCAACACTGAGCAAAATGAAAAATCGCACCTCTCTGCAACTTAAAGAGTAGACAACCTCTAGCACCAGTTTGAGAGGAATTCTTTGCAAACTGATTCGGATAGACTTTGTGAGATGTATCACCACCAAATCGGGCCGATCAAAAAAGAACATACTGAAAGTAGTACATATTAAACACAAAATAGTTCCTATGCATAGGTATAAATATAACACTATGAAGAACATATGTTGTGTTCATGTGTTCTCGTCATGAATATGCATGAAATAGTTTCCACTGGACGTTAATTAAGCAAAAATCAGTCACTATTTCTATTTTCACTAATCTGCATTTCTACATACGCTGTACATTTAGTTTTTATCTAAATTTTGTACTGATATTATAACGTTTATACAGCAAATAGTTATCAAAGGTACCAGGATTATAATTTAGTACGCCAGACGCGCGTTTCGTCTACATAAGACTCATCAGTGACGCTCATATCAAACAGTCATGGTGCATCAAATATCATCGAAAGCTATAAATTATGAGTTTAACATATAATTGAAATTACTGAAAGGTTATCGTTGATTCTAATATGACGTGCTTCTTTCGCTTTGTGAAACAAACCCATGCTCTAAATCAAATAAAATGTGTTTGCACATGCGTATATTGACTTCTTCAGAATAACGAACTTTATCAAATTATCATGCACTTAATATATTTCCTTAACTTTTCAACACTTTCAAACTCTTAAATGGTGCACATGATGTTACAAGTTCATTTATTATGACTGTAATGTGTTGCATTCCGAAATTGACATATTTGAACTAGATACGACAAGCGTTCATGCTGACTGTTCAAACTCCTCCCTCTGAAAAATCACAGTGCCAGCAGTTTGCTTCTTTACAACAAAAAAGGGAGGTTCATGGAAGAGCCTACACAAACGCTTTTACACTATCGCTCGGGCAAAAATAATCACGAATATAATGCCTACCCATGTTAAAACTACAATAAAGTATAGCTTGCATCAATTATTACTTAAATATTTTGATTTTTGGTACAAGTTTTTTTTGTAATGTTTGCTTTGTTGTTAAATGGTAATTGTCTTTCAGATAGCACTCAGAGCGTTAGGATTTGAACCAACTAAGGAAGAATTAAAGCGATTGGTGGCAGAATGTGACAAAGACGGTAATTAAATTTTTTCAACTAATATGAATTCATTTTCTTAACAACTATTTATTTTTTGTTAAATCATTTAACTCGCATATTTATTTAAATAGTATGACAATACATGCAACATTGTGAGTAGTTTGATAAGTGAAATATGACAACACACTAAGTCTTATGATTTTTCTGTACAACAGTAAACCAGACCACACAAACAACAACGACAGACCATCAAAACAATTGACTCCTAACAATAGAAGTTTAAACAAAAACTTTACATAAAAATAGATGGCCGAGAGGTGTGCAAGCGAAGTACATGTGAAAACATGTGTGGTTTATCCAACTAGTTGTACGCGCGCACAAACTTCTTGCTTTATTCACCTAAACCCTATGTCGTACTATGTAAAACACACCGTAAAAACTTCCAAAGATGAGAGACCAACAGGTTGGCTAATAACTTGAACACGAAAATAATTATGTTTAAAATGTGTTTGTAGGTCTTCTGGACTTCAACGACTTTCTGAAAATAATGTCAGATAAAATGACAGGTCCAGATACAAAAGAAGACATGTTAAAGGCATTTGAACTTTTTGATTATGAAGAAAACGGCAAAATTGCAAAGCATAATGTTATGCAAATAGCTGATGAGCTTGGACTTACACAGACGGAGAAAAGAGCAAAAGAGCAGGGATTGGATTTACCTATAACAGAATGGGAAGTAGATGTATGTATAAACTACTGAATAAAATGAAATTCAAAACAGTGTAGCTGTGGCCATTGATTGACACATTAAAATCATCCATTGACTGGGACAATTTACGTGAACGTTTGTCTGTAACGACCACTGTTCACGACGTACCTACGATAGACATTTAAACTGTGGGGTCACCAAAGGTTTCTTAACGCCTTTAATTATAAAATAATTCGAAAAATTAATCAGGAATAATCTTTGTGTTTTGATTTATATAATTGATATAAATCAAAATATCGTGTTATTTCTGATTAATTTTTCGAATTACTTTATTTAGGTGTTGAGAACCTTTGGTGACCCCATAGTTTAAGTGTCTTTAAAAAGTACATAGTGAGCATTGGTCGTTACATACAAACGTTCACCTAAATTGTCCCAGTCAATGGATGATTTTAATGTGTCAATCAATGGCCACAGCTACACTGTTTTGAATTTCATTCTAAATATATACGGTACATAAGAGAAATATTTAGATATACATGCGTACATGGCTTGATGGATAAATGTATGCTCTCGGTTGTATATGAAAATGAAGAATTAGATTGAGTTGACATCAGAACCCGATGAAATATCAATTCAAAGAGATAGCTCTTATGTTGCAATTTCAAAGATGTGTAAACATTTGAATACGTGAGGACACAGGCACTCGTCTCAGAATTTTTTTTCCCTATATACCTTTATATAACATAAAGGTATATAGGGAAAAAAATCTGAGACGAGTGCCTGTGCGTGAGGACCTGTATGACCAAAGGGAACCTCAAATAACGATGAATTAAGGACGAGTATGTTCTAATTCATGTCCATACCCATGCACTGACTTCTCATCTTATGATATCCTCGGGACTAGCGGCAATATCGACACATCGCAAGAAAGTGAAGATAAACTTAATTAATCATAGGTTGACATGCAACATAAAAACATATCTTTACATCTAAAATGTTGAAAGTAACGTTCAACACCAATCAATCAACCAATTCATATAAAAAATACTTGATTTAAGTATCAGACTGAAAATGTATTTGTTACTAGTATATCATAAACTTCAAATTAGAAAGTTAACAACGTTATGTCTGTACCGAAACACTGACTACTGAGCTGAAGATACCGTCAATGGTACCTGGCCAGTGTAAGAAAATGAAGGTAAGAATTTATACATTCGGAGCTGACAAGAAACATAAAATTTTCACATTTTGAAATATATTGGTACTCAAGGCTGTTTTCCGCCATCCTTCTTGTAATGATTATTTGTAGCTGTAATATACGAACATCGCAATACGTATTTCCGGTTATGAAATTACAAGCGCATGGTCGAAGTTTTAACATCCTGAAATTGTGTATTTAAAGGGAATTAACAAAAGTACATGCAAATTGCGAAACAAAATGACGAGCAATGAATACAGCGTGCTATTTTTCTTTTCAGGAAATGGTAGATGGTGCTGACAGAGACAGAGATGGTCTAGTTAGTAAACAGGAATTTCTGAAAATTTTAAAGACAGAAAAGAATTAAATTATCGTTGTTCTATTTCATGTTTCCTTTTATTTGTCATTAGTCTCGAGCTGAAAATATTTATGTGCCTTAGAAAGCAATGTGAACATTAAAAATCATAAACATCTTTCGCAAATCTTCACGCTAGGAATCAAGTGTTTCTTCGAGACGAATCAATCAATATGGAAATCATGCCTTTCTTTATTTTATAATGAAGGCATATATTACATGTTGCTTTGGGATTATATCATCACGTTATAGTTTCATTAAATTGCTATGTTGACACTCCTATGGAATGAGCGTCATAGAATATAGGTCGTCATTTTACGAGTACGATTTTGTGCGATTTCCAATCTTGTTTGATTTGTTGAACATGTATCATTTTCTGTCAAAATGCTCGAACGAGACACAATTTGGTATGCTTTAAAAGGGTACCACAAAAAAATCTCGACCCTTGCAATTGCCTTGATTAAGGATGTGAACGAAGTCGAAATAAAAGCAACAGTAGTATATATATACCGGTGTTCAAAAGTCATAAATCGATTGAGAAAAAAACAAATCTGGGTTACAAAGCAAAATCAAGGGAAACACATCAACTATAATAGGAAAACAAAGAAACAACAGGAACACTGAAGTGCAACAAAAATAAAGGCCAACATACATAGAAACGAACTATTTGATAACCACTGCCATATTCCTGACTTGATACAGGACTTTTTTTAAAGAAAAAATGGTGGGTTGATCCTGGTTAAATGACTAACCAAAGCTCCCACTTTATGACAATGTCAAAAACGTGTCTTGTGTTAAATATTTTCCTCTTTCGCAGAATGAGTTTTGTCTTGGTCCAAAATGACCACTTTACAGAAGGACAAAAACATAAAGTATCATCCATGCACGGTGTTACGCTTTTGAGTATGAAGGGGTTAAATATGAAATTAAAAAGTGTTTGTATAGTGTTTCTGCACTTACAATGTTTTACTCATTTCTTCTTAGTTTTTTTTTTTTACAAGATCATGCATTCCTTAACATATCATGATGGTGTTGTATAAAATCTTACATGAAGTACATCAAGCAATATAAGAACTGGACGATTTTATATTTAAAAATATGAACTTCAATAACCGAAGCCAGTTTTAAGACCGTATTATGTGTTTTCTATTTTGTTTCTATTTAAGTTTTTTTATCCATGTACAAGTTACTGTTGCAAGAGTTTTGACGTGTACTAATTTGATTTTTTTATTTCCTTGACGCTAAGTTAGCCCACTAATCGAAATTCAAAACAGAGAATGCGATTTATAAATCAAATATTTTAACCTCGTCAAATATGCATGTGCTATACACAAGAACAGAGCCTCTTTCATTGGTGTTTATGTCATATCTTGATTTTGTTGTTATTTTGAAAATGTATTATGAAATATTAACATAAAAGAGGGACGAAAGATACCAAAGGGACAGTCAAACTCATAAATCTAAAACAAACTGACAACGCCATGGCTAAAAAATGAAAAAGCCAAACAGAAAAACAATAGTAAACATGGCAAAACATAGAAAACTAAAGAATAAACAACACGAACCCCACCAAAAACTAGGGGTGATCCCAGGTGCTCCGGAAGGGTAAGCAGATCCTGCTCCACATGTGGCACCCATCGTGTTGCTTATGCGATATAAATAATCACAAGTGGAAAACGCTACTTGACATGTTGTAAATAAACATATTGTCTGTTTACTTCAATGAAGATGTCTTTAGTTAGTTTGCTCTGGCGATGATGTTTACCCCTACATCTTGTTAAATTCATGTTGAATTATTGTGATTCGTTGGGTTTGCATTAGACAGGATAGATAACATTGGGCTAGAGACTTGTTTCGATTTTGACATAATTATGCACTACTTATAGACCGTCATAAAATATTATGAGAATAGAATATTTTTAAACAATATAGTCAAAGCATTATCATTTTAAAAATAAAAATTGCGTGTAGACGAATACAGACTATCTTAAGGAAGAACTTACAGAAAAAGTAAATATCTTTAACCTTCACAATCTAAGTGAAGTACATATAAAACTTATTTTTCCACTATTGAATAGCACCATCATAAACCTATTTTTAGTCAGATTGCAAAATGCTAAAATTATAATGCCAACCATTATGATTTATATGACATATTTTAAATATGCATAAAGACTTGATCAATAATGACTGTTCGACAAGAAAAGATATCAGCAGAAGAAGAAAATTATCTTTCCTGTAAATGAATTACATCAGGTTTTAAAAAAAAATATTTCCTTAAATCATGTGAAAACACGTTCTTTTCATTTCCAACTCAGTTGTGATTCAATTGATGATACAATGACAAAGCGTAAACAAGGATAGTTGCAGCTTGTTGGTCCATCTAAGCCTTAACATGAGCTCATTGACCGACGGACTTTTCAATTTTGTAAACATGATTGAATTTTCAAAATCTCGACTTTTATATTTTTTGTACTTATATCAATGTATATATCAACTGTTGCATGGGTTTGAGTTTACATTCTTATTTCTTGCATACTTATGAACATAAGCACACTATACAGAATTTCAAGAGAACAAAGTGCTGCTTATATAGAAAATTCTTGACCAAAAAAAAACGAAAAGTATCTTTTTGTACATTCACAAATTACTTATTGTTATACGATATGATGACACTAGATTTGCATAGCAGTTGATTTATATGCATACATAATAGCTCACACTATCGTACATTTCTCACGGTTTCTAAATATTTCTCTTTTCTCAATTAAAGACAACTGTTACAGTAGTATACTGGTGTTCAAAAGTCATATATCGATTGAGAGAAAACAAATCCTGGTTACAAACTAAAATCGAGGGAAACATATCACCTATAAGAGGAAATCAAAGGAACAACAGGAAAACTGAAGTGCAAAAAAAAAAACAAAACAGCAACATACATAGAAACGAACTTTTTGATAATAACTGCCATATTCTCGACTTGGTACTTAAATATCAATAACGCACCTGTAAGTTATCTGTAAATTTTCTATTTACGAAATATTTAATTATTCGAAACTCTTAGGTCTTTTTCCAGTATGAATACATTCCCTTAGCCTTATTTGGACAAAACTTTCAGAATAATTAGTTTTAAATGCACTTCAAAATCGTACCTTAATTAGCCTTTCACATTTGAACGCCAGTATCTTGTTTCACACTATAAGTTATATGGTTCGCTACTGACCCCATACTGATCCATAGTAGTTAACCGTATAACGAATTTATCGGACGCTGGACTTTTTCTGCGGCGTTTTGTTGAAAAATAAACAATGAAACACAACAACATTAATAGATGACGTCGCCATTAACGCGTCATGAACCCCATATGAAACTTACTAACCCCATACGGTCGCATAGGTGGTCACCACGTGACGGCATTTAACCAATCACAACGTGACAATTCATCTGTGGTCCGATAAATTGTGATAACTAGTTTTAAAAGGTTTTGACAACAGGCGGTAAAGTTTATTGTTTTTGAATGTACGCAGTACCTGTAGACAGAACCTATTATAGATATCTCTTAAAAAAACATTTTCATTACAACTGACAATTTGACGAATAAGTCCTTCTTTCGCGCCTATATTGTTGTTCAGTTCAGTTATCTGAACTAACAAACAAAATATATATGTTTTGCATTTCTATTTTGATTAATGAAGATGCTCTGACATGCATGAAGATCTGTCTAATTGTTTTTACAGTATTGTCCTTTGTTCTTTGACAATTATATCAAATCACCTTTTTCATTGTATTTCTGATGTTCCATGTAAACATTTTTTTAATACGAGTTGTACATTAAATATGAAGCTTCTTTTGTTAGATCAGATATGTAGACTCTGAATACACTAATATATCCTGTATTTTGAAATAATCGTCTTTATGGACAAGGATGTGACAGTTCATGTTGACCCCATGTGGTTATACTAAGTTTTACATTTGAATAGTTAACCTGCTTTTATAGGTCTCATTTTGAAAAAAATAGGGTTCTCTGTGTTTCATTAGTTGATTTATCGTTCAACTTTGATACGATAACTGCCTTGATTTAATTGAAGTTGTGATGTATTTCGATACTATATGCCTCAGTACCAGAGTTGTTCCATGTGTACTTCAGTAAAGTTGTTCTTCAGGTACAGATTATGAATATTTAGTAAAGAACTCGATAACAACCAGCACATACTTGTACCGAATCGTCTGCCTGTCAGCTTACTACAAAACTTGCATATTCCAACGATTTAAACAATATAATATTGTCGTGAATATATATATAATTATGTAAAAAGTAAAATAAATAAATACCAAAGTCAAAAGAATATTTAAAATGGATAGTTTCTTATCAAATGGCAAAATCAAAAACACAAACATAACACACGTTAGAAAACAACTGGATAGCAACTGGTTGTATAGCTAGCTAAACATTCACTTGTATAACAGTCGCATACAATTCCATGTTATTGACAGCATGCTCAACAAGATTACATGCCAGATACATCAAGTAGTCATCACACTCTCGATCATTAGGCTCAAATTACAAAGTCCTTGCAAATAAGAGTTTAATTTTTGCATTTTGTACTATTTTTGTCATCCTGGGACCGTACAAAATATTATGTTTACCTCTTTGCCTTCAAACAGGTTATGTACGAATTGTAATTCCTTACTTTTCTGTAATTTATTAGAATCTTTTAACGATATTTTATGCTTTGGTCTTTTTGGTAAATGTTTATTTATACATTTACATTTTTTAATTGAAAGTAAAAACCAAATTGAAAAGTTACCGAAGTCCAAGGAATATTACAGACGGAAAGTCCCTAATCAAATGGCAAAATATAAAGCTCAAACCAAACTGATAACAGCTGTCATATTCTTGACTAAGTACAGGCATATTCGGAATACCATGTAAATACTCCAACACCAACCGTTTAAGGTTCATAGTTAATTTAGTGAATGCATTTGGAATTTGAACATACAATTTTATATCGTTATGCGTGCGTAATTGCTCTTAAACATATAGCAATAGGTTTATGAAAATGAAATATGATATAACTTGAAAAAACATTTGAAATATTCAGAAATTTTGTAATGTCTGTAAATAAAGACAACAGTAGTATACCGCTGTTCAAAAGTCATGTAACGTTTCAAATATTTAAATGAAGCATTATGCAATCAATTCATAGTGTGTACAATGATTGATCTTCCAGTATATGATATCACTTTTAGGATCTTTATATTCTGATACTGTCATATATTTTTTTCTTCAAAATACAGAATAAAACAGAACCGTTTAGACGAACACGGACAAGGCAAGTAATTTAATTGTTCATGTTGTGCATGATAAACAAAATACTAGTACCCGAATTAGAGTAAATAAAATACTACACAAAGAAGAAGTTATATCAAAGTAAAATACAATACAAAAACATATACCATTTTGCCCGCCCAAGCACAGGTTACTGTCGAGGAACAAGAAAAAGTTAGAAAAATTGTTTATCATTCCTATTTCAAAATGAATTATTCAATTAAAATAGGAAGGCAACAAAACGCAAGAAATACCAATTAGAACACAAAAAACCATTCGTTTCATAACATATGAGTGCAATACAAAATAATTTACCCTGAAGTATTCTTTTTACAGAGTACTCATTAGGCCCTTTCGGACGGCGCAAACAATGTCACAACAGATTTATAATCAATGAAACAGTATCTAAAAATATCGTATGTTTTTTTTTATATCACTTATGGTATGATTTATTGTGCATTTAATCTCAACAACTTATGAAAACGAAAACTAAATTACCAGTGGAAAATCCCCTCCAATTTTCCAAAAGCGTATAGATTTGGTATAAAACCTGCTGCAAATAATAGCCGGGTGTATTAGCTACTTTATATGACAGAGAAATGTATCGAAAACTAAATTTTATACTTGCATCGTTGATGGTGATAGGAACAGTTCGTGGTGAAGAATCTACTGGCTGTACTGGTGAAGCATGTTCAACCGAACCATCAGTAGATATTTTGGGAGATTCAAATGCAACACTGATCTCGAATTTGAATATATCTCAGTTGAATGAACAATATTCATCTGATATTGAAGAAGAGATAAAACAAGAATTGGAAAAAGAAAGAATGGAAATAGGGAGAGCAGCAGATGAGTTGGGTCTTTTTAAAGAATCGGAATTAAATGGTAATTTAAAATTCAATTATGTATGTTATAGAGATTATTGTCATTTTGTTTATTTTCTTTGGTTACATCTTCTGACATCAGACTCGGATTTCTCTTGAACTGAATTTTAATGTGCGTATTGTTATGCGTTTACTTTACTACATTGGTTAGAGGTATAGGGGGAGGGTTGAGATCTCACAAACATGTTTAACCCCGCCGCATTTTTGCGCCTGTCCCAAGTCAGGAGCCTCTGGCCTTTGTTAGTCTTGTATGATTTTAATTTTAGTTTCTTGTGTACAATTTGGAAATTAGTATGGCGTTCATTATCACTGGACTAGTATATATTTATTTAGGGGCCAGCTAAAGGGACGCCTCCGGGTGCGGGAATTTCTCGCTACATTGAAGACCTGTTGGTGACCCTCTGCTGTTGTTTTTTATTTGGTCGGGTTGTTGTCTCTTTGACACATTCCCCATTTCCATTCTCAATTTTATAGAGACACACCTCCAAGCTTTGTTTGGTTGGTTTACTTTTAATAATAATCTTTATTGTTATATTCACAAATTAAAACATATTTGTGACAAACTGAAAAAAAATCATACACTCATATATATAATATATTTATATAGTTATCAATTGTTGTAAAGCATATAAGATAGTGACAAAACAAAATACAAGTTACAACATAAATACAACAAATCTTTAACCATCAGTTAATCAAGAGTCCTTATCCTCAGTTCGATTGACTGTTTTCAAAAGAAATCTAGGCTTTGTACCTAATAAATTTGTTGAATTGAGTATGTATTGTAGTATTTTTTTTGTTAGTGCAACTCATAAAGTCATTATTTTGAGAAACAATTTCAGAGAAGAAATTAATGGAGATGTTATTTAAAAAAATATATATATAAATATATATATATACGTGTGCACATTTCTAGATCCGCGCTTCATATAAAATGTGCTTCGGTCAACACTTTTACACTCCAATAAAATTACAAAAAGAAGCATTCAATTCTTAAAATAAAGAGAGTTTTTTTTTAACAGTTGAACCTGGTGATGAGCCAATGCAAGGCAGAAACTATGATGCTTTCATTCGGCATATGATTTACCTACAGAAACTTTATATATCACTGTACGGGAAAGTTTCATCGGCGCTACAGAGAATATCTGCAATTGAGCAAAAAGGTAAACATTTTTTTCTTAATTTGAATTTATTAATATTAGTCTTATAACAATGTCCAAAATCATGATGCTAATATTCATAGTGTTTACGAAGTCAGACTTACTGACAGAATGAGTGTATTTCGCAACATCTAAACTACTTTCGGTTTACATTTTCGAACAAATCCTCACATTTTGGTTAAATTTATAGTTGTTTTGAGTGATAAATAGACATTTGCGGAAACTGTCATACACCTACGATCAGGAGTACAATTACACTTACAGGTAGCATATAAATCTTGGGCTCTCTCAAAGTGTCAATTCGAAATAATGTAACGATATTTTTTTCTGTATTTGAACAACGTTTTTCCCTAATATATTTGCATTAAAGTGTAAACATTATTTATTGTATACGGTGTTATCCAGGTTGAAAAAGCTGTAATTGTACGAAGTATGACACAATGAACTATTTTTTGGATTTACAAGTACCCGACCTCGTACACTCTGTTTTTTTGATAGATGTATTTCTAAAGGTATTCTTCTGGTGCGTTAAGCCTTTTTCAACTTATATTTATAGTTCGTTCTTATGTTATACTGTTACACCACTGTCCCCGGTAAGGGGAGGGTTGAGATCCCTCTAACATGTCTAACCCCGTCACATTATGTATGTATTTGCCTGTCCTAAGTCAGAAGCCTCTAATTCAGTGGCTGTCGTTTGTTGTTGTGTTGTATTTTGTACACGAATAAGGCCGTTAGTTTTCTCGTTTGAATTGTTTTGCAATTGTCATTTCGGAGCCTTTTATATGTCTATGCGGTATGGGTTTTGCTCATTATTGAAGGCCGTACGGTGAACTATCTATTGGAGAGTTGTCTTATTGGCAAAAATACCACATCGTCTTTTTTATAGAATTATTTTAAA
The DNA here is from genome assembly GCA_019925275.1 of Mytilus edulis. NCBI lineage: Eukaryota > Metazoa > Mollusca > Bivalvia > Mytilida > Mytilidae > Mytilus > Mytilus edulis. Next base: position 76,064,084 of record CM034361.1, on the reverse strand, counting down.
AATAAATCCATGAGACATACAAAAATTTCGCAATTGTCGTTGCAGTAGCTAGTTTAGGACAATAGCTGAAAAATTGTCAACAAGACTTTGTGTTAGGAAAGGTGCAATCAACCATGAATCATGTTGACATGTTTATGCTAAGGCATACATTCTCTCTTTTATTTTGTCTTAAAGAGAAATACGAAATACAGCAATTTATTCTTCATGAAATTACACTTGCCGTTCGGTATATTTTTTAATAACGAACTTCTTTATGTCGGAAATATAATTTAGACTATTCGCCTTACTCAGTTGAAATGTAAGTAAAGGTGTACTCAGATACTTAAAACCTTATCTTTATTTTCAACATGAGCATTTACACCTGTTCCGAGACTGGTATTATTTTCATTGAATTGTAATTTGAGTGCAATGACGACGCAACGGTAGATCCTGCCATTTTCAAAAGGGGATTTCCACTCAGGATGAAAAGGGGGAGGGTCCGACCATTTATTCCCATTCAAAAGCATTGATCGTCAAAACAAGGGGTGTTCCAACCACCGGAACAGCCCGTGATCTCTCACTGCGACGTTGTTCATTTCAACACAAAGTTTATACGCAAATCAGTTCAATTGATTGATAGGAATAAAAAAAATGCAAAAGTGAAGCAGGCGAGAAGAAATTGTTAAAAAAATATCAATCTATTTAAGTCAGCAAGGCAACAGTTGCGGATACAAAGTTGCAATCGTGCATAACAAAAACTACATCAACATTGCTATCTCAAATATACTGCACTGCAGCGAGTGTAATAGTTATGTTATGTTACTTGTGCATCGCATTTCCCTGAATTTTTCAAAGGCACAGTGTGTAGTGGTTAATTCGAAAAAGCGCTTCGGACATATGAAATATTAAAGTGTTGCTTTCATTTTTTTTTATAGAAGGCACCAGATATTTTATTTTTTTGCTATTTTGTATCTTTTTTGTTTTGTTTTTGAGATGACCCATTGTTTTTGTAACCTGTAATTGTAAGTCTAAAGTGTAATCCTAGGTATAGACCTAGTTTCCGCAAATGTCTAATAGTAAATGTATCAGTATTACATGAGAGATATCTACCATCGCGATACCGTAAGATCCTTCATTACAGATTGTGACGTATCATGGAATTAAAACATCAATATCCGCATTTATGCTTGGTCCGTTTCTGTGTGTGTTACATTGTAGTGTTGTGTCGTTGTTCTCCTCTTATATTTATGCGTTTCCCTCAATTTAAGTTTGTTACCCCGATTTTGTTTTTTGTCCATGGATTTATGAGTTTGAACAGCGGTATACTACTGTTGCCTTTATTTATGCCAATTAGTGGAACATTGACTCATTCCGGTTATGACTTTTATTGACCCCTTTTTTTTTACAATATAAGATAATGAGATGTGGTATGACTGTCATTGTCAACTATCCAACAGGGTCCAGCTTCTCGTTCATCGTTATATTTATTTCGGAAGCTTTTTAAAAATCTGTTGTTCCGGAGATGCAGTGTTGTATTTTTCCCTCATTTGAATGCATTAGCTAAAGACAAATTCCAAACTATTTCGATAGATTCGCTAAAACATGAATATATTTTGTTCATCAAGTTAATGATACGTCTTATGTATGCTTCTATGAAAAGGAACCGTATCTTCAACAAGTCATTTTTATAATTACTATTAAAATACTACCATACATCTTTTTAAAATAGTCAAGTTTGTATATTCATTACATTAATTTTTGTCCTCCAATTCTTTATTTTTAGTTGGTTGGTTGGGATTTGTTTTTGTAAAGGGGACTTTTTCTTCTTTCCATATACTTCTATTTACAATATCAAATAACACCTTGTCAATGTACTGTATTGTCATCCGACCTGATGTGAAAAGACCTATTGTATTTCTTCTGATTATTATTTTTTTTTTTTCGCCACATCTTGAAATTTTTGTTTCGCAATATGTCGCATAGATATTTTGTATATTATATCGTACAGTTTACACGCTTTTAAATTTCACCCTGCTAAGCCGAACCATTTTCTTTGTAAGAGTTATCTCCCTATTCACTGTTTATCAAATGTGTGCATCTCCTTCGTAAAAAAAAGGATATGGACAGAATTCTTTTTACAATTTGTTTGTTACATCCTCAGAAATTTTTTGGCTTATATGGATCGAAGCGATTCGATGAAATTTTATAGGAGTAATCTACCTTTACGAAATAAATTTGTCAGTATGTTTTTTTAGCTCATAACCCGTTGACCGCATAAGCCTGTTATATCCTTATTTGAGGTCCCTAGGTCTTAACTTAAAAAATGAGGTCAAGGTCAAAGGTCAAGGTCAAGTTCTCAATTGTGACTTTAGCTTGTTTTTGCATTTTCTCCGACACTTTGAAAGATACAGATAAAAGAAAACGTGCAAACTGTCTGCTTTATTGTAATGCAGATATGCTACATTGAGTCTGATATAATTTAATGGCATCTTATAGGAGTTAGTGGCCCTGAAATGTATTAATATGAGGTTATTTGATTAGTGATTACGAAGTCAGACTTACTGACGGAATGAGTGTATTTTGCAACATTTAAACTACTTTCGGTTTACATTTTCGAACAAATCCTCACATTTTGGTTAAAAATATAGTTGTTTTGAGTGATAATTAGTAAATGTATCAGTATTAGATGAGAGATATCTACCATCCCGATACCGTAAGATCCTTCATTACAGATTGTGACGTATCATGGAATTAAAACATCAATATCTGCATTAATGCCAATTAGTGGAACATTGACTCAACCCGGTTATGACTTTTATTGACCCTTTTTTTTACAATATAAGATAATGAGATGTGGTATGAATGTCTTGTCAACTATCCAACAGGGTCCAGCTTCTCGTTCCGGAGATGCAGTGGTTGGTTGGGATTTTTTTTGTAAAGGGGACTTTTTCTTCTTTCCATATACTTTTATTTACAATATCAAATAACACCTTGTCAATGTACTGTATTGTCATCCGACCTGATGTGAAGGTTAAACAATTCTTTTTCTTATTTTCTTGAAAGTGCTAGTAATGCATAATGCACCAGAGGTAGCAGCATTTTTTGCAATGAAGGTTTGTATTTTTTATAGTTCATCGAAATTTGTCAAAAATGCTTGATATCTAAATTGCCCACATGAAATAAAGGATTTATTTAGAGTATGTCTGGGCAAACCGAGTTCCTTTATATAAATTGTTCATTGATGTATGTAAAGTTCCAATAATATTTTTTTTCACAGTATCGAAAACACGGAAAATATGTAAGTATCTTTAAACAATTACCATAGTTCGTATCATGAAATAACTAAAAAGGGGTAAAGCATGGATAATATAAGTAATACATCTCTTTTGGCATATCAGAAAATATTCATTTCATTTACTCTAAGTAATACACAAAATGCTCGTTCACTGAGTATCGTTAAAACAACGTTGCTGAATCTACAAAATAACATTTTATAATTTATTTGCGTTTCCTATCAAAGTGTTATGACATAATATTGTTGCTTACAAGTAAGTCATGGAACTAAGTATTCTCAGGAGTACATTTAAAATCATCTCTCCGAATGTACGGATTTCAACATGGTTGCCTGTTATTGGAAATATCATTGAAATGTTCCATTTGTTTGAGCAAGAACTCCGTGTTCCTCTACTCTTTTATGAAATCACCAAATTAAATGTAAAAGAGGGACGAAAGATACCAAAGGGACAGTCAAACTCATAAATCTAAAACAAACTGACAACGCCATGGCTAAAAATGAAAAAGACAAACTAACAACAGCACACACGACACAACATAGAAAACTAAAGAATAAACAACACGAACCCCACCAAAAAACTAGGGGTGATCTCAGGTGCTCCAAAAGGGTAAGCAGATCCTGCTCCACATGCGGCACCCGTCGTGTTGCTTATGTGATAAAACTGTTCTTGTATTTTACTTGTGATGAGCAACACAAGACATATTACTTAAATTCATCTCATTTTTATAAGTAAGTGTTAAAAGTTTAACAACACAGTTCATCCTACCGTTTTAAAGGTAGCGTTTCTCTTTATTTCACTTTTAATTTTCTTAATTTTAGTTCTATTTTTTAATTAAGTATATTACAATTTTCTGTATTTGTTATTTGTCTCTTTTTTTTGGTGTCACGGTTGTGTTATCTCTCTTCCTTCAGAAACTATTCGTATTATTCAATTTTCACAATCGGACAGGTTTAAGGATTAGATAACTTACTAGAAAGTAAAATCACAAACATACTGAACTTAAGAGGAAAATCAATTCGGAAAGTCCATAATCACATGGCAAAATCAAATAACAAAACGCATCAAAAACGAATGGACAAAAATTGTCATATTCCTGACTTGGCACAGGCATTTTCAAATGTAGAAAATGGTGGATTAAACCTGGTTTTATAGCGCTAACCCTCTCACTTTGATGACAGTCTCATCAAATTTCGTTATATTTACATTGATGCGTTAACTATAAACAGACACAATAAATAAAATAGTCAAAATATGGGTACATCAGTCATCATCGTATAACAATTTTAAAAGGGAAAAATTTAACAGAACATAAAAACATCTATCTACAAACACATTCATTGATTTGTGTGTCTGACGTCAGAAAATTTTATACGTCACATAGATTTGTCGTTCAATGTGCATACATACAATTTTAAAATTTACATAGGCAATGTTAGCATATAGGGTTAAAAAATCAAAAGTATGTAAGAATAAATTTCAGAAATAGACCGAGATTGAAAATGGTCCAAATGTTATATATAGAATTTATAAGAATCCACAAATAGTTAATTCCACTACGCGATTGAATGATTTTGACGTTTATGGTTCAACGTATTTTGTAATTCATAATAGAAATATATCATAATGAGAACAATATCATACTGACGGGATCTTGTAAAGTACAGAGTCACGTTATAAGAACCAAAGAAATACAAAAAGTCGCATATACAAAACACGCCACCAAAAAATTTAGACAATACAAACACATTGACGAGATGTATAAGTACCGAGCCACGTCAAACGGATATCACATAAAACCATTCAACAGTAAAAGTCAAATAAATAATAGAACAAAGACAAATGAAAGAACTATAAAACACGGTGTTAAGATGATAAACAACATCAGTACGCAGAATCTATACATCAAGACCATCGTGTTTTATTTGTGAAGTTGATACGGAATATTTATCAACAAGGTCTTGGTACCTTCCGATGAACTTTTTTAGAAAAAGGACGAGACCTTCTTTGACATACCCCTGGTTCATCAACTTTCTACTCAGAAACTGATGACGTTTTACAAAGTCTGAGTAGGAGCTGCAAGCTCTTGAATATCGATTAAGTTGGGAAATATATATCCCATATGCAGGTGAAGTTGGTATATTGCTACTAAGGTGGGGGAAATTTATAATTTCAAAATTAAAATCGTCTCGTTTGTCATAGATTCTGGTACTGAGATGACTGTGTAAGTCAAATTCGAGATATAAGTCTAAAAATGAGGCGGAGGAAGCCGTGTCTGTTGTTTCTTTAATCTCTAGCTCTGGGGGATATATTAATGGAACCCAATCAGAAAAGTTCGGATTGTTTATGGAAAGAACATCATCAATATATCTGAAAGTGAAATTTAATAATCTGACTTCATTGATCCTCTTGTTTTTGACAAGTGTCTGGAGGAAGTCCGATTCATAAGAAACTAGCTTTGATACGTTTTAAACTTGTTACTATCTTAGTGGTAGAAAAGAAATAAGTGTTTATCTATCACGGTCATCCGCCTCTATATATGGTATGAAGATATATCAACGCTACACACTTGTCGGATTCTAATATAGGCAACACAATATTGTTGTTACTAGTGGGTAGGCTGGAACTGCTCAACTTTTCAGAGCAAATGAGGTTACCTCGATTGTTTTAAGCTTCTGTCAAAGTTAAGTGGTTTGTGTGTACTTTTTTGTTTTGTTTTCTTTCATAAAATGGCATTGTCTTTCTGTCGGTAAAGGCCATTTAATTAGATTAAAAGAAAGTTACAAAATTGATTTTTTTTCTGTTACATGCCAAACAGGTCAATCAGGAGATTTCGGTCAACATGTCTTTCCTCAGATAAGATTTCCAACTTCGGCGTACATACGGTTCTATCCACCGTTTGAATACACACCTGCCATTGTATATGGATTATATCTTTATGATACATCGAAGCAGACTAATCCTAGAATGATCACTACAGTCAGCAACCTTTCTAGATATGGATTTACTATGAGCATACGTGTATGGGCAGACACCAAAATGTGGGGAGCTCGCATTTCCTGGATGGCATGTCTCAAAAATATTTGAGATACAAGCTGACAAGGTCATTTTGATTTTTTTTATCATACTATCAATGTTTACGTGATTTCCTCCACACCACTTAAAACAAAGAACGAAACAGTAATGAACTTATGCATGTAGTATAGTTTTAAACAGATATTGTGCTAGAATTTTAACGACTTTCGTAATTGAATAAATGCAACAAGTGTTACGATATTTCTCCACTCGAGACAGTTAAATTTTAATATATAAAGCGCAAGGCTTGCCGAGCTTTTTAAATAGTTAAAATTTAACTGTTGAGAGTGTAAAAATATCGTAATACACGAGTTATAGTGGTGAAATCTGTTTCTCTGATGATTTTTATCCTTCTTTTTCAAAGATTTGCAGAAAGTTGTGTTCTTTATGTTTGACGTCATTAGGCATGGTCGCCTTTTTCATGACGTCACACTAGGAAATTCAGAAGAAACCAAGAAATTTGACGAAATACTTATATTTCGACCAATCATTTGCCGTATATTTCACTAGTGATAAAGAAATATGAAAATAGCACTAAGATTAGAGAATATGGTTTTAAAATTCGTATCTTAAGCAGCAAATTCTTTTCTTTTCTTTTCTTTTAGAAAAACATATTTTTTCGCTCTAGGATAACCTAAACTTAATATTAGAGGTTACCATTAAAAATTTAATGTTTTCAGTAATTATCCAGAGTAGAATATGAATCTTATAAAATGTTCTCTTGGTAATTTCTGTAAAGATTCTTTAATATGACATGACGTCCAATAATTGTCAACATGGTAGTGAATTTCAGTTTTAATCCATGTTGGTAGTTCTCTCAATACTCTTTATTTGTGCAGTTCACTGACCCTCCTCTTACTATTCGTCGGAAGGAAAGAAGCCAATAAAAGATATTTAGCTATAATAAACATATTGATTTATGACTTTGAACAGCGGTATACTACTGTTGCCTTAACTTAATGTATGTTTGTATATACATGTGATCATTTATGTAATTTGTCAATTGACATTGTAAATATTTTCAAGAAAACAATTATATATGACAATGAGTTTGAAAAATAAATTATGAGAATACTTGCAGTCATTGATAAAATAAGTCTAGCTCAATATTTAAAATGTTGTTTGGCATTTAACTATTCTCCTTCTCCATGTTCTCTTCCTAATAAAATGAAATTTTAAAATTTACTGTGTTTAGATTTTTATTTTTGTGAAATGATAGGGAAAATTGTAAACAAGTCTAATCAGGGTAGAATTGTTCTTCGATGTTTTTGGTGATAACTGAGATATATATATATATAAAATAAATTGGGAATGTGTCCATGGAACACGGATGATGCCCCCGCTTGTATATTATATAAAGTTTAAAAGGGACATAACTGAAGAAAGTGACGCTACCAAATTCAAACTTGATCTGTGTTTTATTGTAATAAGTATTGTGTACAAGTTTCATAACATTTGGTTGAGGCTAACTAAAGTTAGAGATCGGAAACCAAAAATTCAGCATTTTTTTCCATTTGTAAAGGGGCATAACTCTAGAACGTATAAGTGACACCACCAAAATTCAAACTTGATCTGTGTTTTGTGGTAGTAAGCATTGTGTATAAGTTTCATAACATTTGGTTGAGGCAAATTAAGTTATAGAACGGAAACGAAAAATTCAGCAATTTTTCCATTTGTAAAGGGGCATAACTCTAGAACTGTCAAAGTGGGGTTACACTAATGTCCTGACAATGTCCTGACAATGTCCTGACAGTGTCCTGACAGGAATGAAAATGCCTGATACTCTTTTATTATTGGAAGGATTTACTTGAAATTTGGAATCAAGCAAGATGAGAACTTACATTTAATAAATAAAATTAAAAAAAAAATAAAAAATATTTATAAGAGTTAGAAAACTTGACCTGACCAACTTGACTTTGAAACTACTAATGTCCTGACCGATATGAAACGGCTAAAACATGTTTTATTTTTGACAGAATAGACTTCAAATTCGATACCAAGGAAGAATAAAACATTAAATACAAAAATATTAGAAAAAAAAAGAAAAAAATATTTTCAAGAGTTAGAAAACTTGACCTGACCAACTACGTCCTCCCGTGACTAATGTCCTGACCGATGTAAAATGCTAATAACTTTTTTGTTCTTTGAAGGATCGACTTCAACTTTGATGTCAAGGAAGATTCTAACATTGCATACAGAGATATAATAAAAATTATTCAAAAAACTAATTTTAAGTGTTATAAAACTTGACCTGACCAACGTCGACTCTGCCCTGACTAATGTCCAGACCTGATTGATGTAGAAATTGTTAATAACTTTTTTGTTATTGAAAGAATTGACTTAATTAAAGTCCCTTACCAATTAATGATATTCAAAATAAGAATTTTCAAAATAAGAATTTATGAAAAAAAAATTGTTTGTAAATTTTTGAAATGTTAGAAAACTTGACCTGACCAAATTGATCTTTATCATGATGAATCAATGTCCTGACCGTTATAAAATTGCATTGCCAATTTTTTTTTTTCTTATTGAAAGGGATATAACCACACATTTTATATCACTGAGAAAAGTATGTGATCTGAGATGCTGTAGATACAATTAAGTAAATGCACCTTTTCTACATTTAAAATGAGAGGATTATAAAGATGTACAGAATGCAATTAAGTCCAAAGACAGTGACATGAATAATTAAAATTTAATCACACCTACATTAATTAAAATTAACACAAATTGGAGTGTTTACTTACCTATATTTTACTTATTTATTTCACTCATTTTTTGTTGTTAAGTTAATGAGGGATTAAACATGTCAAATAACATGAATAAGGACAGGAAATGGGCTTCTTTTGATTTCAATATATTGTTTTTACAAGCATTCAAAGTAGGATTATGTTAGAATCACACAGAAATATAAAAACTTATAATAAACATAATTTTATTATGTCACTGTCTTTTGGCTTTCTTATACACATATATTACGAATAATAAAAAGTGCATCCAAGTTCTTTCTGAACTATGTTTAAAAAAAAAAAGGAAATATCAATATAATTTAAAGAATTAAGTCTATTCTGTCTTTAGAGAGAGAGAAAAAAAAAACAGTTATATATAATATTTGTCTTTTCTTCATCAATCAGGACATTGCAGGACAAGGTAAACATTGGTCAGGTCTAGTTTAAAATATTTTTATTTTACATGCTTATACTAAGTGTTGTAATTTTCCCTCATACCAAACTTGGCAATATCCCAACAAATAACAAAAAGGTTATTGGCATTTTTATAACGGTCAGGACACTCATCATGACAAAGATCAAGTTGGTGGGCAAGTTGGTCAGGTCAAGTTTTTTAAAATTTCAAAAATTAAAAAAACATTTTTTCTCTCATAAAGTCCTATATTTAATGCTATCATCTTCCTTGATAAGGAACTTAAGTCATTTTTTTTCAATAATAAAAAGTTATTAACATTTTCTGCATCGGTCATGACATTAGTCAGAGCAGAGTCGACGTTGGTCAGGTCAAGTTTTTAACTCTTTAAATTATTTTTTTAAAATCGTTTTCTTGTATCTATATCTTTAGTATTATAATCTTCATTGACATCAAATTTGAAATCGGTCCTTTTAAGAATAAAAAAAGTTATAGGCATTTTACATCGGTCAGGACATTAGTCATGGGAAGGACGTAGTTGGTCAGGTCAAGTTTTCTAACTCTTGAAAATATTTTTTTTCTTTTTTTTTCTTATATTTTTGTGTTAAATGTTTTTATCTTCCTTGGTATCGAATTTGAAGTCTATCCTGTCAATAATAAAACATTTTTTAGCTGTTTCATATCGGTCAGGACATTAGTAGTTTCAAAGCCAAGTTGGTCAGGTCAAGTTTTCTAACTCTTATAAATACTTTTTAATTTTTTTTTTAATTTATTTATTAAATATAAGTTCTCATCTTGCTCGATTCCAAATTTCAAGTAAATCCATCTAATAATAAAAAAAGTATTTAGTGTTTTCATTTCTGTCAGGACACTGTCAGGACATTGTCAGGACATTAGTGTAACCCGTTAAAGTGACGCCACCAAAATTCAGACTTGATCTGTGTTTTGTGGTAGTAAGCATTGTGTATAAGTTTCATAACATTTGGTTGAGGTAAACTAAAGTTAGAGAACGGAAACCAACTTTTGGACGTACGTACAAAGGTAAAACTTAATGCCCCTCCACTACGGCGGGGGCATAAAAAAAAACTTTCTCAGAGGCATCTTTGCTATCCAAAGATTACGATGCATTCCCCTCCTCTTGGGACTGGATCGTAATCCTTTGCTATTAAAGATGCCCAAGAGGCGGCCATAGGCTTTTACTAGTCAGCCTCATCATTCATGTCCATGATTTAGTGAAGGCTGTTTTCGTCATGCAGCAAATATTGTATGCATATACAGGAAGATAACATAATAATGAGATATGAATATACCATGACTTGAACAAGCGACTATGATCTGTGCTGTTGTTACTGGTGAACTACAAGAGTACCTCATCTCCAGGCATCTTATTAAGGTAGAGACATATGTCTATGATTAAGGGGATAGTGTTCATTATCCAGTAGGACACATATCAAATATTTTTTGACTCAACTGGTCTAAAAGGTTGTGTAAACTAAATAATCACAAGTTACCATTACTAAAATCATATTCATTGTTTGCATGGTACATTTTGAACTTGAATAGAGAAGTTTACTCCATCCTACATCAAAATGTTACCTTAATACATTTCAAAGTTTTTGAAACGGTTTAAGGGGTGAGTAATGTATGCTATTGTAGTACACTACAATTTATGTTTTCGACGATAACCATATTCTATATGTAAGCTTTCAATGACTTTTCATTTTGGTCTTGTTTAGTGTTTGTTGGAACTTTTATGCATATATGATCATCATGGTGTTTGTAATTTTACTGTAGATTTGAAGTCTATAGGCCTGACAAAGACACTATTGAGGAATAAAATAGAATAAATCTTCAAAACATGTAAACCTCTTCTTGAAAATGTTCCCAAGTTGAATTTATTTAATTTGATAACTTTGATTTCTGATGTTCCTGATTGATGCACCTTCTCCCAGGCTACTTTAGACAATGAACACAAATGCATCAACTGATTTTAACCTTTGATAACTGTTTACACCACTGGGTCGATGCCACTGCTGGTGGACGTTTCTTCCCTGAGGGTATCACCAGCCCAGTAGTCAACACTTTGGTGTTGTCATGAATGTCAATAATGTGGTCATTTTTATAAATTTTCTGTTTACAAAATTTTGAATTTTTTGAAAAACTAAGGATTTTCCTATCCCAGGCATAGATTACCTTAGCCATATTTGGCACAACTTTTTGGAATTTTGGATCCCCAATGCTCTTCAACTTTTTATTTGTGAGCGTCACTGATGAGTCTTATGTAGACAAAAGCGCGTCTGGCATACTAAATTATAATCCTGGTACCTTTGATAACTGTTTAAAAGTTTTTTTTCTAGTTAAAACTTATTTATTTGTTCCAAAGCAGTAAGATATGCAACAAATACCTTCAAAAAGCAAGACTGGACCTCCATGAAAGACTCAAATCGTATTTTATTCATTCATATCATGCTTACCCCACTTCAAATCCATAAACTTATTGGTCAAAAGGATGCATAAATAATGAAACAAGAATAAGATAATTCACTTTTATATAACAACTGTTTTGTGGCAATCATGACTGCATGAATATATACTAACATAAGCAAATAAACTGGCTTTATAGTATTCTAAAAATAGATTGAAGAGCTAAAAATATCACTGTAAACCACAATATTATCTACTATTAAATATTAACCTATGCTATTGTAAAAACAAACTGAAAAAATATAAATCCTAAAATGCTTTTTCAAACAGAACAACTTTTTCCACTTGAATGAAAAATTTCTCCCATATGGTATGCTTGTTTTATAACTAGCATTCTATTTCAAGAAAAGGTGATTTTCAGTTAGACTATAATTAAAATAAAATCTATAATCATGAAGCAGTAATTACATAAAGAGACATCTCTTATGAAGTCTCGCTTAGTTCTATACAAATTTTAAACTTTAGTATCTGTAAGTCTGCCATTGTTATTTCATTTCTTAAGAAATTTGAACACAACAATAAAATAATTATATAAATAACAGATGAAAAGTAAAATAACAAATATATCAAAAGTAACAGCCCAAAATGACTAGCAGTTATACAAAAATATTAATTACTATTGATTATTGATGATGTTGTTATACAAACTTTGGAATGATGCATTGGAATGCAGCTGTAGTGACAAGGGTTGTCACAACCTGTAGAAAACTTATGATTCTGTCAGCATTACAAAAATCCTTGTTTCAACTCCCCATCTATTGTCCATTTTACAAATTTGATTAAGGGACCTTTCATGATGTGTTTTTTTTTAAATTAAATCCAAATATATTATCCTATATTATTATGTGTTTTCCTCTATTTGTTAGATTTTGATTTGAGTTTTTAGCACTTTTGGCTATATTTAGCTGGTGAGTTTTTATTGGTAGAGGAAAGCCATAGAGATACTTTGGCAAGTGGCAGGAAAACGGACAATAGTAGTCAATTAAGTTTGGATTCAAACACACCTGCAAAGTGTGGGGATAAAATTCTTTCCTATTAAAATGCATTCTGGCCAGGATAAAACAATATTCACACTTAATGTTACATTCTAGATAGAATGATATACACATACATAATGGCATGTCCTAGGCTACTCTTCACATCAAACTTTCTACTGAATAACTCACATTTGAAAAAAATTAATACTAGAAAAATAGTAACTTGTGTGTAAACCATGAAAACTTATCATTGTAAACATTTACCACATTTACTATCTTTTGATTTGATTAATACATGGTTGAGTCGATTTTTGTGAAATTCAACTTCACTTCTCAGGTTTGGCTCATTTAATTTTTCAGTTCCCAAAAAATCTCAAAAGCTTATATTTTCCACACAAAATAGTTATCCAATGACCTCCTTTCAATCGTAGTAGAGTTTAATATATAAATTGAATGTATGTAGATAAAGAGTCATGATAGGCTAAGTATGTTGTAGGTGTCAACTTTACAAACCCTTATTATTGGGACAGAATTTTTTTTAATAAGTTTCTGGTAAATTTTCATATTTTATCTTACTTTATGATATTCAGTTATAATTTAGTGAAATATATTTGCAATCAATATTCAAAAAGGTCCAATTATTAAGGTGGTACCCAACACTTACACTAAAATTAATTTGGCTCGTTTAATTTTCATAAAATTTTGTCAAAATACTTACTTTGACCCTTTAACAAAAATATATAAAAATTTCAAAAATTTTGAACCAACTGTTTTGTCAGAAAAATTACACTGGTTATATAGCAGTTTGACAAACACCAATTTTTATCACTGAGAAGCTTTATATTTGCTATACAACACAACATAATCAAAACGTTTAGCTGACTTTACAGAGGGTATCTCCCTGTAGTGTTAGGTACCACCTTAAGTAAATAATTTGGGTTATCAAGTTATCAACATGTTATGCAGCTTGAGTCACCTACATTTTGTAACAAGAGTGCACACGCTGAAATGTCTCGCCTTCTATACTAATCATTGATATTATGTTGATAGTCTTAAGTATAAAGCTAAGCTTTATTACAACTGTCACATAAACTTTACATTAACCAAGATAACTAAACAAAGACCAACGAACCTTGAAAAACAGGTCCAGGTCAGATGAACCATGCCAGGCAGACAGGTACAGCTAACAATGCTTCTATACAACATATATAGTTGCCCTATTACTTATAGTTTAAGAAAAATAGACCAAAACACAAAAACTTAACACTGTGCAATGAACCGTGAAAATGAGGTCACGGTTAAATAAAACCTGCTCGACTGACATAAAGATCATAAAATATTTCCATACACCAAATATAGTTGACCTATGGCATATAACATTAGATAAAAAGACCAAAACTCAAAAACTTAACTTTGACCACTGAACCATGAAAATGAGGTCAAGGTCACATGACATCTGCCCGCTAGACATGTACACTTAACAATCATTCCATACAACAAATATAGTAGACCTATTGCATATGGAATGAGAAAAACAGACCAAAACACAAAAATTTAACTATAACCACTGAACCATGAAAATGAGGTCAAGGTCAGATGACACCTGCCAGTTGGACATGTACACCTTACAGTCCTTCCATACACCGAATATACTAGCCCTATTGCTTATAGTATCTGAGATATGGACTTGACCACCAAAACTTAACCTTGTTCACTGATCCATGAAATGAGGTCGAGGTCAAGTGAAAACTGTCTGACGGGCATGAGGACCTTGCAAGGTACGCACACATCAAATATAGTTATCCTATTACTTATAATAAGAGAGAATTCAACATTACAAAAAATTTGAACTTTTTTTTCAAGTGGTCACTGAACCATGAAAATGAGGTCAAGGACATTGGACATGTGACTGACGGAAACTTCGTAACATGAAGAATCTATATACAAAGTATGAAGCATCCAGGTCTTCCACCTTCTAAAATATAAAGCTTTTAAGAAATGAGCTAACGCCGCCGCCGTAGCCGCCGCCGCCGCCGGATCACTATCCCTATGTCTAGCTTTCTGCAACAAAAGTGGCAGGCTCGACAAAAATGCATTGTTTTTTACAGGCCAAACGACTAATTGTAATCAAAATATGTTGACAAGGGGAGAAATAGGGATACTATTCACAAAAGAAAGACAATTACCTCCCTTTTAGAAAACAGGTAATCTGAGGGAGATTCCTAAATTTTGATAAATTACTTGAAGTCTTGCATCAATATTTGGAAAGTTAACACCTGTTTATAAAGAAATCAATAGTTTACAAACAAATTATAATAAAAAAAACAACCCCTCATACTGACTAAATAGAATAAGCACTAGTTATATCTTTAAATAGATTTAGTACAATTCAATTATTTTATAAAATAAAAGCATAAAGGGCAGTGATTGGTGACTATATATAGCAATTTTTTGCAAGTACTTGATAGCACATTCTTCTTGCTTCAGACACAACTTTATAAATCTTTGTCATAATTTTTTTCATTTTTCATTTTCGTTTTTCTAAAAGATTTTTTATATATCGTTCAAAGCCTGAGAAAAACTAGATATTCTTCTTATTTCAAATAACATGAATTAAGATTCAAATATCGAAGAGAAATAGAAAGGGGTCAATTTAAAAAGCATAAAGTTGCATAAAACTGTGATTATTCTCAATAAGTTTTTCCAAATGTGTTAAAGACCATAAATAAATTATGTCAAGGTCAAAAGAATGAGCTATATAACAACCTTGCCACTAGACAAGACATTTGGGGACTGAGAATTCATTTTTAAATCAATAACTGTTGCCCCAAACTTGTGTAGTATAGCACCTATTAATTTATTGTCAAATTTATGTCTTTGAAATCCATTACAAAATGATGATGAAATTGGGAAAATTATAACCAAAATAACAGGTAAATGAAACCTGAACTTTTACTTGGAATGTAAAAATATTAAATTGCCATTAGTTAATGAAATCGTTCTTTTAGTAAGTTTCTGAGATGAGCAAACATGTTTTAAACCAAGAAGACCTTTTCATCTTCTATCAAATTTACTTTTTTAGCTGTGTAACATAGACAAGTTAGTTTGATTTTTAACATACAAAACTTAACTTTAAAATATATCATAAAATGCATTTTACAAGGAAAATTTTATAGTTATAAAATTAATTGATTTAGTTAGTTTTGGAGAAATATCCTCCATTTTCACAGAAAATTGTTTATAAATTGCTATTTTCCTAAGTAAAAACAATGGCATAGACTAGTGATGTCAAACATTCTCTTTCTGTTCAACTAAGAAAATCCAATATCACTTGAGTAGCATGATATGAAAAATTATCACAGAAACATATCAAAGCAAAATTTGAAGTTATAGCCATATTTTCAAACAAATTCATAAACAGGACACACAATTTTTAATGCTTTGAAATTACTTCTAATAAAATCTAGGACCTATTTTGATTAATAACAAAGCTTCCCAAAAATTTCAGTAAATTTCAATGGTGAAAAGACTTGACTGTATGATTTTATATATGACTCTGAGATAAAAGTTTTGGTCAAAAGCAGAAAACCACAAATTATAGAAAAACAGTATTCATCTTCTACAAATAAGCAATATACAAGTAGAATAGTGAGCTATGTAAAATGTTCATTCATATATATACTATATGTCGCGTTACAATATATACAAATTTACAGTACTTATTTACAAAAATAAAATTTATATGCAATATATACATACAAAATAATGAAACATATTTAGATAATTGAAGCTAAATGATAATGGATAATGTAGATTTTGGGAAGTCCCCACCATACCTGCCAAGTTTATTTTTTAAGGGCCACATTCTAAAAAGTATTAATTACCACTCAAAATAATGAAAGACAGTCCGTCAACGCCATATATTATTTCCCATTATATATTAATTTCCCAGTTACTATAGAATGATACGTCCTATATCCATATTTTGTCATTATGCAAGTAATTTAAAATATTTTAATCTTGAGTTCTTTCAATTGAGTAGATATCAATGCTTTTTCTATGAAACTGTAATATTTTGTAACCCATGGAAAAGTGACTGCTGAATCATTAATCACATAAAAAATAAAATTTGGCAGATATGTCAAAGAATTCTAAATGATAAATAAATCAAATGTCTATGACTAAATGCAATTTACTTTTAAAAAGGGAATTACCTTTAATTCTATGATGTTTATCCCCACGTTTTAAGAAATGTAACTTATAGGAAATAAATGTGTCACATAAATTTGATTATTATAATCTATGTATGTAAATTTAGTCAGTATATTATGTTTCAAAAGGGGGGACAATTGAATTGTCATTCATTGCATTATCTTCGCTTGATAACAAAAAGGGAGCCAAGATCACATGAAATTAATTAGAATTTTATCAAGTCTTATAATCTTGAAATAAACTGCACCAAATTGGTCTTTCTGATTTTTATCTTTAAAAAAAAATTATCTTTTTTTCAAATTGGTCATTTCTGCTTTTTATGCATTTGCATGTCCATTTTCTCATGTATGCTTATCAACTTAGCATTACTTCCAGTCAATTTTATTTGCTACATCTTATCAAAATGCAAAACCAGCTGATTTTAAACAACTGAGCATTGATTATATTCAGACAAAAAAAAAATTAATTTCTTTCATTAAACTTTTCTTTGAGCAGTTGTAAAAAAATAATCCTCAAATCTTTTTTATTTTGGTGACAGGCAAATGAGAATCTTAACAAATTTGACTGTGTCTAACTGGAAATCTACATTTCAGATGAATAAATATCCCTTACAATATGGTACAAAACATGAAGCAAACATAAAATATTTATACAGTGTTAACAAATATGTAAGTTTCAATTATAGAACTCAAGTCACATGACTACAGGCAAAACCATGTAACCTAGTTGTAAAAAATATCACAGTCTTTGTTGTAGTATATATACACCATAGACAGACAATAATGATAGATGAGTTCAATGCTCATGCCATAATGATAAAGTTCACTTCTTAATATTTACAGTAAGTCTGTATTTCATATAACCTAATTTTACATATAACCTGTGGTGTTACATTGGAAACAGGACAGAGGCCTCCCCCCACCCCCCTTTTCTGGGAAAAATTTGATTGATTATATAGGGAATCACTAAAGAATGACCGGAGTCACCCTCTCTAAGGCAGTCAGTAGGCCCCAACTTTTTAAAATTTCTAGATTTGCCACTGCAGGATACTATTTAAAAGCATGTGTCACAGTCTCAAATAATATTGTAAACAATAGATAGATCTATCAAAATTAATAAACTTTAGTCAACATGATTTTGTACGTTTTAATATTCAAGAAAGCAAGTGATGTAGGTCGCTTTTGAGCAAGAAAAATACTACTATGTCAATTTGTAATCTTATCACTTAAAGTTTACAATATTAGTTGTTGATTCTTAAGTAACAACCACTTAAACTGGCCATATATAACTTTTTGATCACTTAAATTGATCATGTTACTCTTAACCACTTAAACTTGCCATAGATTACTCTAAACCACATAAACTGGTCATACTTTACTCATAACCACTTAAAGTGGTTACATGAGATATCAGTTATTACTAAATAAATCTCCTTTTATGAGCCACATATTCAGGACATAAATTTTGCTGAGATTCACAAATTCAATTTCAAATCAGACGTGGTACTGCTGTAAGAAATGAAAGAAGTGTAAACCAAAGACTCATATAGGAAGAGATACTCATTTTTTCTTTCTTATTTTTCTTTTCTTTATACATAAAATGCAATGAATAACTATACTTTTGATTGAAGAATACTTTGATGGAAGACATATACCACTTTTGAAGATAACATTATGGCATGAGCAAAGATTATGACTATGATGAAAACATTAAAATGTCTATACAGTCATAAGAACAACAAATGCAAATATGAACAGGAATAAGATACTTTTCACAAAGCTTTAAGCCGAGCCAGCAGTTTTTCAGCATCACTCTCGTCTGTATCAATGGACGATTGTTTTGTTTTTGAATTTCGTCTTTCCCCTGCCTTTTCGTGATTATAATTGGTGTCCCTTTCTATATCAACTTTTTCTTTGTCTTTATTTTGAGACGGCGCTGTATTTGGGTCATCAAAACTGATTTCTGTTAATGTTGTATTATCCAGGTTGAAGAGATTCTGTCTAGATCTAGATCGAGAGAGTTGAGCACGTCTTTCAGCTAAAAGTATAATTCAAATTTATAAATAAATTATTTCATACAAATATTAGTATACAAATATTAATTTCATAATTGAAAATTATATATATAGTTATTATTCATATCACACCTACCATAATCCAATGTTATGCATATAAAATATTATTCTAAGTTTCTGAGAAAATTTCATACATGGCCATTTTGTGCAAGGATATACATAAGTATTCCTGAAAAAGCAAGAATTTGATAAGCAACTCATGTGAAATCACATCACTTCTCCAATGAACCGTGATGCAAAATTTCATGAAACTCTAATTTTAAGATAAAGATGAAGCTAGATGTTATATATAACTAGAAGCATGTGACTTATATAGTTGCTGATAAAATGTGAAAACAATTTCAAACATGTGCATCACATTTAATATCAAAGATATCATTTTTCCTGGCTAACAGAAATAAGAACATTGAATGATCATGTCACAAAGAATTGCAAAACTAGATGAAGATTGTCGCCATAATGTTTTTAAAAGAAGCATTGTCTAGTAGTTCTTGACAAAAATATCGGAAATCGGTTATGGGTAGATCGATGAAAGTACATGAAGATCAATTAACCAGTCATTTGGAGCAGGACTTAAAATTGACTTATGTGACTGAAACTTTTGAAAGCGTTTTTTTAATATCATATCATCATAAAAGGTTCAGAATTAGAACAAGATGCATATTCAACACTTATTAATTAATGAAATAAAAAGTAATTCTCATTTCTATCCATATCGATATTTATGTAAATGAGTTTATAAGAATATTTACCTATATTAAATTCATAAATTTTACTTCCATAACTAACATATTGCTAATCCTCTTTAGGATAGTAAAGTTAGTTAAGCTAATGTTTCAGCACAATTCAATTTAAGAACATTTTCAATTTTTATTTTACTGTTAACAAAATTGGCATGGACCCATAACACATGCTCAATTCTGACAAGTTTCAGAACAAAAGTTTTCTTTTATGACTAACTAAAGTATGTTTTATTATAAACTTACTACATTACATGTAAATAATTGGAACAATGTCAGTTTTTTTCTTTTATGCATATACAGCACTTTACAAGCATATAGTTGTAGTTGTAAGCAGGCCATAACAAATTTACAAAATACACTATCATGCAGCGATTACATGTAAGCATACATGATGAATGAAATGATGCCACCCTTCTCCTCCAACCCCATTCTACGTTCCCAAAAACTTTGAGCAGAATATATAATTTAACGAAAAAAAATATTACTTAACTGAAATTATTTTCCTTCACACTCAACATTCAGACAAATGGTCTTTTAAAATAAAAAAAAATAGAAAAACATATATTTTTCGAATGGATTTATGTATATATATTTATGAATGTGAGTGGGTCAAATGTCAGATATTTATCATACACTAGATATTTTAAATTAATCCTGTTAGTCCTGTGTATGCTGTATATTATGTCCATGAGTTACCTCAATGTTCAATACTTGTTAACAGACTGGGACGTCTGCTGTAGCATGCTGCAATCATATATCAACTTTTTTCACAACATTACAAAAAAACACTACAAATTTTAAAATCTATATTCCTACGTCAGTACGTAACAGATACACAAAATTTTTTTGAGAATTCCCACACACAAAAATAATAAAAACTAAAACAAAAACAATAAACAAAAACAATAAACAAAATTTCTAAAAAATAGAATAAAAAAACCTAGTTTTTCAGGTGTATCCATTTCTAATCCAAGGCTTCCAAAACGGTCATATATTCCGGTCATGACCGAAACTTTCATAAAAAGTCCGGCTGCTCTCAGCCTCAAACGGTCAAATAGAATTGGTTTGCCACTTTTTGTTATTCAAGGCATTTTTCATAAAACGGTCATTTCAATTTTGACCAACTATCGATCATTAAAAATGTCCGTTTGGGGTTTGGACATGTCCGCTTGGGCATACTATTTCACAAAGATATTTCGGTCATAATTGGGTTTATTACAACAGATGCAGCAAATTTAGGATTCTTGGAAGTGTCTCAGTTAGTCTAATTATCTGGATACATAAATGTACAGCTTGGTCTTTAGCTTGTGTACATCAATAAAAAGTAGAAAAAACATGTTTTCTTTTATTTAAATAACAACAAGCTGTCAAACAATTATCCCTTCAATAAGTTACATTGAAGCCATAAATCATTCACTGATTACAGGTTTGTTACCTTTGATGAGGTGTCCTTAGCTTGTCTTTATCAATAGAACTAATGATGCATAACAATGTACATAAAGGTGATCAGGTAACAAGGTCAAATATGTAAGCGTGTACGGAACAACATCCTATTTAATTACGCTTTATAGATATTATTTTAAATGAGCATTCAGTTTAACAAAGTTTCCTGATATTTAAAAGTTATTCTTCAAATAAGTATATTTATAAATGAATAATTATGATATCAGATATATATTATTTATTTGACACTGTACATGTGTTAAATACTGGGGTACTATGAAGGGGAAAATTAATTGAAATATATAGTAAAAACACCAAGAAAAGCTTCGCTTGTGTATACCAAGCTGACCTGTCCAATGAATAAGAGGGGCGTTCTCTATTCTTGTTTTCATATTAAAAAAATGTTTTTACAATTAAAATCATAAATAATAATATCCAATCATGACAATCGTATCACTATTTGAGAAAGTTCACGAAAAGACTGACAACGCTATGTGCACCTTGTTCCGTAATGCTTACTTTATTGCTAAAGAAAACTTACCAATGGACAAATTTCAGTCATTAAATGATTTAAATAAGTTTAATGGTGCCGTGATCACTTCTATATTATACCAAGAGAACAATGCCTGTTCCGAATTTATTCAGACAATTTCCGATAGTATAGAGCAAGAGGTGATGTCCGATGTAAAGTTAAGTCCCACCGTGGGAATTATGATCAACGAGTCAACTGATCTGGCTGATTGCTTGTGTTTGTCAACATTGTGCTATTATTGTTGTTATAAGCTTACATAACATATCATGTTGTTATTCATTAAATTATCTACCAACTGAGTATGTTTTTATTTATTCCTTATTTTCTAAATCGGGTTTGAAAATTGTACAACGAAAAATGTTATCACTGTTCAGTACAAGGTTTAAAACAATATCCTTCATTGGGCCTCCTCAATGTTATCTATAAATACCGCATCAGTTGTAAAGGTCATGTGGTCAGGTAATCAATACACAAAAAGAAAAGTATCACGTGTATCAAGCTGTACTACAATTAAAAACCAGTTGTCATCAACAGTTTAAAATAATATGGCCTTAATTAACAAGTTAACAAGTGTAGAGTACTCACAGAGAGAAGATAGATTATTTAAACACAAACAAAAACGAAAACATGAGAAAAGTCAGGTACTGAAGCTGACTGATTCAATGATGGCTCCCGATACACAGAAAAATAACACCGAGGATAATATTTTATTTATTTTTAGAATGAAGACAACAAAACAGTTATAAATAATTTTATTGCATATAACACTTCTAATTACTTAGACACATATATCTTATGCATCCTCTCAGTTACATTTAAGTATCCAGCTGATCATTGACCGTCAAAAATATTTCTTTGTAAAATGTCCGGCTGTCGTCAGGAAATTTTGGAAGCCTTGTTCTAATCTCCATAAAAAATAAAAGAATGGAGTACATAGATTATATAATAATCTTAGTAAAATTTTGCAGATTTTCATGCAGATTTTCATGAACATATAATAAATTCTCTGGTATTGATTGAATCCCTGAAACATCAAACAAGGTAACAACATTTTCTATATGTAAACATGTATAAATATTTCACATAACAATCTTGGGAATATACATAACAAAAAAAAAAAGGATAAAAATCAAAGCAACGAAACCAAATGAATGCAGCACAACCCAATACAACAGCTATTTATAAATCTCTCCCTCTACGATATGCTACAGACAACATTTAACACATCATGCATGGCAGTGTATTGAGAAACAAACCAGTATGACGATGAGCCATGCACGATTTTACCACCGTGGTCGTCTAATCCATCACCATTGACGAGGGGTTTATCGTGCCACACACGAGAACGAGACAAGTTGGAAAATCTATCTGCTAGTCAGTAAGAGAAAGAAAAAAAATTGTCAGAAGACAAAGTTTAACCACAATTAGTAGGATATTACAACTTATCACATGTCTGCTATATAATTCTAAGGTGAATATACCTTTTTCTTTTAAGATTGAAAATTCAAGTTTTGAAAATTTTACATCAACAGAAAATAATCAACATTAAAGACAACAACACTTCAAAAAATTTAGCAAATTAATTTTTTTTATTGGTCTATACGTTTTGCTGTCAATTTGATTGGCTTCTTCAGTATAAACAGAAAAAAATATACCAGTTTATTGCACACAATTTCACTTTTTTAACAGTATACTTTCCATCAGAAAAAGGTATGTTCAACTATAGCATGTATAGAACTTAAAAACATTATATGAAGAATTGCTTCATTCTAATTATAAAAATATAGATACAAATGGAAAAATATCCCAAGTTTACAAAAATCCCACATTTCTACAAATCCATAAAACTCTACAAAAAAAGCGACCCTCCAATATTTTGCCTCACCTCAATGTATCTGTCTTTGATTATGCAGGTACTGTTTGTTCACTTTCCCTGGGTTTATGACATACATGTATGATGCATTAAAAGCAGTTGGATATCACTTGGTTAATTTGATATTCAAATATCCCAAAACCATGGGTTTGGTCAGATGTCTTTTTACAAGTGAAGATCATTTCAAAATGTTGATAAAGGAACAATTTTTATGCAAAATGTTTAGTGAAATATTTCTGAATTATTTTTCATTTTTGTTTAAAAAAAAAACTTTGCAATACTATTTTCCCACAAAAAGAACCATAATAAATATATAATATATTAAACTATTGTGTCAAAATACTTACTAAACTATCTTAAAGATTTTGAAAAAAACATATGAAGCTCCTAAAATTATTTTCTAGTATTTTCAAATTTTTTAGGGTAATTTCCTGAATAATTTTGTGACCTTTATTGTCATGAAAACTTAGAAAATGCATCAATGTTCTGTTATTCCTTTAAGTGATACCTAACACTACAGGGAGATAACTCTGTAAAATCAGCTTTACGTTTTAATTGTGTTGTGTTGTAAAGGGAATATTAAGCTTCTCAAATGATCAAAATTGGTGTTTATCAAACTACTATATAACCAGTGTATTTTTTCTGACAAAACGGTTGGTTCAAAATTTTTATATTTTTTGTTAAAGGGTCAAAGTAAATACTTTGTCAAAATTTTATGAAAATTAAACGAGCCAAATTCATTTTAGTGAAAGTGTTGGGTACCACCTTAAATTTTAAACTTAATGATCTTTTCAGTCTAAATACATGAACTACAGCTTTTCCCCTTGTCCAATTAAATTTTTCCAATAGGCAAACTTCATAAAAATTTCTATCTACAAATCTTAAAATACCAAACTTCTTACTAAAAAACCCCTAAGTATTATATATAAATAAATAAAAATAATAAAGAAATGATTTTCATTTGTAATGGTAAAGGTATTCATATCCAAACCACTCTAGTATTACCATGATTAATCTCACGGGAATGTCCTGTTCAATGAAGCATGAAAAAAGCCAAGTGCATGATCAGCTTGAAAGTATGTATACTGTGCAACTACTAGTACAGATATATTTATAAGCTAAGTCGTCTCTACTAAATATAGACATTGATTTATGTAGATTATAATGTGTATTAATCACTGTAAACACATTTATTTAAAGGATAACTGATAAATAAAGCTGTAATCATAGCAGGAAGACGAAAATTCAAGGGTGAGAAATCTTCCTTGGCTCATGACAGTACTTCAATACATTTTGTCCAAATATACCATATAGTAGAACTTATCTATTTTATTTCAAAAGGCAAGTGACATTTAATATATCTTAAATGAAAATCCATTGAAAATATTTCTCATCTTAGACAAGCACTATGCAGTTTTTTACTCCAGAAATTGAAGCTATGACTTATTGTTCCACCAGAAAAAAAAGTTACTTCCATTTATATTTAATGGAACAATAGAGATATGAAATGGCACAAGAGAAGTGAGAAAAGATCTTTACAGTATATATAATAGACAAACTAATACATGAATATACGTGTAGTTCTAATACCATTGAAGATGAATATCATTTTGTTTCAGATTGTATCACAGATAAAGATAATAATGTGTAAAGAAAACATTGCAACATCCCATTGCTGCAGACACCCAACCAACAGAATTAAAATAAATATAATTATAATCTATTTATAACAGAGATTTATCTCTCGAAGGACAGTACTTCTATATGAACAATTCCATTGTTTTAAAATATCTGTTTCATGCTCCATAAAATTAGTACATTGTTTGAATACATGTATACCTATAGCTATGTAACAATTATTTTGGGACGCCTCACTTTTGAAATAAAATAATATGCAAATGTATTAAATCTTTACATAGACATGAAAGAGTCACTGGATTTTGAATTTCTGGACAAAAAACTGCATAACTCTGTTACAATATTTACTTTAGAAAGCAGGTAAAAAAAGAATCAAGTTTATTATCTCCTACAAATATAATTTGACGGTAATTGTTTCAAAGAAATTTGCTTTGAAATTGCAGCATGAGAAACCTGATCTGTTGAGTGTGATTTCCTTCATGTTACTTTGTGTCATGAGTCAATTCTTTATGTCCATTCAACTAACATCTTTATATACTTGACCTATTAGGTCAAACTATTGATTTTACCTACCATCCTCCCTCAAAATAAATTCTTCTTGTAGACTTTAAAATGTACTTTTTTCTTTAAAATTGAAAGATTCAAACATTTAGCATACACTGGGATCACTGTAATTAGTTATTAAAAAAAAAAACGAAAAAGTAGGAGCTTTAAAAGAGATGAGAAACATCTATAAAGAATAAAATAAACTGAGATTCTAATAACATATGACTATTTCAATGACATTACCTCCAGCCGCTCTAGGCGTCCTTTGTTTGCGGTCACGTTTTTCTCTGACATTATTAAAAGCAGAACCAGTCTTCAAAGCTTCTAACAAATTATCCATAACACCTTCCTGGTCTCCTTCTGCAAGCAAAACAAATATCTGCTTGTAATATAAAACTAGAGTCAAATAATAATATAACTGTTTTTTCAGTTGCAGTTGGATACAATTCTACTCTTATTTTTGTTTTTAAAATTACGAAAATAAATCGCACAGGAAAATGAAGCTCTTGTGGAATCAGGGTTAATATAATGCTTCACTCCATTAAGTTGTTTGCCTGTATTTTTCTAGAAATCATTCAAAGAACACTTTCTATCATAAATTCTAGCCAATTAAACATTATAGTTACAATTGGATTTCTTTTTTTACATTAAAAATGATCCAATGAAGAAATATCATATTTTAGAAGATGAGAAAGTATAATCTGTATGTAATGGTTTAATATTAGCCTATTGCAAATTCATGGTTCACTTATACCCATGTTATCTATGAAAATTGGTATCCCATGGCTGGAAAAATAATAAATTAGACAGAAATACATCATGTCTAAAGACTGCAATATAAAATGATCAGTCTTATAGCCAAGATAACTTTTTCTATTCACAATTTCAATCTGAAAATTATACCCATCGTCATGTCCACAATAGCCTTCTTTCTTGCCACCTTGGCTGCTTTGTCTTTCTGTGCTCTATCCTTTGCTTCCTTCGCTCGTCTGATCTTCTCTTCTGTTTCTCTCATTTTAGCATTCTCCTTCATTGCATTCTGTAAAAAACAAACAAAAGCATTGATATTAACTACAATTTGCATGATAAAGGGAAGCTCAACAGTTCCCTGCATGTCAAAAGTAAGCTCACAGCTAAGATAAGATATATCCAGTTTGTATAAACATTTAGAATTGCTAAATCATGTAAAACAATCAAACATCTATATGGTGTACTAGTAATTGAAGTTCTTAATAACATTTATTAGTAATTGATCCCATGTCTGCTATACTCCATGATGATGCATTCAAAAAACAGATTCAATATGATATGCCTTTTAGATCCTCATACTTGTTAAAACTCAGCTTTATACTGTTAATACATTATCATTCATTACACACCAATTTTTTGTTGAAATTGTGAGTAAAGGTAAACCACGAATTTGAAAGTATAACCAAGTACTAATTCTATTTCCAACGAAGGAATCTAGGAATGCTATGTCTCGATTTGGCGAAATAAATTTTGCAGGCTTGACAGAAAGAGTAAGCCTGTAACATTTGAAATGTCTGACATGTATTGATTGATACCATCGCGGTCAAAATGTCTAACATAAGTCAGTAAATTCTTTTAATAGAATAATAATTTAGGGCTGATCAAAACTTGATCTTGACTGACACATTTTTAGACTTTGCCGACAGTCCAAACGTCTTATCCGTAATTCAAATTTCTTTTCAAGAACACTTGATACATTACTACTTACACTAAAGCTATCTCGGAATGCTTTTATATCCTGGAAGAACTCTTCAAAACCGTATTTCTTGTAATCAAATGCGTAGAACTTTCCCATTTCCTTGTATAAAGATTCCATCTTTTTCTGCATACCACTTAATACATCAGCCTGGTCTTTTGCAGATGTTATAAAGGAGTAAAAATAGTCAAGGAAAAATCTTTGGTATTTACAGACATTCCATTGCATTAAATAACCTTGAATTTAAATAGGTTCATCTGTGCCTCACTAGTTTGAATTGTACGAAGCGTAATTGTACCAAATATAATGAAGACCCTTTTTTGTTTGCACTAAAACAAATTACATACAAATGTAAACAAAGATAGATAGACTTATGAAGCAGCTCATATTCACAACATTTGGACTCTGATGGATAGTTGTCTCATTGGTAATATACCACATCTCCTATTTCAACTAAGTTTAAGAACAATCTATAGAACAAATACACAGAATAACTGAATAAAAAATCATTTAAGGTGGTACCTAACACCTGAACTAAAATTAATTTGGCTCGTTTAATTTTCTTTAAATTTTGACAAAGTATTTAATTTGACCCTTTGACAAAAATATAATAAAAATCAAAAACTTTGAACCAACCGTTTAATCAGGAAAATTACACTGGTTATATAGCAGTTTGACCAAAACATATTTTGATCACTGAAAAGCTTAATATTCCCTTAACAACACAACGTCAATAAAATGTTCTGCTGATTTTACAGAGTTATCTCCCTGTAGTGTTAGGTACCACCTTAAGCTAATAAAATTGAGAATGGAAATGGGGAATGTGTCAAAGAGACACCCCGACCAAAGAGTAGCCCAAGGCCAACAATGGATCTTTAAAAGAAACTTTAAGAAAGCCAGAAAAAACTGCACCAAAAGGCTGGCTTCAGCTGGCTGAATATAGTTAATATAAGGATATGTTCATAACTTCAGCAAAGCGATCCCCATCCACATTAGTTTTACTGATATTCTTAATATCCGTTTCTAACTGTTTTAACTGTTTCTCCATACTCTTCAGATTCTTTGTCACTGTTTCTTCTGAGACTGAAAAAGAGAAACATAATTTTTAATCAAGATGACTGATACAGATTGGTGTAAAACATTATCTGATAAAAAGTTCTGTTTCTAATAGTACAAAATATTCAGTGTATAGTATGTTCTCTCATCCTGCAAAAATCAAAAGAAAATCAACTAATGTGATGTATGCTTATTTCAACTGTAAAATAAAAAAGAAATATGTTTCATTGTCAATTTTTTTTTTATTGCTTTTAAGGGGTTCGCGGGTCTAAATCATTTATATAGGATTTCTCTATATTTTTTCTATGAATGAACTTTATCTTATAGTTTATAGAAAAATAAAATAAAAAAGTGGGGTCACCGTTCATTTGCGCTCACAATCTGCCTTCGAAAGAAGCATTAATTTTGGTGAAGGTGTTTTTTTTCTGTTGAAGTAATAGGAGAAATAAAGGTAATATCGAAAAAAAATTAAGAAATTTATTACAGAAATCGCTCAAATTTTACAATAATTTAGTTTAAGTACAGCTTATATGGAAATTATATTAAAAAATATAGGTCACCGATGAGTTAAAAAAGATATTTCAATTTTAAAGCCAAAAAATGGCATTTTTCCACCAAAGGGAGATAATTTGGAACTTTTTCAATGATGTTTACACTTTAAAAGTCATCTGGGGCCAACACGAATTGTTTGTTTTGAATGATTTTTGTACCATATAATAAGTAACAACTACAAAAGGTAACAAATAAAATTTGAAATGAATAACAAATGTTTATTTTTTTTCTGAAATTTTTATACCCTCAAGCCTCCTTAATGGCATATATTAACCCATGAAAAGGTAATATCGACCTCCACTTAAGGTTGTACAATCTTTAAGAAATCATAATTATAGGTTTATAATGAGTGAAAATTGGATATCACTCGTTATTATACTTCCAGTTAGTATAAATGCCTGATTTTGATTGGCTTATAAAAGTGAGATAATTTACTATATCTTATGGGCCAGCAGGAGAAAATTTGTTGAATGTCACCTTCTTTTACAGACCAATCAAAAATCAATAATCAAAAAGACAATGAATTGAATTTACATCAAAAGTTTTAAAGACAATACTCAAGTTCTACACTATGATGTCCGAACTTTTTCAGACTGACATATGAAAAAAAAAACATCCTTCAAGTTTGTTGTTTTTTTAATAAATGAATGTTGTTATGTAAATGACATCATAGATAAGACTTTTAATTTGTGTGGTTGTTGGGAGAGTTGTATCCCTTTACTTATTTACTAATATAATAATGTCATGTGTTATCAGCAGTTACTTTCTGAATTTAAATTCCATGGCATTGGAAGTGTTGATGGTGTATTCAAGTTTTTAGTTAAGTAAAATGAGGAAGCATACATATGTGGCTCAACATTCATAATTAACTCAAATTTAACAAAAATGTGTCCATAGTACATTGATGCCCCACTCGCACTGTCATTTTATATGTTCAGTGGACCGTGAAATTGGGTACAAAAAACCTGATTTGGCATTTAGATTAGAAAGATCATATCATACTGATCATGTGTTCTAAGTTTTAAGTTAATTGGACTTCAACATCATCAAAAACAATCTTGACCAAACATTTTAACCTGAAGCGGGACAGAAGGACAGACGAATGAACGGACAAACTGACGAACGAATGGTCGAAGACATGCACAGACCAGAAAACATAATGCCCCTCTGCTATCATAGGTAGGGCAAAAAAAATGGAAGAATTCATTATATGGTAAAAGTTTGTAATTATTGAATACTTAAAAGTGACTAACCTCTTGCTGCCTTATCTAAATGTGTAAATTCATCTAAAAATCCCACTAATTCTGGGTATTTTTGCTCCACAATGTTAGCTATGAAATGTACAAGTGTTGTTTTACCGTCTTGAGCTTTAGTATTGGCCAACTGAAAAATAGTTGATGGTAAAAATGTTTATTAACATATAATTAAACAGCATTATTTATTATTCCATATTGACATTATTTTAGTAGGTTTTTCTATATGAATTGGATTTTGAATAAAAAAGCATATTCACCTGAGAAAGTGTTATTCACCGCGCTAAACGTCACACGCTTTTACATGCAACGTTATGGTGAAATGTTTCATGTAAAAAAAAAATTGGTATATGTTTGTCATTAGATACATTTTCTTTTCTCGGACTATGGAATAAAACAATTACTGTCTTTTGTTTCGGTAAATATGTGGTTTTATTGACTTTTGAAAAACTGATATTCACCTCGGCCGTCGGCCTCAGTGAATATCATTTTTTCGAAAGTCAATAAAACCACATATTTACCTCATCAAAAGACAGTAATTGTATAATATTGTTTTGTAATATTCATTTATCTTACAGCTTTTTCCTATTCTTTTAATTTCAAATATAAATATTTGCATTATTTTGTTTTAGAGCCAAAGTACTTAAGAGTTTATGATCCAAGATTCACACAAGACAGTTAGGTTGTATTGCATCACCATCAAAATGATTCCAAAATTTTAAAGAATATTGGATTTGGCTGATCAAGCTATATATCTTATCATCCTTTGAACACTGATTTTATTTCCTTCATGTGGACAACACCTTGGTCATGATCATAAAATTTAGAAATATCTAATTAAAAAAAAAATTCAACATTTCACCTAAAAATGTTAATTTGCCATTCCACAAATGCACTGATGCAATATTTTTTTTTTATATTCTAACACATATCATTCATATAAAAGAAATCAAAAACCCCAAATGAAAACAACAAATAAATAAAAGAGATACACTTTATTTTTAAAAATAAATTCATTTAAGAAATAAAGTTTGTAAACATTAATACTTCACTAACCTTGGGAAGAAAACTAATTTCAAATCCTACAGACTGAGCATTACGAGATCCAGCATTGAGAAAGTTTCCCATTAACAATATAAGTTCTAATAACTTTGAGAATTTAGTACTATTTTTAACTTCTTCACAGGCCTCAATGGCTGATACTAAATTCTGAAATGTAAAAGGAAGTACAAATTGTATGTTAATAATAGAAATATTTCATCCATACTGTGGATTCATTTATTTTCGTGGATACCAACTTTTGTGGATTGATGAAAACTTGCTTATTTGTGGATACTAAATTTCTTGTTTTGTCCAAAGTCTAAATAAATTCCTGAATTAATTTTGGAATTCTTTGGACATTGGAATTCATGGCTCCTTGATAACCTCGAAATCCACAAAATTGGTATCAAATGAATAACAATGAATCCACAGTATTCTAACAGACACCAAGAAGTTTTATATGTTAATAATATCACAATTATGTTATATATTTATATCATTATTATGCTCATGCTTAATTCTTTATGTATATACATGTTGTTTTAGTTGTTGTCATCTCTCATCAATTTGTATAGATTGGTGTATGCATAAATAAAATGTATCTTTTATGAGGTGTGTAGAGGGGTGTATCTGCACAGAAGAACGTGATATAAAGTTGCCTTTTCACGATGAACGAACAATAAAAAATGTCATACACGTTGATCTGTTTACCAATTTCACGAAACACAATGAATAACAAAGTTTAACCTTTTTCACAGCTGCATGTGAAATAAAAATGACAAAACACGTTGCACGAAAATAACCCTTTACCACCCTCTTTTATGATTGTATAGAAGAAAAATAAAATATTGAATTGAATATTTTTAATTTAAAAAAAAAAAAGAAAATGTTGTATGATTGCCAATGAGACAACTATCCATCCAAGTTAAATGATGAATTTGGGTTTAAAAATATCAATGAGGGTCTTGCATGGTCTTTCAGCCAATCAGAAGACGTTTTACATCCAAAATTAAATTATTGACAAACACATCAAACAAGAACAAATGCCCCTTCTTCAATTACAATACTTTATACCATATGTTGAATGTGTTCATATGACCTGCAGAACAAACTTACAGGTTTAATATCTTGCACCATGTCTGGAAACTGCATTTTAAACAACATTGAATTTAATCTGGGTGTAACTCTCTTTATACCACACATCTGTAATAAAGATATATAGATCATATAATGACATGAGAATTTTGAATGCATATAAGTACTATAAATCTAAAACTTGTACGGCTGTGAAGTTTGGGAATTTAAAGAAAACAAGAGTGCACACGCTGAAATGTCTCGCCTTCTATACTAATCATTGATATTATGTTGATAGTCCTAAGTATAAAGCTAAGCTTTAATGCAACTGTCACATAAACTTAACATTAACCAAGATAACTAAACAAAGACCAAGGAACCTTGAAAATGAGGTCAATGTCAGATGAACCATGCCAGGCAGACATGTACAGCTAACAATGCTTCTATACAACATATATAGTTGACTTATTACTTATAGTTTAAGAAAAATAGACCAAAACACAAAAACTTAACACTGTGCAATGAACCGTGAAAATGAGGTCATGGTCAAATAAAACTTGCGCGACTGACATAAAGATCATAAAATATTTCCATACACCAAATATAGATGACCTATGGCATATAGTATTAGATAAAAAGACCAAAACTCAAAAACTTAACTTTGACCACTGAACCATGAAAATGAGGTCAAGGTCACATGACATCTGCCCGCTAGATAGGTACACCTTACAATCATTCCATACAACAAATATAGTAGACCTATTGCATATAGTATGAGAAAAACAGACCAAAACACAAAAATTTAACTATAACCACTGAACCATAAAAATGAGGTCAAGGTCAGATGACACCTGCCAGTTGGACATGTACACCTTACAGTCCTTCCATACACCGAATATACTAGCCCTATTGCTTGTAGTATCTGAGATATGGACTTGACCACCAAAACTTAACCTTGTTCACTGATCCATGAAATGAGGTCGAGGTCAAGTGAAAACTGTCTGACAGACATGAGGACCTTTCAAGGTACGCACATATCAAATATAGTTATCCTATTACTTATAGTAAGAGAGAATTCAACATTACAAAAAATCTTAACTTTTTTTTCAAGTGGTCACTGAACCATGAAAATGAGGTCAAGGACATTGGACATGTGACTGACGGAAACTTTGTAACATGAGGCATCTATATACAAAGTATGAAGCATCCAGGTCTTCCACCTTCTAAAATATAAAGCTTTTAAGAAGTTAGCTAACACCGCCGCCGGATCACTATCCCTATGTCGAGCTTTCTGCAACAAAAGTTGCAGGCTCGACAAAAAACGATATGAAATGTAACAGTATAAAATATCTTTTGCTGCCAATTAAATGTGAACAAAATACCCCTTACCCTACCAAGACTGAGATATAACCATGCCTAAATTAAAACATCTCCAATGATCAAAGCATTAGGAGGTTTATACTCTATAAATATGCCTTTCAGAATAAATATAAATATGTTATCATTTAGACAGAATCAAGTGATTTTTACATTATAATTGAATAGGAAAAGAGACAAAATTAGAAAATCATTGTAACATTCAGATGAAGAACAGTTATAAAAGCAGTGTTCATTAGCTCTATGCGTTGTTAAATGTGTGTGAAGATTTTTCTGTCATTAGCTTTAATATTTTGCTGCATCCATTTTTTTCTAATTTCATGTACAATTATGTCACGTCTTTGCACATTGCTGTCATATCTTATTACATTCATGTCATGCCTTTGTATATTTCTTTCATGTTTGTATATTTCTGTCATGTCTTTGTATATTTGTCATGCCCTTGAATATTTGTGATATGTCTATATTTCTGTCATGTTTTTGTATATTTATGTCATGTCTGATCATATTTTTTATTCTTTGACATGAAATGTTTAATAACATGTATACCATGTCTTTGTACATTAATGTTTTTCATTCTACATTTATGTCATGACTTGGTTCATTTGTGTCATGTTCTTGGTACATGTATGTCATGTTCTTGTACATTTATGTCATGTATTTGGACATTTAAGACATGTTCTTGTACATTTATGTCATGTCTTTGGACATTTAAGACATGTATTTGTACATTTATGTCATGTATTTTCTCATTAGACAACAGCAGCCTCTTTATAACTCACAGTGACAGAAAACTGTTCTGGCTCTGATAAATCATTGTACTGGTCCTGTAATTTCTCTAATTGTTTCATCTGTTCAGGCTCTGGCATGTATCGTATCAAACTTTCTAATATGGAAGACGACAACTTTTCTTCATCAACTTCTACAATTCTCCGTTTAATTTCTGGATATGGGACCTTGATGGATCCTAACAAAATGGCTGAAAAAAATAATAAGAAAGCTGCAATCTTTTCAATACCTAGGAGCTGTGCGGAATTGTTGAGTTAATGTAGAATTTATTGAGTAAATGTAAGATTTGCAGTCCTCTAGCTTTCATTTTTTCTAACAGAAAAGTCCTTTTATCATAATTGCTGTTATCTAAAAAAAGTATCAAAATTTTTAGATGTTAGTCAAACATATATTTCTTATTTTTTCGATCATATCTTAAATGGAATAAAAAGAAAGATTTTCACTTTCATGTTTTATATTTAAGAACCAAAGCTTCTCATTATTTTTTCAAAAGATCAAGTTTTACCCGTAGAACCTATAACTTAAAATCATTAAAAGCTTACACAAATTCTGAGCTGCTTTAGGATCAAGTACTTTCAACTCTTTAGCCTTTTTTGTAGGTTTCTTTTCTGCTGTTTCTGAGGTATTCATAATTTTTGCTGAAAAAAAAAGAAATATCATTAATAGTAAAACAAACTAGATATGTAATTGCTAGCAATAACAGATCCATGACAACGTCATTCCCCTATTGCCAGGGTAACAGCAGCCATTTTGAAAATTCCAAAGTCAAAGAAGACATTTACACATGCTAATTCACTTTGTTAAAAAAGTTCATAGAGTTTGGAGCATTTTGAAATTTTTGAATTGTTTGCTATTTCCAAAGGTGACAGCGGCCATTTTGGAAATTCCACTATTTTTGTAACTTTAAGCAGTTTCCAACCTTTCATTTCATCCAAAGATTTTCTACTTTAATCTATCCATAAATTTGATACTGGAAGAAAAAACCTTTCCACTTTTGTATTCAACATCTGGATCATATGTTTAAAATCTAATTTTTTTTCTGAGAAATTTTCATAAATTCACACCCTTAAAAACTGATCTTTAATTATAATAAAAAGTAAAAACACAAAATTCTGAACTCCGAGGAAAATTCAAAAAGGAAAATCAAAAATCAAAAGGCAAAATCAAAAGTCCAAGCACATCAAACGAATGGATAACAACTGTCATATTCCTGACTTGGTACAGGCATTTTCTAATGTAGAAAATGGTGGATTGAACCTGGTTTTATAGCTAGCTAAACCTCTCACTTGTATGACAGTCGCATCAAATTCCATTACATTGTCAACGATGCATGAACAAAACAAACATACTCAAAGAGTAAAAATGTCAAAAATAGGGGTACAACAGTCAATATTGTGTTATCATCTTAATATCACTACATAAACAACAAATGTAACAAAGTAGCACAAAAAGGCATACATCAAATTCAAGAAAGTAAGTAATCTTCAAAGGAATGAAAAATTACAGTCTATCTTTAATTTACAGCTGATTGCATTGAGTGTGTAGGTAAAGGTAGTATCTTTGGTTAGCTTGCTTGCTAGTTGAACCGTGAAGTCATTATTAGGTAAGGTATACTACCCTCCTTTCAAAGTAGTCTAGTCCTACAGACAGATAGATTGGTTATATGTTGGATTAGTCTTCTCTTTAACAAGGGTAGTTTACCAAACCTAATAATGACTTCACAGTTCAGCTAGCAAGCAAGCTAACCAAAGATATTACCTTTGTCTATACACTCAATGCAATCGGCTGTAATAAAATTGAGTGGCTGTCATTTGTTGATGTGGTTCATAAGTCATAAATATATTTACCTTTAGTTACTCCAAAATTTTCAATGAGACCTTGAAATAAAGATTCATCCTCGTACTGATCTTCGCGAACTTGGACCCAAAATGAATCTTTTTCCAATTTTTTGGCTTGTACCTACAATAAAAAAATATGTAACCAGACAATATTCTACTGTTAACATTGAAAAAGTAATAAAATTGAGAATGGAAATGGGGAATGTGTCAAAGAGACAACAACCTGACCATAGAGCCGGCAACAGCGAAGGCCACCAATGGGTCTTTAATGTAGCGAGAAACTCACAGCAGTCCTTCAACTGGCCCTTAAACAAATATGTATAGTAAATATATATTGGATAGTGTAAACATCATCCAACTGCCTCTACCATCCTCTTTTTAGCAAGTTCAGGAACACCTTGTACATATGTAGGTTTTGTAGGAATCTAATAAGGAACCAGATATCACATCCTTATTCATATATATGGTGATGCAATTTTTTTTAGAGCTTGTGCTTCTCATATAAGCTCATTGGTCCTTTAAATAAATTTATTGAAATAGTTGTAATTGGGCTTGAACTAGATTTCAGTTTAATACTGCAAGTACTCTTAAATTGTTACTTTGTGTTTTTTGTCTTTTTGTTTTGTGTGTAGAACATACAATGAAAACTTTAACAATAATTGTTGTGAAATAATAAGACAAGAGAAAGGTTTAAATTATTTAAAAAATTGCATTATGTAAAATATCCAAAACCTCACATACTAAAACATTCAATGATGATTCCCATCTGGTAACAGTAATCTATGGGCTGTTCCAGAAAATACTATGTCTCCGCAGGGAAGGCATTTTTTAAATTTTATGTGGTTGATTGCATTTGAAATACCAAAATGCAAAGAGAGTGTTGTTTCAATTTACCTTTATTTCTGTGAGAGAAGGGAGACATAGTATTTTTTGGAACAGCCCTTATACATGTACTATATTTAGAACTTGAAATTTTACCTGATTCCAGTTGAGTCGTTTGGTCTGCATTGGAGGTTGGTATTTCTTTTTCTTGATACCATATGGAAGACTAGTTGATGGTGCTGCAGGTGGACTCATGAATCCTGGAGGTGGAGGTGGTGCTCCTGGAAATCCTGGTCCTCCTGGTGGGGGAGGAGGGGGTGGTACTCCTCCCCCTGGGAATGGTGGGGGAGGAGGTGGCGGGGGACCACCACCAAACCCTGGAGGAGGTGGTGGGGGAGGAGGAGGGGGAGGTCCTCCTCCGCCCCCTGGTGGTGGTGGGGGCGGCGGTGGTGGAGGTGGAATAGCCCCTCCTCCTGGAGGTGGCGGTGGCGGTGGTGGTGGTGGCCCTCCTCCTCCCCCAGCTGCTCCTGTCGACTGGATCTGAGCACCAATACCAGTTTTATCTAAAAAGAGAAGAAATTTAATCTAATTATTCAATCCATAAATAGATACACACATAGTTAAAATAAAACATTTTCAGTAGTAAATATCAACATTCTAAACAAATAACTTTTAATCTTCCTAAATGCACATATTATACCTTGTTCATAGTGGTTTTTTTATGTATTAATAAATCATTCTGTCCACTATTTGGTGATTTGACTAATTCATTATATTGGGTCTCTATTCAAGATGTTGATTTTTGAAAATGTTGTTTCTTGTGCTATTTCAAAGTTTTCCTGATTTTATTTACATTGTTTATTGTAAGCTATGGCTCTCGTCTTCCAGATAAAATTTCTTATTAGTGTATTCCAGTTAATAACTGTTTCCTTATTTCCTAATTTAAAGAACAGATAATATTCCCTTTATTGGCCTGCATTTCTCTCAATAATCTATTTAAATAAAAATCAATTTTCTTTTCCATTTCTAGACATGAGTAAAAGAATTTTTGTTTTTCATAAAGTATCAATAAACTATCATTAATTTTTATAAACTACATGCATCTTAAAAGTTATATGATATAATTAAATTCATTAAATATATGAACAAGAGGCTCTCAAGAGCCTGAATCGCTCACCTTAATTTTTTTGGTTAAATCTCTCATCAATGATTATTTTGGCTTTTCAATTTATTTAAATGTTCTTTGAATCGTCCTATTTTCTTCAAAAGCAAAAAAAAAAAATCATTTTCTCCTATGTTCTATTTTAGCCATAGGAGCTATGTTTCTGACATACAAGGAAATGAAATATAAAATTTATACTAGATACTCTGAAACTCATTTAGCCTAAGTTTGGCTGAAATTGATACAGCAGTTTCAAAGGAGAAGATTTTTTAAAGTAAGTCAACATGATGAACAAATTGTGAAAAAAGTCTTTAAAGGGCAATAACTCCTTAAGGGGTCAATTGACAATTTTGGTCAAAATGACTTATTTGTAGATCTTACTTTGCTTAACATTTTTGCTATTAACAGTTTATCTGTATCTATAATAATATTCAAGATAATAACCAAAAACTGCAAAATTTCTTTAAAATCATCAATTCAGGGGCAGTATACCTGAAAAACCAGTTACCCGATTCGGCTGAAAATTTCAGGACAGGTAGACCTTGACCTAATAAATACTTTAACTTCTTGTCTTATTTGCTCTAAATGCTGGAGTTTTTGAGATATAAGCCAAAAACTGCATTTTACCCTGTGTTCTATTTTTAGCCATGACGGCCATGTTTTTTGACGAAATAAAAAATAAAGCACAAACTTTATTTTATACACCCTACTGATCATTCAGTTGAAGTTTGGTTGAATTTGGTTTAGTAGTTTTAGAGGAGAAGATTTTTTAAAGTTAGCAAATATGATGAACAAATTGTGAAAAATTGTCATTAAAGGACAATAACCCCTTAAGGGGTCAATTGACAATTTTGGTCATATTAACTTATTTGTAGATCTTACTTTGCTGATCATTTTTGCTGTTTACAGTTTATCTTTATCTATAATAATATTCAAGATAATGACCAAAAACTGCAAAATT
Source organism: Mytilus edulis (assembly GCA_019925275.1). Taxonomy (NCBI): domain Eukaryota; kingdom Metazoa; phylum Mollusca; class Bivalvia; order Mytilida; family Mytilidae; genus Mytilus; species Mytilus edulis. The sequence goes on along the minus strand of CM034361.1, from coordinate 76,024,423 downwards.
TCCTTAAAATTACCAATTAAGTGGCAGCAACCCAACAATGGTTTGTTTGATTCATCTGAAAATTTCAGGGCTGATAGATCTTGACCTAATGAACATTTTTACCCCTTGTCAGATTTGCTCTAAATGCTTTCGTTTTTGAGATATAAGCCAAAAACTGCATTTGACCCCTATGTTCTATTTTAAGTAACGGCGGCCATGTTTTTTGACGGATCAAAAATCGAAGCACACACTTTGTGCAGGGTAATCTAAGGAACAATCATGCTAAGTTTCATTCAAATCCATTCAGTAGTTTCAGAGGAGAAGATGTTTGAAAAATTGTTAACGACGACAGACGACGACGACGACGACGGACGCCAAGTGATGAGAAAAGCTCACATGGCCTTTTAGGCCAGGTGAGCTAATAATATGTTATGTCTTGTTCAGCTAGACCTGGGTTAAGTTTATGTTAAAAACTATTATTTTGAATAAATAAATAAATTTCAAAGTTGAAAAAAGCTAAAAAACCCAAAACTCCACACATCATACTTTTCTCAAGACTACCAAACCACATATTCACAGCATACCGTAAAATGTATTGTGATGTACTTAAAATACAATGATCAAAGTTAGCCTTTATCTGATAATAAATGATAAGAATAAGAATTGAAATAAGAATTTTAAGTGGAAGTGTGAGGTAAAACTATCCAACACCTAGGAATATCTAAAAAAAATTGAAGTTGTGAAAAGGCATTAAATAATAGATATGTGTGGATTAAAGAAAGCAAGTAGAATTCTATTTCCAATTTTCTCATTTTGGAAACAATGGGCAAGGAAGTGGATCTATACATTTAGTAGTTCCGACCATAACACCAAAAACTCTTGAATCCATTATTTATTTAATATTTATAATCCTGATATCATAATGTCAGATGATATTGTAGTCATAGGAAGCAAACTTTGGTTTAAAGTCCTTTAATGTGCAGGGGATTGAGAATATAAAATGAAATCATAGTTAACTATTAAAAGCAGATTTTTGTGTGTGCTTAAGGTTTCAAGACAAAACTACCACCTCCAAATTCTAGAACTAAAATTTATTTAAGCAAGGAAGAGTGTTAAAGATTCTTCATTTCTGGCTTATCGTGTAGATTAACAAAACAATGATAAATCAAGGATCTAAATCTTAATGTTGTGAAGGTAAAATGTCTACCATGTAGTTTAGAAGAAAAATAAAAAACTGAAGAAGGCCAGTGATGGAAACGTCTTAAATAATGGTTCATAACTACAATAATGTAATATATATATTACCTATTGGAATTTTTGAAACAAGGAAAAATGATTGTTGAAATTCAAATAATTATCTTATATCTTTAACTCTATTTTTTTCTCTAACAGTTGATCATTGTTATGATTATATAGAATAAAAGTACATTTTTATATTAGTACTGGAATTTTTTGTCAAAATTTTGAATTTACAACTATTTACAAGTTTAATACATTTTTTCAACATTAAACCTGGCTAATGAAAATCTTTATAACATGTGTAAACCAACCACATATCTTTATAACAGTCAGGTAATAAAGACCATTATCACTGTATTAGTATACATATTTTTTAAGGGGCCAGCTGAAGGATGCCTACAGGTGAGGGAGTTTTTCACTACATTGAAGACCCATTGGTGGCAGTCGGCTGTTGTCTGTTCTATGGTCGGGTTGTTGTTGCTTTGAACATTCCCATTTTCTTTCTCAATTTTAGGTAATATATTTGCTGTTCTATTCCATATTATGGAATTATTAAATTACAAACCCTATTAATATTCGTCTTCTGGAAAAACCTACACAAAATTATTCTTAACTGTTCAATTCAATTGAATATACTTGCAAGAAGATTTAGTTTTATAGGTTTCGATGTAGACAGAAGTCATATACATGTATATTTGTAGACAGAAGTCATATACAATGTATATTTGTAGACAGAAGTCATATACATTGTATATATGTAGACAGAAGTCTATACATGTTATATGACAGAAGTCATATACAATGTATATATGTAGACATAAGTCATATACAATGTATATATGTAGACAGAAGTCATATACATTGTATATTTGTAGACAGAAGTCATATACATTGTATATATGTAGACATAAGTCATATACATTGTATATATGTAGACATAAGTCATATACATTTTTATATATGTAGACATAAGTCATATACATTGTATATATAAACATACGCAGGTGTAATGGTTTATATAAACTAATATGTGGGACCCAAAATTTGAAAATATAAAATGGTTGATGTCAATGATGTTTAATAGCTTAAACAGATTTAAAAGTAACGACAACTCTACTATTTACAAATTTTCTTGCAGAAGATAATTTTATTAGAATTGATTTTTTCAGGTTCTGATAGAACTAGAATGAATCAACCAACTATTTCTATCCATTAAAGCCATTTTCATTTTAAAACTAACTTTATCAAAATCCTGAAAGTCTGGAAAAAATTTAAAAATTGCAAGAAATTTTGTATAAGACAGAGGGTCCTACTGGCAAGCATGATGGGATGAAGTTCTACCATGAGAAATGATGACCACGCGATACCTGATCTTGACCAGCTGGCATACTATCCATAGTACTAAAGCCTGACTTATTGCCAGCGGCAGTATTCATTAAGAACATTTTTTCCTGTTAAATCAGAATTAATAGTGCTTAAAAAATTCTTGAAATTATCAAATAATGTATAAAGAATTGGAACTGAAAGTGAACAACAGTCACAAATGTGGAAAATTGATTTAAAATTCAGGTTTCCTTTAATGGCAGCTTTATTTGAGCATTCAAGATATTCATGCTGAAATATCTATCCAATTTTGTGCATTGCAATAATGCTGCAATGTCTATCAAATTTTGTGCTTTGCAATAATGCTGTAATGTCTATCAAATTTTGTGCTTTGCAATAATGCTGTAATGTCTATCAAATCTTTGTATTCATTGTCCTAATGTATGCATGCATGTGAAAATTAATAAAAGAAAAATGTTGGGATTAGTCAAAAAGTCAGCAACTCTATGACACAAAAAAAAGATTAACCTTATTTGGCCAAACTCCAATCACTAAAGTGTTAGGACAAAAAAAGTTCCCTATCCTCCCTACAATACCTATATAACTCAATAGAATTTCGACAAAAAATTGAAGTGCTATATCATGATACAGATTTGTTAAAAAGGAAACAAATTATAATGACTTCTACAAATGCACATATTGCAAATTATAAAATACATTTAGTAACATATTTTGACCCAATGCCTTACTTTTTCTTTCATAACAGTGAGTTCATCCTCATATTTCTTCACTTTTTCTTCCAATGTCATTGCTTTGGCTTCTGATTCCTGTTTGGCAGTAATGGCTGTCTCTAATTTTGAACTTATTTCTACAATGCTGACTTCTGCATCTTCTACTCTTGATTTTTCATGTAATGAACCTGTTTGAAGAAACAGCATAAGAATATTGTTGAGACAATTTATATGTTAGTATATAATAAAATAGTGTAAGAATCCATGATTTCTGTACCAAAATATATACGCACTTTGAGTTTTCATCCATATTGAATAAACTAGTTCTTCTTTTTTTACTCCACAGTTCCAATGCAAGTAAGGCAAAGAAAGGTTTGAGAGCTCAAAACCAATTTAAACCTGTCCACATTCCTAATGTGGCTATCCTTAGCCAGATGCAGCTGTTAATCCAGTGGTTGTTGTTGTCTGACATAATAGTTTTATTTAGGCCATTCTTTTAAAGTTTTGAATTGTTTAACATTTTGTCAGCCTGTTAAATTTTACTTTGAGGTATCGTCTTTGCTTATTGTTGAAGGTGGTAGTTACATGTATCTATCAACATCTTTATCCTTGCAATGGATTGTTCTCTTCTTATTTCTACAGAACTAGATTAGCATTAAAGCAGTGTTGTTTTTTTTTTTGATCTTCTTGAATAGATATTGTAGAGCAACGTACTTGTTTCTGAACTTATTTGTATTGTGCATTGCTTTCCTTTGTTTTGTTTCTATATCAAAAACCTGATCTGTAATTGTTACTCTATCATTTATTATGTTTAGATTTCTATTGTGATGAATTTCAATAATATACACAACATACTACAGATAAAACAATTCCAAAACAATCTCTGAAAACAAGACTGCTATTATCAATCAAATTTTACATGTCCAAAACCATATACTCCCACTCATTTATAAAAGACAAATATTTTTTTCATTTTTGTATCAGGTAAAACAGAATATAAAATTACTGCCAACTGTCAAACTTACTGAGTAAAGGTTCTATGTCAATATCAAATCTCTTTGTGTGTCTGAAATCTGAATTACCGCCTACAGTAAAACTTACTAAGTAAAGGTTCTACATCAATATCAAATCGCTTTGTGTGTCTGAAATCTGGGTCTGTTCCATTCTTATGTAAAACTATCTGGTTATACATTCTTCTATCAACTTATAATATTGAGGTCTGAAAAGGTAAAAAGTGCAATTAAGTGGTGAATAAATATATAAAATACATTCACTGATTTCTAAGATGTTTATTCTTTGTTTTACTTTTTGTCACGTTAGAGTTTCAAAGTTCGTTAAAGGTAGATAACTCTGTAAAAATCAGCTGAACATTTTAATCAAGTTCTATTTGAAGGAAATATTAAGCTTTTCAATGATCAAAAATTATTGTTTTTCAAAATGCAAACATACATAAATTTTCAGAAATGTGTGGGTTTTTTTAAAAAAATAATTTTTTGCAAAAGAGTTCAAGTAAATATTTAGTCCAAATTTAATTAAAATTAAAAGACCCAAAATATTTGAGTCTGGGAGTTTGATACCACTGTAAATATCAGCTGAACATTTTAATCAAGTTCTATTTTGAAGGAAATATTAAGCTTTTCAATGATCAAAAATTATTGTTTTTCAAAATGCAATATACATAAATTTATCAAAATGTGTGGGTTTTTTTAAAAAAATAATTTTTGTCAAAAGAGTCCAAGTAAATATTTAGTCCAAATTTAATTAAAATTAAAAGAGCCAAAATATTTTAGTCTGGAGTTTGATACCACTGTAACTACTTACCTAGCATAGCATCATCTCGTACAATTAATAAATGCTGTAATATGGATAAAAAGTAAGGTTCTGATATTGTGTCTTTTGTCGAATTATAAACAAGGTCAAAACACTGACGTGGATCTCTAAGATATGTTAAGAATAAATAATCATTTGTGAGACAACAAAATTGAAAGACTTCTGCTTGTTTAACTACATGTGTTGTAATAAAAAGTTAATTTTAATTCTGTAATAAATACCTTCAAAGCACCTTATATCCAACAAAATTATGCCTGTAATTATGTACAACAAAATAAAAAAAAAATCAACTTCCTTTTTTTTTTCAGTGAAATCAGTTTAAAAGTTAATTCAATGATGAGGGAATACCACATGATTTACATGTAGCATCATTTCAGGATTTTTAATGTAACCTATTATAAATATACCTAAGGGTTTAAACAGTATTCTAACTATTAACAATGCACTAAACATATGTCTATCTTAGCAGTAAATAACTAAAAGTGTTCAACATAGAGAAATATCCAGTTTTGGCTGACAATAGAAATAAGAAGATGTTGTTTGAGTGCCAATGAGACAACTCTCCATCCAAGTCATAATATGTAAAAAGTAAACAATTACAGGTCAAAGTATGGCCTTCATCATCCAAGTCTTGGCTCACACCTAACAACAAGCTATAAAGGGTCCAAAAATGACTAGTGTAAAAAATTCAAACAGGAATATCAAATTTTATAAAAATTGAGAAACACTTATGAACCACATCAACTAACGACAACCAATGAACAACGTGTTCCTGACTTAGGACAGGTGCAAACAAATGCAGGTATATAAGGGTAACTTATAATCTGGTATAAAGGATACTCTAGCTCAATATGAGCATTATCATAACGATGAACAAATTCATCTAAATCTTCTTCTTTATGGTCATGGAAAATTCTTAAATGTGTCTGTAATTCTTCATCTTGCTGAGTATCTAATGACTAAAATTAAAAGACAAAATATAAATGATACTGAAAAAATACTCTGAGGGCTATTCCAGAAAAAAATGTATAGGGGGGTTGGAAGGCACATTATATTAATAATACATGGGTGATGGGTATCAGAGCAACTTTTCACACTATAATGCACTATAAGTCTCAATTACAATTGTCTGGGTGGCAGGTGCTGACAAAAAGTGCCTTCCAACCCCCCATACAATTTTTTCTGGAATAGCCCTGACCAAAATGAAATTCCACCTTTATAAGTTTAAAGTCATATGAAACGAGTGACTGGTGAAAAATAATGTTTATCCAATTCTTAAACCAATGCATGTATATATCATAAACTTAGTCTTCTGTGCACAATTTAATCATTTGTAAGGCAAAAATATTGTATAATTGTCATTTTTTTGTATCTGTCTGTTATGATTTAACAAATATGGCAGCTAATTAATTGCCGTGTTTTGAAGCCGTTGTTTACAGATTGTCACCTTATAGTAAACAATCAACAAAGAAGCATGGCTATCGAAGTGTATAACATGTACAATCAGATAATAGTTTATTTCAATAACAGATCCATACGTTTTGCGATCACTGGATTTTTACCAGAAGGGTCGCGCTTAGGTCACTTGCATACGGAGAATTGATTCCTGGTAACAATCACTTAAAAAAAATTAAACTTCTTCCAAATGTGGACAAATTAAAGAATTTTCTCAAAAAAATAGTATATGTACATAAGTTTTATATAAAAATCTTTCCATCTAGTTATAAAAAAAACATGCATAATTTTTTTTTAATTTGAGGTTTCATATGACTTTAATGTGTCATAGGGCTTTTCTGTATTTATCTTCCTCAGGAGTGCTCAAGGAGTATAAGAAGTATATTTGAATTCTTGGATAAGTTATTCTTTTGAATACATTAATCATTAACCTTTTCATGGTAAAAAGTACAAATTCAAAGGGTCTATATCTTTTTTTCTATGCCTTTTCAGTTGTTTTGATGTTACATCATTGACGATGTCTTGACAACACTCATTGTTGTATGACGTCCTAGAAGTGAAATCATTGAATCTATTTCACCTGTGAAATAATTTATTCTTACTTCATTGGGAAGTCACGGTATCTTTTATTGCCACCAATGAAATCAATTTTAGAAATACAAACCCCAATCAGATCTATCATCCCTGTCCTCATTATTTCATTCCGTAAATGCAGTCTGAAATCTAGGTCATCAGGCGTACTGACAATAGCATTGACTAGTTGAATGTTTGCCACTTGCATGGGTTGGTTGTCCCGCATACCTAAACCCATGATTATTGGCACAAATCTATCTCGCCCTCGAATCTCTCCACATACTGTTATACCCTCCAAAACTTTTTCATGTCTGCAAAGAAATTAGAATTAGAACTGATAATATAAAAAAGACCTAAATATATGTCAATAATTAGGTGAAACAACAATACAAAAGTATATGACAGGTGTATGAAGATATTGAATATAAAGTAGTTCTTAAGCACTATTACAACTATATATATATATGTATAATGGCACTTTGACACCATTTTTTACTAAAGTGTAAAACAGCTGGAAACATTTCATCTTGAAAATTCTGATTGAAGAGATACCAACGTTTCCTGTTATGATTTTGAATTAACCAAACGAAAAAGTATATTCTTTCTTAAGCTGTTAATGATAAGGGATACAATTTCAAGTCTGGAGGATGTTCAGCAAACAACTGTCAATCAACTAAAAAAGTCTTACATCTGGAACATCATACCAGATATTTTTAATTCCTAAGGATAAATGTTAAGCCTATCAATTCTGGTCTAACCTTGAAATAGCAGGAATTAATATATAGAACTTATTGCTATTTGAGAATTTGCAAGGCTTGACCTGAGAATTTGCATCACTTGAACTATTAATGTTAGATTTTTCTATTGTGATTTATATGTATAAGTTAGCAGTAAAAGACTACATTGACAACACACATGTTCCCCTGTGTTGTCAATGTAGTCTTTTTACTGCTAACTTATACATATAAATCATCATTATAGTTTGTAATACCTACCCATCTGGAGGTACTATACATATAGCAGCTAGAAGTCTGACAGCCTCTAACATTGTATTAGGGTCTGAAGGATCTACTGTTCTAGATAATATAGTTAAGGCTTCTTCATGTCCTATCATTTGCATCAAACCAAACTGAAAATAGAGATATATATAATAGATATTTTTCTGTCAGAAAAAACCCAAGAACATTGATGTATTACACAGAATAAAACTTTCAACTAAAACAGGTATTTTTTTTTGTTTCAAGAGCTGAAAAACAGAAATGAGTTTAAAAAAACTTGCCAACATGTCAATTCAAATACTGTGTTATTCAAATTACAGTTTTTAAATGACTAAACAATAGAAAAGATCTTTAATTCCCACTATAACAGAATACTCTAAATGTATCTATTTCATGGGATACCAACTTTTGTGGATTTTTGTTGGACATAGCAAACCAAAAACATTAGAATCAAACGAAAAATTGATCCCAAGTTTCAATTGTGTTATGAAAGAATGAATTGAAAACATGAGAGGGTCTTATTTCATTGCTGATTGATGTTTTACTGTATAAGTAGCTTAGAATTAAATTTCTGTATTGTGCAAGGATTTAAGTAGAAATACTATTAAATTCCTTGTATTAAGTGTGAATTTTGAACACTTTCCTCAGATTTTTAAGAAAACAAATTAATGCGAAAGAAGAATGTGTCTAGGGTACATAAATGCCCTCACTTGTAAATTGAAGTGAAGAAGTCAGTCATTTTTTTATATATATTAAAGGGACACAAATAAAACAGTGAAGGTGACACTGTCTAAATTCCAAAACACATATCTGTTTATGGTGATAATAAGCATTGTGTATAAATTTCCAAACATTTGGTTCAGGAACAATAAAGTTAGTGTACTGAAACTACTTTCAGAATGTACGAATAGATGGACAGAAGAACGTACAAACAGATAAGAATAAACCTTAATGTGCCCTATAATATTGGACTTGGAACATATAAAGTATACTTAATTAATGTTGTTCATATAAGGCATTACCTTATTGTTCATAAATGCTTTGAGACATCTTACAGCCTCATATGTACTTCTTCTCTCTGTTTTTCTAAAAATAAACAAAAAAGAATGAACATAACAAACTATCCTCTAATAGTCTGCAAGTCATTTGAGTTGTAGATTTGCTGTCTCCTTCTTAATTTTCTAGAGCTCTCTTCTTATATTTATAATATGCACATCTTACTCTGTTCAGTGTATTTCTTAATTCAAGGCAATTTGATGCTACGCACATAAAAAATAAATGGACTGATTATTTGGTAGCATTAGATCGATTAACCTTAAAGATCAGATGAACAATCAGACTGGATTACATGATGTCCCCTTCTATAGTAGGCCAGGCCTGAAAATGTAAAACGGAACGTTTCCAGTCTGATTGACACAAACAGTAGCATAATACTGGAAACAAACTTCTTTCCCATATATATGCCTTTTTTCCTGTTTAGCCCTTTCCAGATGGCCTTACAGCTATCTATTTTTGTGATTTTTTAATTATATTGGTGTGATTCTACAAGGGAGATGCGGAAAAATACACATTTGGGCTGATTTATATTCACATTATTTTTCCAGTTGCAAAGTGAAAAAAATAAACTGCTCACAAAAATTGTGGCTATTTTAAACAAATTACTTACGAATCACAGCAGTAAGTTAAATTCCTTAAAATTCCATTTAATCCAGCTACACCAAACTCTTGTACCCAACTGTAATCATAAAGAACATCAGTATGAACATAATGATGAATAAGATATTTCTATAAAAGTGTTAATAAATATTTTTTTTATCATAATTGTTTTGTACATAGGTTTATACAACATGTAATTTGTTTTCTTTTTTTCAGCTGGTTAATAGGCATTGATTTATCAAACTTTATTAATGTAATGATCTTTTTTCATTTTTCATAAATTTTTAACAAATAAACTTCAATTTTCATAAAGGAACTCTTTGAGGTATTATTTAAGCAAGTTCAGTAGGTAATTTCTTCATTAAAGGTAAACCTTTTCATGTTTTACATAAAAATTTCTTCTCCTTCTCAAACAGTCAGGGGACTTACTGAAATAAGTGATTTTTAAATCACTTATTTTAGTAGCAAATTCAAGGTTTTGTCACAAATTGGGATTTTGTATTTTTTTCAAAATTTTAAACACATAGGTTTAAATAATAACTTTTAATTAGTAAAATTTAAAAAAAAAAAACTTTTTGCTTCTTTTAAGTAGCAAGGTTTATGCCTTTGATGCTATCATTTAGCTGAAAATTCTATTTTAGTTGAAAAAATGATATAATAATGGCTTTACATAATGAACTGATACTTTCTTAAAAGATTTTTCCCAGCAGTGGGAGTATTTTTCCTGTGAAGTTCAAGGTTTCATCTTTCAGATTATGTAATAAAATTCTACTGTTTCGCGATAAAAATTTCACTGTTCGGGGGGTGTTGAAATTAGTAGGGGTTATTAAAAGAATGATACTTAAAGAAGTGATTTTTGGGAAGGAAATTGAGGGATGATACTTAAACAAGTGATTTTTATGTCATTATCCTAGATTTAGTACAAGGTCATCACCTGAAATGACCTGGTCATCCTAGACAACACAGATGTTGGTTCTGATAAGTTTAGAAACATAATTAGTTCCTGGATCATTAGTATTCTATATTTAAAGCTACAATAAAATTAAATCACTTCTTCTAGTGATTAATTTGAACTACTTAAATAGGTGATTATTAAAGAAAGACAACTCTAACTTCCAACCTTTATGGAAATAATGTTACTTGAATCAGTGATTTAGAAAATCACTTATTTAAGTAAGTCCCCTGACTGTCAAAAATGTGTTCAATACTTTCTAGGCACAAACAGTTCTTGGAACTATTATTAAGATGAGATATTAGATTTGAAATCATAACCATTTCAGTGTTCTCCCCAGGCCGTTTTAGCGTCGCGGTACCACGACACTATATTTTCTTCCTGTGACGCTATAATAATTTCCGCGACGCTATAATTATTTTCAGGATGTAATTTTTCTCGTTTCTGTATGGCAAAGCCATGTCCTAAATTGTGAACTTTCATTTAATTACCGCTTATGATCTTAAAAAAATATATCACCGTTAATTGTAATCCCTTCAAGTCAGACAATAGAGGCAATTTAAAGAGATTACATAGGTGTTAATTGCCCTTTGGGTGATAACTGGTTGGATACGAATACCCCAAGCTGTCACTTGTGACATGATAAAAGTGACATAATTAATACCACGTGGTATGCAATCGCAAATTTCGACAAGGAGAAAATGAAATCAGAAAATCATAAAATAAATCAAAATATATGTTTGCAAAATGAAAATTCAAAGAAACAAACATTTTTTTCTCTTTTAAAAAGAGATTGAGTCTTATCTTTTTATGACTTTCAAAATATTAGTATTACTTTCTTTCTCTTCCTAGGCCTATTACTAGTTGTAAATCGAGAGTGAAAATTTTGATTTTGAGCTATATAAGTTTTGAACTTTCTTTAGAAAGTGATCATAATTGGCTTAAGTTTATGTTTCATCCATTTAATGCATTAAAAACGCCATATTCATTCCCAATCTCTTGTCAAACATTGTTTTATTTTCGTATTTTTCATTGCTTTCGGGGGCCATTTAATATTTTAGTGTAAACTACTGATCAGAATCGGACCAGATATGACAAAAATCCGCATTTTACAATAATAACTACATATCCACAAATGGCACAGTAGACAGAAAACTAAGCATTAACAGACTATCTATTAGATAACTTTGTTAAACATATATATCATTTTGATAAAAAAAAAGTTTTTTAATTTAAATTTTATTGCTAAATGATACTTTCTCTTCCTTTTTTTATTATTATAAGAACCAGTGTTTTTTCCTACATATCTAGTGCAATTGAATCTATATACATATATTTTTATTTGGCCCAAGAGGAAAAAAATAATTCTGGAACTATAAATGAATATAGAAAACATAAACTGAAAATACTGTTATCATGGTTTTAGTTTAATTGTATTCTCAGTTATGAATTCAACAATATAGACACAAAGAATAGGGTGGAATAGAATATTTTATTCACCAAATAAGGGCCTATAGCATACAAACAATATAATACATTTTGTAATAAACAATAACGTATATAACATAAAGGAAGTAGAGCATTACCACGACGCGACAAATTGCATTGAAAAAAATACAATTTATTTTTTACGTCAAATGTGATGCTATCCAAAATTTCGGGGGAGAACACTGCATTTTCTACCATGTGATTTCAAACATTTTAAAATAACAAATTCTTACAATCTGCAATTCTTAGATGAACTTGTACTTCAAAGAAAACAGCTGATTTTAAATGATGTATAAGCAAGTTATGACAGTACCACATTACCTTACAGGATTACTTGTTAATGATACTCGTAAAGATTCCAATAATTTTAATCGTTTATCTCCCTTGACTTCAGGGTTCCGTAATTCTGCATGAAAACTGGCCGGCGTATCAAGGTTTCCTGGTCCTACTATCTGTAATGTCAATATAAAACTGTCAAAATCATCAAAATACTTATGTGCAGTTACACTGTATTCATATTTTAACAGATTTGGTTTGGTGATACTTAAATAATGGTCCAGACAATAAACA
>CM034361.1:75955778-76011529 GCA_019925275.1 Mytilus edulis | reverse complement strand
TTTATTGAAATAAAATTAAATGGACAATCACGGTTTGTCATTTCTTACTCTAAATGCTCTATGTCTATGAAACTATACACAAAAGATGTTATCTGGTGTATATGTAAATTTCATTTATGAAGACCTTTTAGCATTTGTTTAGCCACTATGATGATGTGAACAGATTGCCAATTACAGGCCAAGCCTTTTAAAATGCTGGTAATGAATGACAATAGGTCTGAGCATCAATGATCAATATACTGGACATTTTGTTTATTAACTATACTTAGATCATTTCAATATTTTACATATTTTATATGATTTATATTTCAATAAATTAATTTACGAAGTTTTCCCCATTGCATAATATTTTATATTGTTTGTATTGTGTATACTAGAAATAATTTAAAATTTGACTTTAATGGTCCTTGAAAAGACCTTGACATTAGTTTACATGTACAACGATTTTTTTCTTCATTTTCTTGTGTAACAATGCAAACAGAAGGTGTTAAATGTCAATTTGTTTTATATTAGACATGAAAAATCTGTTGTTTCTTCACATTATTTATTTCAAAACTTTAATCTTATATGTAAACATCATTGTCAATAAAAGAAAAAGTTATGAAAAAGATATAAGTATCATATCAAATTAATAAAGGCAACCAAATAACAATCAGTGACAAAAAATCACTTCTGTTTTTGTATCAAATTGTGTATAGCAACATAAAATTTCCTGAAGAATTTAACCAAAAATAACTGTGTCATGTTCATTAGTGCACTAGTGCAATATCCCTTTCATGTTTTACAGTTGTCAAACACGGGCTGCTTTAAATTTACATTTTAAAATCTTTGTCATACTGTACAATACAATTTGCTATTGTCATGATTGTCTAAATTACTGTAGAATATTTATGAGAAATAATATTTACAAATACACATGTGACAAACAATCTAAAGATAAGGAGATGCACGTGGTGTGACTGCAAATGTAACAACAATCAACAAGACAGTGTATTGCTTGAGACATTATAACCTTATAAATGGCAATAGAATAAAGCTTATTGAAAGACAATTAAAATGAGGTCAAGGTTAAATGACCCTGACCACATTTTGATGAGTCAATAGACCTAAGGATGAGGATCTTTTAAAAACTGGGATACTTACTGACAGAATTAGGAAAGAAAGACACAAAACATTAACTTTAACATTTAACTAAGGTCAAGGTCACTCAGGTGACCCTATTCAAATGAAAATATTCCATCTTAAAATCATTATTAAACCAAGAATATATAACTAAACAGCCATGTTACATGTGTTATATACATGTAATCAACTACAACACTTGGGCTTTAAAATGTCAAAACACTAGATGATCATCCTGACTTTGATTAAGTTCAACAACATAGCAATCAAGGACAATAACTCCTACACAGCATAGTGAAAAATGTCTTAGATGGCCTTAAATTTGTCATGAAAAACAAAAATTCAAATTTTGAAACTGAAATTGATTGGTCATATGTTGGTTGAAGAGTTATCAAATCATTATAGGAAACAGCATTATTTTTGTGCCCACTTCCAATCAATTAAAGACCACAACTTCTGAACAGGAAAAGAGAAAATCCTCATTATCAAATCTGCTCTCTATTTTGTCATGAGAAATAACTTATCAAAATTTCAGACACTGAAATTCCTTGAATGATTTCAAGTTAAGCAACCAAACAATCCAGAACCCTTCACCCTACTACTAGCTCTTGCTGCTTGGTGGCATTTGTACAGATCTTGGCTGTTCAGATTTTTAATAGAAATAACCAATGATCATGTAAAGTGTAAAGGTCAATTATTGGAAATATTTAATGAATGAAATTAATATTTGTTTATCATTTTTTTTGTTTAAGTGTATCCACATGTAATGTTTTTTTTTCCTTTTGAACCTCTTATCAATAAAGGAGGATAACTTATACTAGTTGTAATTTTTTACTCTTATCTTTGATGTTTTTACTTCTATTTGCTGTAAAATAAACAAACAGTATCAATACTTCTACATCTGCTCTCTGTATATCCATCTGACCAATACCATTGAATACCTATTACTTAGCGTAATGTTTATTTGAGGGCTTAGTACCATCTAAACAAACAGATATCATATCACTTTTGATAACGTAAATACTACTGCCCAGAATTATCAAATACCTGAAATATTGTTGTTATCTAAGGTCAAGTGTTACATCTATACTGAACATGTTTAGAATATTTATTTTCACAACAAAATGCATATCTGGTTTGAGGCATGTACAAGTATACTGTACTACATATAGGTCAACCATGTCAACGTCGGTGTGTTGCTGTGAATAATCATTTGAGTCATTTCAAATTTTAATTATATTAAATTTGTCAGCTTTACTTTTCTTAATTTTCTAAATCAAAAATTGTGAACAAGAAAGAATGACATTAATGTCAGATTAATTAAGAACATAATTATGGTCAATATTCCTGGAATCAGTTTATGGTGTTTGTTCAAGACAAAATTTGCAAAGCAATTTGTTCAAATATATACTTTGCAAACTGTACATTTTTACCTTTAGAATTTCAAAACTTTAAAATGAAAAGAATAGAGAAAATCAAAAACATGGCTAAGGACAATTTTGCTTGAGTTGTGTTAATCATATAGTACAATTACCATATTCATGTATGTATAGATCTATAAATTAATATTTCTTTCTTTGTCTAGCATGTGCATGTGTAGCTTAGCTGCTATGTTCCTGCACAATAATATAAATAATTGTAATTTAGTAACCCAGTCTACATTTGATCAATCTAGTTCTTTTTAGTCTCTTCATTTTACATTAAATTGTTTTGTTTAAGGAGCAAGAAAATTCAGGGTTGATGGATTACTTTTTCGTACATCTAATAAATTGAGAATGGAAACTTGGAATGTGTTACAGAGACAATCTGACCAAAGAGCATTTAACAGAAGAAGGCCACCAATGAGCAGATGGATCTTAAACACAGCGGGAAAATCCTGCACACAGAGGATCAGCTTACCATGCTTACTTTTGTTCTTTTACATTTCATAATCTTGGTAAATCATTTGAAACCTTATGTAGTGCTATAACAAAGTCTGCAGGATATATCAATAGCAATAGAAATTTTATCACAACTTTTTATGGAGTGTGAAAAACTCTTTTGAAGTTTTGAATAAGCTTTGATCCTCAAAAGGTCAGTTTGCCATCATTTGACAGTTTAGAATTATTTACCCTTTATGGTAGATGTACACTGCAAAGAATCTAGAATCTAATTAAGGAGAAATATTCCTATGAGTGGGGGCCCACTGACTGCCTAAGAGGGGGCCCGCTCCAGTCATGCTTCAGTGATTCCCTATATAAGCAACCAAATATTTTCCCAAAAAGGGGATACCCGGGCCCCTTGCCCCCCCTCCCCCAAATCCACCTCTGCCTATACTGTGGAGTCATTATTATTCGTTGGATACCAATTTTCATGGTTTTCGTGGGTACAGGTGAACAACGAATTTAAATGTTAAACTAAGTACAAATTTTCTATCAGATCGTATGCAGACTTTGGCAAAACCATCATTGACCATAGTTACATATCAAAGAAAATGCAAATATTTTTCTGCAATCCATGAAAATTGGTATCCAACGAATTATAGATCTCCAGAGGTGCAACTATATATACATGATATATATCTGCTGTGTTTTGTAACAGTTCCTTTATTTCATTAATTTTATTTAACTAACAACATGAACAAATGGCAAAGAAATGATTAAAGCCATTATTGTTTTGCTTTATAACATGTACGCAACCGTTTTTCTTGTACATGTTGTAGATAAAGTATAAAATTCAGTGATTTGTACAAATTTCAATAGGAAAACTGTTACCCTCTTATTGCAGACTGATGGTAAGGCTTCATAAGGAACTTATTATGTATAAAACACCACTTGATATATATACATTGTATTTAAACAATACAAACAAACATATTGTATTCAGATACTATATATTTATAAGGCAAAAAAAGTATAAAATTCAGTGATTTGTACAAATTTCAATAGGAAAACTGTTACCCTCTTATTGCAGAGAGATGGTAAAGCTTCATAAGGAACTAATTATGTATAAAACACCACTTGATATATATATATATATACATTGTATTTAAACAATACAAGCAGACATATTGTATTCAGATACTATATATATAAGGCAAAAATAAAATGTGTGTTACCTTCCTATTTATCTACGCAGTCTGGAATTTTGATGAAATAAGTTTGTGTATACTAATCATATATCGGTGAAGAGTTTTTGAAGAAAATCTCATTAAAATCATTAAGGTTCAAATAAGGGTTAGTTGTGAAACCCTGAAGTTTTGAACCCTTGTAGGTGTCAGTTCATCAACTCTTACCCAGGCCATAAAAAAGAATAGGTTTGTTTGCCCAAACCCTACCTACCCAGAAAAAAGCTGCCTACTCAAATTCTTTTATTGTCCTGATTTGAAGAAGTATTTTTTTTAATCATATAGGCATGAAGACTAATAAACAACGGATACTTCAATTTCTTTAAAAAAGAAAAAAAAAAAGAAAACGCCTACCTACCTACCCACTGTCTCAACCTTGGGTAGGGTTTGGGCAAACCAAAATATTTTTAATTGTGGCCCCAGTTTAACATATTGAGGACACATGCGTCACATGATATAAAAATAAATACTAACCAGCATTCTCTCAAACTTTTCCAAGACCTCTTTGTCCGACAATTGGCTAGTGTCTGGACGGAATCCATAAGCATTCCCATTAGTGTCATCAGACTCACTGGGTGTTGGTAGTTTGTTTGGCGCCTTTTTGTCTTTTCCTCCTCCCTTAATTTTATTAAACTGTAAACAAAAAAATAATAACACATTTCAAAGCAATTAAACTTATTGCAGTTTACTGGATCTAGATCAATCTGTTGATATTTTTTAACACCTATAGCTAATAGTCTTTGATATAGTAGTTGTTTCCCGATGTTTCACAAAGACATTAATTAGGGAGTTGCATTTTGGCTAACAACTTCAGATAATTCACTAATACAGAAAATCTGGTCCCGATGTTAATATTTCTGTAGATCAACATTTGTGTACATGCATCAATTATTGTAATTATAAGCCAGAATTCAATATGTTCAAAGCCAAGGCCAAAAAAATAATGCATACAGTTTCTGCTAACCCCTACCTGCCCTAATTTTTAGTGAGTGCCTACCCTAACACCTTTTATGCGATTTTGTAATAAGCTGTTGAAGTCTGACTGATTCCCTAATATAGTAGTAACCAGCTAAAAAATGTTTAAAAAAAATAAAATGATATTGCCTACCTACATTCATCTTGACATTGTACCATGCCTAGAAGATGTATGTTCAGTAACCTACAATGTACTACCCTATTTTTTTTTCAAAAGAAAGAATATACATGACCTATTATTTATTTGTTTGGCATTAATGATTAAAATTATCAATTACATTTGGAATGGTAATAACTCCTCCTACATGTACATGTATGAAGATTTACCAACAATTTTGGCAATATTGATTTATTTGTCATGTTTGTACATGTAGATCTTGTCTTGTGGATCATTTTTTGCTATTCAAAGATTCTCTCTCATAATCTTAAAATTATTAGAATGTCCTATGTGTACCACAAAGTTTGTTAACGGTTGGAAAATTATATAACGCCCAGTAGTTGCATTCAAAATTTAAAGTCAGTAATTTTAGAATGGTCTTTAAACATTGATAAATGTTACCATAGCTGTAGAATCGTAGCGCTCAGGTGACAGGTCCTGGCATTTGTTTCTGACAATTGGACCTTAGAGCTACTGTTCTGCAACTACATGTAAATATTACCATGGCTATTGTATATGCTGTACCCTAGTTACAAATGTATCATTTATATTATTGAATGATAACAATGTCCACAAAATGCATTTCAGTTGTTCAAGTACACGTTTATTTTTTCGTTTGTCTACCTGTAGTTTCTGATTTCTTCTTCCTGCAGGTACATTTTGTAACTATACTATAACTTGTTACCAATTTATACTTTTTAAATCTTTTACCTTGAATGATTTTCTCTTCTGTTGGTCCTTCTTGGGAACAACCTGTTCACTCATTTTATAATTAATACTACTGTCAGCGATATAATATAAATTGTGTTTCTGTGTACCCCAATGATGTTAAGGAACACAAATGTGTATTTGTCTTATCAGAGAGCTAACTTCCTGAATGTCAGAGGGGAAACAACACAGTAAATAGTAGTGTACATGTGCTATATACTTACAATACTGTTCCGTTTTGATATATCTTTTTTGTCCATGGTTTATCTTCAAGTATATACTTCCTCCGATATACAAAACCGCATGTAAACATACGACATTAAGTCATATAAGACATTTAGTCCATTTGAATCTTGGAGCTGGGCTGATTTGAACGTATCTGTTCGTGAAGTTTCATTAATTTTCAAAGAATAAAACTTGAAGGGATTATATGAAAATGAAGGTAAATTATCAGTTTATAACAAAATCTTGCTGTCAATAGTTGCTGCGGTATTTAACACTTGAATATAAATGAACTTCCATTCATTGTGTTTTGACACACTTTTTTGTGATTCACTATCCGCCATATCATACTCCCAAAATTTTGTCCAATGGGATTCACGGTTACATGTTCACTTCGGCACTGTTTACTATTTTTAGATTCTTCATAAGATTTCTTTTTCATTTAAGTCCATTTTCAATTTTCTTTATTACATCCTTCTCAGATGTATATAAAGTTATTCGCAATTAAATATTATAAGAATTAAGGGCAGAAAAAAAGAAGTAAAAAAAGGGGGATTTTCCAATATTTCCAAATTGACCAATCAAAATTGCTGTTTTAAAATCAAGGAGGTTGGAAAATGGCAGGTGCCACATTGGATGCCAAAGGATGGTTAGAAGAAACCCAATTTTAATACACTATCTCTCACATTAACACGATAGTTGCAAAGTTTAATATTGTGCTTGTCATGTTAAGCTTGTGCATTATTAATTAACACAAAATTTCATTTCATTAAAACAAATTATTTACTTTAGTTTTAAAACTCAATCTGACAGTTGTTCTGGAATGTTTATGTCTGATACTACAGAGATAAGAGTTCAGACTTCTTCAGACCATTGGAATTTTTTTTTGTGTCACAATTTTACATAAGCAAAATATGGTCAAGAGAGTGACATGAACCTAGTGACACCCGACATGCATCATGTTTCAAAATCTGCAGCTCCCGTCTCAGCGTCTGGGTGCATTCGAGACCGGCATGCACATGTTCTCCAATCATGAAGAGTCTTATTTCTGCGCCATCAAGTATTAAGAATCCACAGGGTTCACGATAGAAACTGCAAGCGACGGTACTGAAGAAATCACTCGCATCTGTTACTTTGACAGTGTTGCCCAATTGTCAAAATTGATATAAAGTTACCTTCATGTTCACAATAGTCCCTATCCTCATCATCAGTTTTCTAGTTCAACCAAGTCGATGAAACATTAATTTTTCATTTATAAGTAAAGAAGTTCAAAGACATGAACAATATATATTTCTTTAGAAGAGCTGAAAGCATAATGGGAATCTGCCTCATCAGGTCTATTCACTGCCACTACACTTAGCACCATATGCATCTATACGTTTGCCCCCTAGGTCCGTCTCACACAATTATTATTCAAATTCCAGTTGAATTATTAGATTTTTTTTATATGTTTATATATACCATGTATACCAAATAAAATAAATATTTTGTTTGGAAAAATAAAATACAAAAATATATAGCATGTTTAGCAATACAATTACCATGCATGATTACGAAACAAACAAAAAACTTCAAAATTTCACTTACATGTATTTAGAAACAAATATATTTTTTATATAGTAATATTATACTAACCAAAACATGATTTAGTTTTATTCCACTAAAATATGTTGTCAGAATCTCACTATTTGAAACAAAGAAAAAAAAATAGCATTAAGCAATACTTTCCAAAACTCGAGCACAAAAGTATTAAACACAAAACCAATAAAAAGGCTGTGAACTGACTTTAAGAGAATTTCAAGAAAAGAATGAATAATGGGGTTTATACAGCTCTGAATTATCCAAAGTAAAGCCAAAAGTGTAAGGCACACAGATACACACAGATACAGCAGACTGCACTGTAAATATTAAACATCATCACTAACAATTGATAGATTACAGAATAAATTTCAAATCTTATTTTAGGCATTTAAGTACAGAGGGTATTGAACAGTGTGTTGGTGATAACGCCAGAAAAGATGAAAAGATAATTGATGTTGCCAAAGATGTAAGTACTTTTAAAGATTTAAATCAGATTTTGGTTCTGTAGGATAGTCATGATATTCTCCCTATCTTGGCATATATTTTCTGACCTTTGATTTAAACAGTCATGCACGTACCAAAAAAATCACTCGCATGTTTCAAGAGGAGAAAAAGCAAATGCCAATTATAGTTGATTTGACAATGGATCAAACTGACAATATCCAGTGCCAGAGGTGAACATTGAATTCTTTTAAAACTGTTTATGTATATTAATGATACACTGCTTTTAAGAATACAGAACATTAATTTAACATTAGAAAAGAAAATGAAAACATATATTTTTTTTTGTTGATTGTACATTTTTTGCACCTTTTTAATAATGTTCTTTTCTCTTCCAGACTGATTTTAAAGAAATAGGAAGAAAATGGTTACCAGAAGATGTTAGTAAAGTCAGCTGTGAATATGTAAGTACTATGGAAGCCCTTTCAATACACCTGAAAAATGTATACATTTTTTATCACATTGTAAATTGGCTAAGTAAATCTGACACATACAAAAAGTAAAATAACAAAAATAGAAAATTTAAAACAGAAATTCATTATCAAATGGCAAAATGAAATCAAAAGTAAAAAATTATCAAACCAATGCTGGTTGGTATAGGCATTTCTTAATGAGATAAAAAGATTTACATATCTCTTTTCTTGTCTTCGTATTAGCTCCCTGTTATTGTATTAGGTAAACCCCTTATCAATTGTTAAATTTAAGAATGTTACATCTATAATAATAACACCATTAACTATATTATCATGATTATGTGATTATGTGAATAAAAAAATCTGTTAATGGTTGATCTCAATTTAAGTTTTGTTGTGAACTATTATAATAAGTTGAATAACTCTGAACCGCCCGTTAAATCTGCACGGCCGGTTACCATATCTATATAAATAGGGTGCAAACATTAATCTACCATTCTGCCTCTGATGAAGGTCATTTTTGAAACCAAAACCGGTCTGGCTAATAGGCGGCTATGAAACATCACCAGACGCTGTTAATTATGTGTATATTTTTATGCTCTTACATAGTCCCCGCTGATACACACAATCAATGTGGCTTCTACTAACGAAAGCTCTATTTGGAGTTGATGTGTTTAGAGACCACTTATGTCAGTACACCTTTCCTATATTGCCAATTACATGTATCATAATAAGTTGCAATATTAATTGCTGTTAGATAATGCATAAAAAGAATACAGGAATTGACACAAACATCCTCAGAAAAAAAAGCCACAAATGATAAACAATTACAAACTGCACATCATCCATATATCTAGAATGTTTTAGGGGTAAAACCAGTTGTACATATATGTGCACAAGAACCCCTTTTTTGCTTAGCTAGACAATCATTGACCAAATATTGTGAAACACACAATAAAAACTAGCAGTGGGTAGTCAATATTCAGATTAAAATCATAAATTTGTTCAAGGAAATTCATGTGTGCATGTTACAGGGTCTACTGTGTATGGATTTAGAAGAATACAAATTTCACATCAGGTAAGCTGACATACCGTA
Source organism: Mytilus edulis (assembly GCA_019925275.1). Taxonomy (NCBI): domain Eukaryota; kingdom Metazoa; phylum Mollusca; class Bivalvia; order Mytilida; family Mytilidae; genus Mytilus; species Mytilus edulis. The sequence goes on along the minus strand of CM034361.1, from coordinate 76,001,648 downwards.
GATACTCGCTTATAAGTCGGAAGTTTGGGAGTAAAATTCAGAATCCAGAGAGGGGGTACCGACTTATAAGCGAGATCCCGAGACCAGAGGAAAAATCCAAGCTCGAGAAAAGTGGTCAGGAGTGAATTTCCTGGTCAAAACTACGTTGGTGATTGCCAAACCTACATAAATCTTGACTAAAAAGTTTTTGTTGAAAATAAATGACTACAATACTGTCTTTGTGTTTTATTTGTACTTTGTTAACATTTTTTCTGTCAATTTGTGTTGAATTTCCGACTGTTTCCGGTTTGTGTATTGATTTTCATGGTCAAATGGTTTGTGCATAAACCCAAAAGAAAGAGCCAAGAACCAAAAATGAAAACGAGATAACAATGAACCAACTATGTAAAAGGATGTATTGAGCGGAGTTATTGTGTCATTATTGTGATATCATGATATCAATTCAATACTTATAAATCATTTAACAATAATCAAAAATGATTTTAAGATTCATTCCCAAGATCAAAATATTATTCATTAAAATGTCTCAGGTAAACACAAAGATTACAAAATTGATTGGCAAGCCAATATAATCCATTGATAACCCCTAATTAAGAGACAAAGAGTTGTATTCACTAAAGGTGTGAAAAATATCAGTGATAGGTGAACAGATGACACTAATGAGTTGGAAGTTATTTTAATATAAAGTTAATTAGCTTCACTTATTTTTTTTAATCCTTTAATCATCACAATATAATAAGAATTATGAAGTGTACATGTTCTTTTAACACTGAGTTATCTGTGCTGTGAAAAATATTGATTGACTTCAAATTTTTTCAGGATCATATTGGTTTATGTTCGCTTTTCTCAAACAATAGGTTGTTAGTCATACCCTACAAAATCATTGATGCATTACGTAAACAACACATGGCTAATCTGTAATCAAACAGTGAACAAAACAACAGGAATATATACATCTTTATTATTAACAGCTATATAAATTATCATAATCAATCCTCAACTAAATTCAAACCAAACAACCATTCAATCAGAAAATGAATATAATTCCTGGATTTGCATTGGTTTTACCGGCGTTCAGTAACTGTCAGCTGCCAAAAAAATGTCAAAATTTTGTCCGACTTATACGAGGGTCAAGACTAAATCCTCAGAATTTGGAGCTGAAAAGGGCATCTGACTTATAGTCGGATCGACTAATGGGCGAGTATCTACGGTAATTGCAAACATGACAATATCAAATTTTTTATAGGTTGAAGGTCCAGGGGTGTTACAAATACAGAAAATTAGGAATGTAGCAGCCCCGAAAGATAATGAGGAATCTCAAGGAGCCCCCAGACTGCTGAAACTGACCCTTACTGATGGTCATCTTAACTGTAATGGTGTGGAAACAGAAAAACTTGATAAGTTCGGGTATAAATTAATATTTATTTCTCAGTGTATATTTATTTAATTATATATATAGCTATGACTGTAAGCTGCACATATGTTGCTCTATTGCACTGCATTTGGCAAAGCTCAATGATGCACCTTAAACATTCACAATGAAGAAATAATATTTAAGAATAGTCATGCAAATTTATTTGCAAGTATATATTTTTATATAAATGTGGCAGTGTAACACAAGGTGTAATATTAGTACTTTTTGTATTAGTTGAGATATGAAAAATATCTTTCATTAACTGGAAAATTTTCAGATTATTGATTTGTTTTCATTTTTAACTGTTATAGATCAGCATCTGATATTAAAAAAAGTTTGAAATAAAAAAAAAAATTTTATGATAGTTAATTTAATGAATTAATGAAAGGTATATATGACATAGCATAGTATGCAGTTGTTCCATACTTGTTCCATACTTGAAAGTGTATACTGCTAATTTTCACAACAATGACATATCCAAATACAACATTTTTCAGAGAGAAAAAATATATTCCTTATGTCTGAAAGTTATGGTATTAACCTTTTGAGTCATATCTTTGACTTGTGTTTATTATATAAATATTTGAATTTAAAACAAACAACAGTCAAACGAGTGGCAATATATATTTTATAAACCAGTAAAATACAGAGTGACAGTTTATCTTTTTGAGAAAAAAAACAACATCATCAGCGTTTTTATGAGGATATTGTGATGACCATTTTCATTGAAGCATTGTTTGTAACTTTTGGAATGTATATTGTATATATTTGCAGAGTGAATGTACCACCAGGAACTAAAGTACTGTTAAAGGGAACAGTAGCAGTAGAACATGGAATTCTGTTGTTGAACAATAAAAATTGTCACCTGATTGGTGGACGTGTGGAGAGAAAATGGCGGAAAACTGGGAACTTAAAAAGGTATGTTAAAAATAATAAACAGTCAGGGGACTTACTGAAATAAGTGATTTTTAAATCACTTATTTGAGTAGCAAATTCAAGGTTTTGTCACAAATTGGGATTTTGTAGTATTTTCAAAATTTTAAACACATAGGTTTAAATAATATCTTTTAATTAGTAAAATTAAAAAATATGAACTTTTTGCTTCTTTTAAGTAGCAAGGTTTATGCCTTTGATGCTATCAATTAGCTGAAAATTCTATTTTAGTTGAAAAAATGCTATAATAATGGCTTTACATAATGAACTGATACTTTCTTAAAAGATTTTTCACAGCAGTGGGAGTATTTTTCCTGTGAAGTTCAAGGTTTCATCTTTCAGATTATGTAATAAAATTCTACTGTTCGCGATAAAAATTTCACTGTTCGGGGGTGTTGAAATTAGTAGGGGTTATTAAAAGAATGATACTTTAAAGAAGTGATTTTTGGGAAGGAAATTGAGGTCTGATACTTAAACAAGTGATTTGTATGTCATTATCCTAGATTCAGTACAAGGTCATCACCTGAAATGACCTGGTCATCCTAGACAACACAGATGTTGGTTCTGATAAGTTTAGAAACATAATTAGTCCCTGGATCATTAGTATTCTATATTTAAAGCTACAATAAAATTAAATCACTTCTTCTAGTGATTAATTTGTACTACTTAAATAGGTGATTATTAAAGAAAGACAACTCTAACTTCCAACCTTTATGGAAATAATGTTACTTGAATCAGTGATTTAGAAAATCACTTGTTTAAGTAAGTCCCCTGACTGATAAATGAAGACACTATATGATGAAAATTATATTACATGTATGTTGGTTAAATGTCGGTCGGTTTGATTGGGTAAAAGCAATTGTGGGGCATTTCAATATCAAATTGTAATTCTCAAAATTAAGTCTACCATTATGACAACACAAGATTCCTGTGACAACCTCACTACAATGCATAGGAAAACAAATGAAATATTTGCTGTAGCATTTAATCTCATGGTTGTTGCATAATAGTATAATTAAAAGAATTGAACTCTTCTTTTTTGTTATTTAATAGGTTTGTAAAGCATTGATTTTGCGAACATTTTAAGTATAAAGTGCTTCCATGTATTTCATTTTATTGGTCACAGTATTCACATTTTTTATTCTCGAGGCTGATTCATAGGCGTATCCCCGGGGCCCCCCCTTTTGTGGGAAAAATTTGGTTGATTATATGGGGAATCATTGAAGCATGACTGGAGCGGCCCTCCCCTTAGGTCAGTCAGTGGGCGCCCATTAGGAAAAATTCTGGATCCGCCACTGTGAATGCAGGTATAGTTATTATGATGCAGAAATATGAACAGTTAATGGTAATGTAATTGTACTATTTATTTTATTTTTAGATGTTATCTAAACAGTCCAAACTGAGAGGTGTAACAGAAGGAGGACCACCTCCATTTGTTCCTTTTGGGAGTAAAATACAACAAGTCAAACCTGCAACTCAGAAAGGTAAATTTCATGGACTGCTGCAAACTACGTATGCCAACTTTAACGTTTGCATCTACATAATACTTCTTAACAACATTATGTTGAAGACACATGCTAGGGATTTTATTTTTATGCCCCACCTACGATAGTAGAGGGCATTATGTTTTCTGGTCTGTGCCTCCGTTCGTCCCGCTTCAGGTTAAAGTTTTTGGTCAAGGTAGTTTTTGATGAAGTTGAAATCCAATCAACTTGAAACTTAGTACACATGTTAACTATGATATGATCTTTCTAATTTTAATGCCAAATTAAAGTATTGACCCCAATTTCACGGTCCACTGAACATGTAAAATGATAGTGCAAGTGGGGCATCCGTGTACTATGGACACATTCTTGTTTGTATATGAACTAATAATACTCCCAGAACAGATATGTTTTCTTTTTCATGCCCCATTTATGGGCATTATGTTTTCTGGTCTGTGGGTCTGTTCGTCCATCCATTATTTCTTTTGTCCATCTGTTCGTCCTGCCTCAGGTAAAAGTTTTTGGTCGAGGTAGTTTTTGATGAAGTTGGAAGTCCAATCAATTTGAAACTTGGTACACATGTTCCTTGTGATATGATCGTTCTAATTTTAATGCCAAATCAGAGATTTTCCTCCATTTTCACGGTCCATTGAACATAGAAAATGATAGTGCGGATGGGGCATCTGTGTACTATGAACACATTCTTGTTTTAAAAAGAATTTTAACACTTGTAACCTGGAAGATTCTACTCAAATTAGTACTTTATTTGAATTATTAAAAGTATTAAATTCTTGAAAAATTTGGTCATCAAGTTTAACAGGTGTTTGAAAGGTTAAGTTTTAGACAATTTTCTATTTTCTGTAAAATGCTTATGGTCCTAAGAAAATCTGAAAGAGTATAAACACCACTATTTATGTCTGTCTTTTATAGTAAGTAATGGCTTCCATTGATATGTTGAAAAAGATATTTAACTTAAGTTTTTTATTCATTGAATAATTAAAGACTATATAATTTGAGATGAGTAAAGTTTATTGTGTTAGAAGGCCATTGTCAGTTTCTTTTTGACTTATGAACTTTTAATGTCCTATCGTTACATCAGCCTCTTTTATCCTTAATTTATGTAGCTAGTATCTTCAAAACTGAAGTATATAGAAATAGATGTAGGCCTTATTCATTTGTTATTGCTAAAAAATTGAAGATAAATGCTTATTAATACAATTTTTTGTTGGGTATTAAAAACTGATTATTGGACAGTTGAAAGATGAACATTTTCTTTTGATTTTTCTAGATAATTTTAAGTCCCTTGCAACAAAGAAGGAAGAAAAGAAAGAGGAAGGAGAATTTGAACAACAGAGACAGGCAACCATTGCTGAAGCTCTGCAGGCCAAAGAAGAAAAGACAAAAACATTTGGTGGTGGACAAAAACAGGTGAACTTTTAAGGCTGCAAAAATTAAAACAAAATGAAGGAATTGAATACTAATTTATAGCTTTAGTTTAAAATTGGATAATCTGATTTTCAATATTATCATATCTAAAAAAAAAAAAAGCATTTATAAATTCAATGCAATTGCCCTCAATCAAAGACAACAGTAGTATACCAGTGTTGAATAGACATAAATTGATTAAGCAAAAACAGATCTGGGTCACAAACCAAAACTGAGGGAAACACATCATCTAAAAGAGAAAACAACAGAACAATTGATACACTGAACTGCAACAAAAACAAATGCCAACATTTCTAACGTAAAAATTCTAAGTTTTGTCTTAAGAATTAAATCTTAATAATAAAAGTGATTTACAAGCAGATTGTATATATTTTGAGTCAGAGCTCCAGATAAGAATTCACAAATTGGGTTTTTAACCCACCATTTTCAAATATAATTGGGTGATAAAGTTTTTTAATTGCATGATCAATTCCAATTCACCCCTCATGTTAATATCAAATTGGGTTTTTCACCACCAGGCTCCTTAATGTATTGGGTTTTTCATCAACACAATATTGAATATTTAGGCAATAGCAACCCCAGATTTTTTCCATCTTAAATATGTTTCTTTCTTTGTTTAGCTGTTTTGTCTGGTTTAGGGTTAGGGTTATTTGCTAGCTGTTTTTTTTTGTTTATTCACTGAGGAGCAATTGTAGGTTTAATTTGTGTTCGGTTTCAAACCTTCTGCCAGTTTTGTATTTCCTCATATAAACTGTAAAAAAAACGGATATGTGTATTCACAGGCACTCGTCTTATACCTTTATATAATAAATTCTGAGACCAGTGCCTGTGTGTGTATTCATTAATTAACAGTAAAATGAAAAAAATAGTATATAAACTCTAATTATACTTGAATGGTTTTGTTTTATTCCAATTTTCATAAATCTTGGTTTAGTTGTCTTTTATTAGAACTTTTGGTTTCTGATGCTTTATCATGTCATATAAATTGATTTGGCCTTTCACTTTTTCCAACTGATTTCGTTTTTGAGGGAACCCTGTTTTTATTAGCAATGTTCTCGTTAAGGTACGCACACACGCCCGTGTGTTCGATGGACGCTTCCTAAAAACACTGGCTGAGTCTTGTTATCATCATAACTTTCCCTCAGCTTTTCAAAAGAAGCAGAAAACATGCTTCTATTCAATATTTTTACCGGACATTCACTTTCGTTTTAATTCAATGTATGTTATGATAAATCCCGAGAAATGCGAAAACAATTTGACTACATGACACACGCTAATTGGATTAATGCAGAGAAGATCGAAATGTTTTCAAAAACACGTGTACCCTTTGAGCAACAGAAAACTCTAACAGGGACCCATTTCAGCTTGATGCAGGGATCTATTTTCAGAACGAAAGGAAATTTCCAATTATAAATATTATAAAAATAGTTTACGCGACGACTGTAAACAGATAAGGGTAAATAACGCAAATGGTAGCCAATAAAAGGGTTGAGAACTCATGGTTTTGGCATATTATTGGGTTTTCCTTTGAATTAATTGGGTTATTGAACCCTGCAATGGGCAATTGCATTGGGTTTTTTATTATTTGTATTGCGTGATCACGCAAATACGCAGCTTATCTGGAGCTCTGTTGAGTGTATGCCACTATATTTAAATACACAGTATTTTTATATGTTTTTTATGCCCCATTTATGGGCATTATGTTTTTCTGGTCTGTGCTTCTGTTCATTTGTCCGTTTGTTTGCTCGTCTGTCTGTCTGTCCCACCTCAGGTTAAAGTTTTTGGTCGAGGTAGTTTTTGATGAAGTTGAAGTCGAATCAACTTGAAGCTTAGTACACATGTTCCCTATGATATGATCTTTCTAATTTTGATGCCAAATTAGAACTTTTACCCCATTTTCATGGTCCACTGAACATAGAAAATGATAGATGGGGCATCCATGTACTATGGACACATTCTTGTTTAATAATTTTTTTTTAAATAACAAGTTTACCTTTCAGGTTGGCTCTGATAAAGATATTGCAAGAATTATGGAAATGGGATTTTCTGCTGATCAGGCCAGTAATTCTTTAAAACAGAACAATGGGAACTTCCAACTAGCTGTCAATGATCTCCTACAAGGAAGGGGAGGAGCTAGACAGAACCAATATGGTAGTGATAGACAAGGTCCATCAACAAGAGGTGGGAAAGGAGATTTCCAAGGGAGACAACCCAGGGAGGATAGGAGAGGTAATTAAAAAGGACATTTCCTAATCCATCAAAATACAAATCTGCATGTATTTGAATATTTTTTTTTATAATTGGACATATAAACAATATTTTATCGAATTTTTTAATGCAAAAAAAAAAATCAGAATTTTTGAAAGTCATTTATTTTTTGGATTTTTAGTAAAGTATCTTGGTGTCTCGAAAATATAGTTTTTTCTAAAACTTCTGTGAAAAGTTCTCATCTCAACACACTTTCAAATTTTAATATAAAAACTGGGGTTCAAGGTCCAGGTTTCTTCTTTAAAATACACTGAAATTGATGAAATCACAGTTATTTGAGTTAAATAGTGAAAACTTAATTTTTCCTTATTGAGGAAACATTAAACAATATATATGTTAAAATTCAATTATTATTTTTGAGAAAATCATTAAGATAAGGGGATCACATGCCTTATTTTCTTGAAAAATTAAAATCACAAATTGTCTTATCAAACAGTCTAATTATCTGCCCTTGGTTTTTAAAAAGATTTTTTTCTTAAAATTTGGTGTACACATAATAACAGTTTTTTGATAGTTTATTCATTAGATTTCAAGATTAAGAAGTTTTTGTTGTATATTCAATAATACTTGGTAAAATATTTTTAAATCAAAAAATATTTTTTCAACATGCCAAGAAGAAATACTTCAAAAAAAGGACACCCATCTACATAAGAAGAATTAAGACATTTTAAAAAAAATCTAAGATTTTGATATAAAAAGGTTGTTAGGTCTTCTCAAACTGAGTTGCAGTAACTTTGTTTCGAGCATCTTTAATAAATAAATCTGGTAGATTATATTCCCGTCAAGCATAGTCAAATTTCTGAATATTTGTAACTAAAATCCCCTTCCTAGGGTATCATTTACCAAGCAGTGTTTTATAAGTGGCATTGTTTATATTACACACATTTCTGACATTTTCTAGAAGGTCGTGGCAGACGACAGAAAGATGAAGATTCTGAGGAAATGTCCAGTAAACCATCGGCTCCTGTTACTCTGTTTGACTTCTTAGCTAAAAGTAATAAAATACCTGTGGGAAGTAAAGAAAATAAAGGTACTTGAAATTACAGATGTTTATACTCATTATAAACAGCAGGGTACTTTGATATTTCTGTGTTAAAGAGTCTATATGGTTTTGACACCATTTAACCATTTATTCCCTCTTCACAGTTATGGTTGATAATCATGAAGTATCCTGATACAATATTTGAAACTAATGGTTGTCTTTAGTTTTACTATAGAGATTATCTTCATTTCAGTTGTTACATATATCCTTCACACGTAATGGCCAGTTCTGAGACAGAAATGTGATTAAGATATCTCTACAGATAATTCTTCAAAAACCCTATAAAAATCAGTTTGCACACTTAATTAATATATGTTTCAGAGTTCGCGAAAACTTCGTTTGTCCCGTCGGTCATGGGACCGACAAAGCAAGATTATTTGTCAGTCCTACAAAATTTTAGCCAGTCCTAAAAATCTGTCAATTTGATCCTAAAATAAAAATAATAACATATTTTATCCAAAAATATCTTTTATTATTATTAGTTTTATTTTTAACAGCCACGGACAAATTAATAATGAAGTACGAGTTCTGATCTTCTGATTGTTCTTAATTAAAGTCATTTCTCTTTCTATTTCATCAACTGAATCATTTTCTCAGTATTTGTTATCTCCATCTAAGATTTCAATCGCCAATTATATGCCAAGAACAAATTTAGCAGGCCACGTGTAGATCGGCACTTTGGTTTCCATAGGTTTCAGTTTGTTTATAACAGGAAACCAGTACCGGAAATTAGCAGCAGGTACATCTGAAGACCGATGTAAACACATATTGGAATTAGTTGCGGTACAACTAATTACCGATAAAAAAGGAACTACAACGGCCGTTTTTACATCGGTCATCAGGACCGGCACTAGCTTTCAAAATACTGGTCCGAGCTTCATTTTGACCGATAGGACCGACAGGACCGACCATTTTCGCGAACTCTGATGTTTACCAGGATATTTGACACAATACATGAAGAAAGATACCTTTTCCAAGAATCCATGTAAAAAAAGATTTAATAAGTGAATGTTTTTCAACTTTTCTTTTATATTTAAAATGTTATCAAAATAATTTGATGTCTCATTTATTTCATAGAAAACAAAGATTCAAAATCCAGCAATAGTGTGCCTTCTAAATCTATGCAATACTCAAACGATGGCAGCAGACAGGGTGATAGAGGTTATAAACCCAAATATCAAGACAATTCATCTAACTATGATAGACAAAATTCACAAAACGATAGACGAAACTTTGATAGCAGACCCAAATCTAGTCCCGCATTTAATCCACAACAATCCTCTAACTATGATAATAAATCTCAGCGACCTGGGAGTGGTTATGATCGAAATAAACAACCTGATAAATTTGACAGAGGTCAGGGTGGTTACGATCGTAATAAACAACCAGATAAATTTGACAGAGGTCAAAGTGGTTACGATCGTAATAAACAACCAGATAAATTTGACAGAGGTCAAAGTGGTTATGATCGAAATAAACAACCAGATAAATTTGACAAAGGTCAGAGGTCACAACAGACAAATAATGACAGAAACTTTCAACAAAGTAAAGGTGATGGGCAGTTAAGTAATAATCGTCAAAATTATAACAATGATAAAGTAACAAGAAACGATAGGCCACAAAATTACGACAAAAGGTCAGAGCAAGGGTCAAATACTAGTGATAGAAACTTTCAAGACAGCAGACGACCAAATCAAAAAGGAAATGATCGAGAACAGAACTATGACGGACGGTCAGATACCAGTAAAAGTCGTAATTACAATGACCGAGGTTCACAAAATGAAAACCGTAGTTCAAATGGAAATAATTATGATAGCAGAGACTCTCAAAACAGAAATCCTGGAGATTATAGTTCTGGTAGAACAGAACAAAGAGACAATAATTATACTACAAGTAATAGGAGAGATGGACAAAATAACAAATCACAAACTAACTACAAAGGAAAGTCTGAAAACAGTGACCAGTCGTATCAAGGACAAACAAATGATTTTAAATCCAGGAAAAAAGAACCCACAAATAATGGACAAAAACAGTATCAAGCAGTAAGGCAGCAACCATTTGATTTTCTGGGGGGGGCTATGGTTTTTTTTGGAAAAAAAAGTTTGTTTCCAGTTTTTGGAGAAAAAATAATTTGTTTTTGATTCTGAGAAAAAAAAATTGTTTGTTTCACCCTCAGCTGCCACTATATGTAATGCTAAAATTGAAAGAAAAAAATTGTTTTCGACTTGTCGCGAAAAAAATAGATTGTTTTTCGCCGCAGGCGAAAAAAAAAGTTTGCACAGAAAAAAAAACCATAGCCCCCCCCAGAAAATCAAATGGTTGCTGCCTAAGTTATCTTAAGGATGTTCGCTGCTCAAGTTCAAAATAAATAACTTTCTATAAAACTAGTATGTATTGATAGGGAATAAATTGAGGAATAAAAAAAGCAAAAAAAATATAGGGGTCAATGTGCTTGTTTTCAAGATATCAGCCATTGGAATTTTGGCGGGAAAATGTTCTCTCTTGATTTTCCATAGCTTTATCATTGACCAGTTAAAGTACTCAAACACTATTAAAAAATAAATAAAATTTTATAAGAATTTTACAAATGACTTATAATTATACATATAAAAGATTTATAAGAAGAAAAATGGGGGTTCATGGGGAAAATTTTTAAGGCATTCAAATGGATAAAACCAGAGGATTCTGAGAATCTGACAAAAACTCCAAATCATGACAAGCAGTCATCCTTAAAGCTGTTTTGTTTGATGGCTTGTATTTAGAAGTGGTCACTTTTATATACCATCAGCCAAGTGGTTAAAAAAAATATTTAATCACATGGAATTTTAAAAGTATCTTGCATATTGCCATAAATTAACTGGAATTACTTGTGTTTCGATACTTATTGCTGATTTGTTATAATTTTACATTTTTGTGATAGTCAACTACAGGATTTTGGACAGGAAATACTTGAAAACATATAAGAAGAAACAAAAATTTTCTCTGTGTTTTTACTATAAATTTGTCCTCTTTTACTTGTTTTAAAGATTAAAACATGAAAGTTGGGTGAATATTTAAGAATTAACTTTTTCTGGTGCAATGTCTTTATCACTCTTACTAAAAGAAGAATATATATAGACATTTCCTCAAGCTTTCAATTGTCTAAGGTGGATATGAAGTGATGCTGACAGGAAACCACACAGACAAATCTGACCGTTAAGGTGCACATGGTAATTTTTAGGCCTTTAACTTTACCATCACCACACGGCCACAAAATATTCTGTCTGATCTTTACTTAAACCATATCATTTACAGTATTGTAGTGAGATGTATTGTAGCATTTAGGTACCAAAATCATACACAATTTCTCACATAATTTTATTTTATTTTATACTTTTTCTTAGACTCATTGAAACTTTTTTTGTTATACATTTAAATTTGAGGGTGGCATAATTTCTGTTTACTTGCACCCAAACGCATGGCCAGTACAGCTATATTTTTTAATCAAATTTTAAGTATAATATATTTCTTATCTTTTACTAGCCTGCTGGTGAAATTAAGACCTGGAAAGAAGGAGAACATTGTTTGGCCAAATATTGGGAAGATAATCAGGTTAATATTAGCAGATTTACATGATTACGAAAATATTTATAACAAAACAATACAACTTCAAAATGAAATATAATACAATTTGTATTATAGAAAACAAAAGATATGGGGTATCCATACATGACACAATATCAGTTCATGCAGAGAAACAAAAACAAAAACGGAACACGAAAAGCAAAGGAACAGTCCTTTTATTGCTATTCTTCATCCCAAAGTCACAGTGAGGCCTTTAACACGGAACATAAAACCTGTCACTTCACTACAAGCTTAATATGGCCCTAAGCACTGGTTTCAGCGGAATTATTTTTGCTTTGTAAGATGTTAGAATCAAAGCTACGGATGAATATTGTAATAGAATAGACTGTCTGTTTTCTTATATTCATAAAATAAAAAAATGGAATGTTGGATGTGTATTTATACTCCTACTCAGAAGGAGGAGTACCGTTATATTGTTTTTCATCTGATGGTTCTCTGTAACATATTTTTATATCAGCATTTAAAAGTCTTGGCTTTCTAATATTGCTCACATTATTATACCCCCGCTGTTTTACCTCTGTCTGTCAGTCCGTCCGTCCATCAGTCCGTCAGTCAGTCCGTCCCATGAAACTTTCGTCACATTTTTCTCAGGAACTACACATCCACCCTTTCTGTAATTTGGTATCAACATTTATATATGTCAGCCACACCGTGTGATGCGTTTTCAGATTCATCACTTGACAACTTCCTGTTTACCGAACACTTGTCTGATTTTACACATGATAGCCAAGTTGAAAATTTTCGTCACATTTTTCTCAGGAACTACAATACAAGGATTTCTGAAATTTGGTTTCAGGATTTATATAAGTCAGCTATACCGTGTGATGCGTTTTCAGATTCATCACTCGACAACTTCCTGTTTACCGAACACTTGTATGATTTTACACATGATAGCCAAGTTGAAAATTTTCGTCACATTTTTCTCAGGAACTACAATACAAGGATTTCTGAAATTTGGTTTCAGGATTTATATAAGTCAGCTATACTGTGTGATGCGTTTTCAGATTCATCACTCGACTACTTCCTGTTTACCGAACACTTGTATGATTTTACACATGATAACCAAGTTAAAAATTTTCGTCACATTTTTCTCAGGAACTACAATACAAGGATTTCTGAAATTTGGTTTCAGGATTTTTATAAGTCAGCTATACCATGTGATGCGTTTTCAGATTCATCACTAGACAACTTCCTGTTTACCGAACACTTGCATATTTTTACACTATAAATATTATCCACTTGCGGCGGGGGTATCATCAGTGAGCAGTAGCTCGCAGGTTCACTTGTTTTTTTTAAGTACATAAAAAGCATATTTGTATAAGGTATTTAAGAAAAATATTATAATCTGCTAGCAAATGTTAATCTTATCCATCAATTCTAATTAGATTGTTTAGAAAAATATAAAAGAAAGTAGGTAAATCAACATTGGTACCATGAAAAAGCACAATCAGTTATCTTTAAATTACTATTATCTTTCATCACCCCACTGGATGTTAACCCTTTCCTCCATAATGACACTTTTTGACGCCACCCCCTTTACTCCATAATGACGTTTTGACGCCTGTGTAGTACCTCAGTTGAAATGCTTTGACTACAAAGTGTCTGCAGTAGACTTAATAAAATTTGTATCCAATATGAAAAGGAATATCAAAGGAATATACAACTTAAATTTATTTGATGAAATATTTGTTTTTTGCAATGCATTAATACTTATAAGCATATTTTCAACATTTTATTGAAAAATCCTATGTGAATCAAGTATGCAAAAAAAAAAATTTCAATGGAGAAAAGAGTTAAACAACAATCAATCTTTTACCACTTAACAGTAATAGTTTGCGCATTAGGTATCAAGAGGAAAATATAAATCAATGAATTAATCTTTTATCATAGTTGAGATTTCAACACTAAGCTTTTATAATGAAACTTTTAAACATTTCATTAGGACAAAGAACTAGTAACAATAAATAGATAACTAAGAATATTGACAAATCGCTTCTGCTTTAATGACTTAAAAAAAATGTCTCTGAAATTCAGCAATTCATAATCTACCCATAGTGTTAGAAGGATTTTTAAAAGCATGGGGTACAACAAGAGTTTGTTAAACTGGATTTTATTACAGACTTGAAAATTGGGTTTTGCTAATTCTCTGGAAACATGACATTTATGAGTAAGAGCAAAAAACTTGGGCTGGGAGTCAAATAAAATAATGGGTATGACTGTTACCTTTTGAACTAGCACATTAAATTTTCCGCTCAGGATGTCTGTCAAGTTTAGTATTCATGTAACATTATCCTGCTTTCGTCTCAATAGACATTTAATTTGATGTCTGTCAAGTTTAGTATTCATGTAACATTATCCTGCTTTCGTCTCAATAGGCATTTAATTTGCTATTAGACATTGAACAGAACCATCAATCATCAAATGTATTTCCTAGTGTATTAATTTACAAACTACAAATTTGGAATTTCTTTATATTTATTTGTATATAAACCTAAGAAATAGAAGCATCAATATTTGAACTAATATAAAGAGTATTTCTATTTCAGTATTATCATGCTGTGATACATCAGTGTATACAGAATTTTGCTGTTGTTTTATTTCTTGAATATGGAAATCATGAGGAAGTTAAATTAACAGATATAAAACCAGTAGGTATTAATTGACACATTAAAGATGAAATAAACACGATTTGATTAGATCATTTACAATATTTATGCCATTAATGAGGAAAGAAATAATTAGGGCCCCGCCGACGGCGGGTCGCCCTATAGTGATCAGTCTGTCCGTCCGTCCGTCTGTCCGTCCGTAACACTTTCGTGTCCGCTCCATATCTAGAGAACCGTTATGATTTCATACTTAATACTTAACATGATTATTAACCAACACCAGAGGGTGTGTCATGTTGTATGTACAACTTCCTAGGTCAAAGGTCAAGGTCAAAAACTTTGGTTTCAGTTGACAACCCCGTGTCCTGTGGTGAAGATCGTGTCCGCTCCATATCTAGATAACCATTATGATTTCAAAGTTTATACTTGACATTCATTTTAACAACCACCAGAGGGTGTGTCATGATGTATGTACAACTTCCTAGGTCAAAGGTCAAGGTCAAAAACTTTGGTTTCGAGTTGACAATCCTGTGTCCTGTGGTGAAGATCGTGTCCGCTCCATATCTAGATAATCGTTATGATTTCAAAGTATATACTTGTCATACATTTTAACCACCACCAGAGGGCGTGTCATGATGTATGTACAACTTCCTAGGTCAAAGGTCAACGTCAAAAAAACTTTGGTTTCAGTTGACAACCCTGTGTCCTGTGGTGAAGATTGTGTCCGCTCTATATCTTGAGAACCGTTATGATTTCAAATATTATACTTGACATCCATTTTAACCAACACCAGAGGGTGTGTTATGATGTATGTACCACTTCCTAGGTCAAAGGTCTGTCTGTCTGTTGGTCTGTCCATCGCTAACAAATTTGATCCACATTATATTTTGAGAGGACAGCTGTTATTATTTCATACTTTATACCTGACAAACATTTTCAACTTAACATATATATTAACCAACACAAGAGAATGTGTCATAATGTATGCATCCTAGGTCTAAGATCAGTCTGTCGGTCTGTCCATCCGTTCGTTGTTCTTAACAAATTGTGTCCGCTCTACCTCTCGAGAACCATTAATATTTCATACTTTATACTTGGTGGGTCATAATATATTGAAGGCATAATTCTAAAAATATGTGACAAATATCAATTGGGCAGCACCTTTAAACATATTGTTCAAACATCAATCCATATATCCAGAAGTCACCTTAGAGTAGTAAACAATGAGTTCACATCATGCAGTCATACCACTATTATACTATGAAAGTAAGATGAGAATATTTATCAGTTTTAACTTAAAATCTTAGATCAAAATCACACATGAGACTATGTAATAACTTCAAATAATGCTTCATATCAGATTATCCATACAACTTATTTACCCCACGTTATTGACAGCGGGGCCCACAGAGATGGCTCCCATCTCAATGATATCTAGTTATCATAATTTTTTGATAATTTGTGTATGGACCCATACTTTGCTCTTAAAAATCATGAATATTAGTAGGTGTACAGTATTCTATAAATTTGGCAGTCATTTATCTTCTTGAATCCATTATTGGTAGACTAGTTTATAGTATGTTTATTGTTCTGTCTTGTCTTTTGTTCCATCTCCTTATAAGAGATGTATGTAGGCACTGCCTTGTGTCAATAAATTAATGAGATGAAAAATTAGTCTTTGATTTAAAAAGTTTAATCCATATATTAAAAGATGATAAGATACTACAAATGAAATACATTCACAGTGTCAATGTTACTGCACCAGATATTTTTTTGACAAGAGTCTGTTCAGTCATGTCAGTAATGTGCAAGGCCAAAATATTTGAAAACCTATAAATGAAGTATTTATTAAGTAATTGAAGAGCTAATGATACCGTAAAGTAAAACCTAGAAGACAAGGAATCAGTTCTGTTTTAGGAAGATACATTCCTTAATTCCAAACAAATTTAACTATAATTTCAATGAAACAATGTCTATAATTTTACTGTTCCCACTATATATATATGTTACAGTGAATTTGTATAATAAGGGATTATGTAGAATCCCTGATTTTTCAGGGAATATGTAGAATCACTAAAATCATTAGTAATTATATATAATACCTGAAAATTAACAGTGATTTTACAGAATCACTGAACATAGTGATCAGTCTGTCCGTCCGTCTGTCCGTCCGTCTGTCCGTCCGTCCGTCTGTCCGTCCGTAACACTTTCGTGTCCGCTCCATATCTAGAGAACCGTTATGATTTCATACTTAATACTTAACATGATTATTAACCAACACCAGAGGGTGTGTCATGTTGTATGTACAACTTCCTAGGTCAAAGGTCAAGGTCAAAAACTTTGGTTTCAGTTGACAACCCCGTGTCCTGTGGTGAAGATCGTGTCCGCTCCATATCTAGATAACCATTATGATTTCAAAGTTTATACTTGACATTCATTTTAACAACCACCAGAGGGTGTGTCATGATGTATGTACAACTTCCTAGGTCAAAGGTCAAGGTCAAAAACTTTGGTTTCGAGTTGACAATCCTGTGTCCTGTGGTGAAGATCGTGTCCGCTCCATATCTAGATAATCGTTATGATTTCAAAGTATATACTTGTCATACATTTTAACCACCACCAGAGGGCGTGTCATGATGTATGTACAACTTCCTAGGTCAAAGGTCAACGTCAAAAAAACTTTGGTTTCAGTTGACAACCCTGTGTCCTGTGGTGAAGATTGTGTCCGCTCTATATCTTGAGAACCGTTATGATTTCAAATATTATACTTGACATCCATTTTAACCAACACCAGAGGGTGTGTTTATGATGTATGTACCACTTCCTAGGTCAAAGGTCTGTCTGTCTGTTGGTCTGTCCATCGCTAACAAATTTGATCCACATTATATTTTGAGAGGACAGCTGTTATTATTTCATACTTTATACCTGACAAACATTTTCAACTTAACATATATATTAACCAACACAAGAGAATGTGTCATAATGTATGCATCCTAGGTCTAAGATCAGTCTGTCGGTCTGTCCATCCGTTCGTTGTTCTTAACAAATTGTGTCCGCTCTACCTCTCGAGAACCATTAATATTTCATACTTTATACTTGGTGGGTCATAATATATTGAAGGCATAATTCTAAAAATATGTGACAAATATCAATTGGGCAGCACCTTTAAACATATTGTTCAAACATCAATCCATATATCCAGAAGTCACCTTAGAGTAGTAAACAATGAGTTCACATCATGCAGTCATACCACTATTATACTATGAAAGTAAGATGAGAATATTTATCAGTTTTAACTTAAAATCTTAGATCAAAATCACACATGAGACTATGTAATAACTTCAAATAATGCTTCATATCAGATTATCCATACAACTTATTTACCCCACGTTATTGACAGCGGGGCCCACAGAGATGGCTCCCATCTCAATGATATCTAGTTATCATAATTTTTTGATAATTTGTGTATGGACCCATACTTTGCTCTTAAAAATCATGAATATTAGTAGGTGTACAGTATTCTATAAATTTGGCAGTCATTTATCTTCTTGAATCCATTATTGGTAGACTAGTTTATAGTATGTTTATTGTTCTGTCTTGTCTTTTGTTCCATCTCCTTATAAGAGATGTATGTAGGCACTGCCTTGTGTCAATAAATTAATGAGATGAAAAATTAGTCTTTGATTTAAAAAGTTTAATCCATATATTAAAAGATGATAAGATACTACAAATGAAATACATTCACAGTGTCAATGTTACTGCACCAGATATTTTTTTGACAAGAGTCTGTTCAGTCATGTCAGTAATGTGCAAGGCCAAAATATTTGAAAACCTATAAATGAAGTATTTATTAAGTAATTGAAGAGCTAATGATACCGTAAAGTAAAACCTAGAAGACAAGGAATCAGTTCTGTTTTAGGAAGATACATTCCTTAATTCCAAACAAATTTAACTATAATTTCAATGAAACAATGTCTATAATTTTACTGTTCCCACTATATATATATGTTACAGTGAATTTGTATAATAAGGGATTATGTAGAATCCCTGATTTTTCAGGGAATATGTAGAATCACTAAAATCATTAGTAATTATATATAATACCTGAAAATTAACAGTGATTTTACAGAATCACTGAACATTTTAATAATTATTCTACAAATTCCCTAATATGATTTCAGGGATTATGAATAATTTAATGATCCTTTGTTTGATGAAAAAAAAATTAATACAGACATATTATATTTTTTTCTTTCATATTCCTTGCCAGATGAAATAATTTTTCTTTTAAACACAGAGGATGATCTGAAAGATATAACCAACACAGAGTTTCATGATAAGTTGAAGACTTCAAAATTAATAATATCAACATTATAGACTTCAAAATTAATAATAGCGATAGCTTTACATGTATTGTTTGTTTATTAAAAGCCAGCGTCAAATGCATATTCATGCTCTATTTGTAAATCCACAAAGCATGTTATTTGTGATACATGTAAAGCAAATGGTGAAGAAGATTATGGAACATCTATTTTGTGTTTTATTTTTGTTCAAATGAACAAGAAATATAAACTGTGAGAAATAGGGCATCTAAATGTATAGAAAAACAGGCAGAACTTAGGATTGATAAATAAAACAAAATTTTAGAGGAAGCTAGCAATTCCACAGGGTAAAAAAGGAAAGGGAAACTCAAAAAACATAATGGCAATTGTTGAAAAAAGTCTGAAAACCCATAGATGCATATTATTTTAATATATTGTGTTTCACACTTTGATATAGTGTGCCTAACATTTAAAAAAAATTTGGTTATTATTTTGATATATTGTGCTTAACATTTTACATTTTATGTTTCTTTATAATGATGTTTTTATGTGATTTTATAGAATAAATTATTTTACTTTTATTCATTTTCTTTATAAATAAAACTATTTCTTCATTTCAGTTATTATGTAGAATCCCTGGCGTTTTTTTCTAGTGATATACATAATCCCTGAAAATTTTAGTGATTATATATAATCCCTAAACTAGCCGGTGATTCTACATAATCCCTGAAAATTTCAGGTATTCTACATAATCACTGATTATACAAATTCACTGTAACATATACATTGAGTATTTTTATTCTAACTGTGTAGAGAAAAATGATTTGAACAACTTTGCTATAACTGGAGAATTTTTAAGTTTAAAATGTTACTACAAAGAATTTGGTAGGTTATCACTCAAGCATGCACACCTCAGTAATAGGAATAAGACAACTGCTATAAAAATTAGAAGCCAAAGTAAACATTAATTATTTAATCCATATTTTTCCTTTACAGCTACCTAAAGTACAAGCAGTAGCACTACCAGATTTCAGTATGCCACCACCTGGGATGTTTGCTTATAACGTACCCCCACCAGCTAATCAACCAACCAATGCCAGCCAAATACAAAGCATGGAATTCAGACGGAAGAAGCCTGATAATGACAAACCAACCATGCAATATTATCAACCACCAAAACAACGATATAATTAAATTCATACTCAATAAAATTAACATTATTTATTGAATTAGATTACTTTTATATCAACTCTTACAATTTACCGAAGTGATTGCAGTAAAACTGTGCATTTAAACAGTGATGATCTAAAAATGGTTGATCTTTCACCGATTCTCAGCAGGCATCTTAAAAAGAGATGAGTTATAAAGGTGTCATCATAGATTTTCGTTTGTGTCATGGTTTCATGTGTTTGCTCTAAAGATATCTGTACAGATCAAAAGATGTTTGAGTGGAAGAGCCAGCTTGTACTTCATCTTCTAATCAGTAATGTCATACAATACAATAACTTCCAATTTTAGCTCACCTGGCCCGAAGGGCCAAGTGAGCTTTTCTCATCAATTGTCGTCAGTCGTCCCTCGTCATTGTTAACTTTTTACATTTTGAACTTCTTCTAGAGAACCACTGAATGGAAAAAACCAAACATGGCATAAATTTCCTTATGAGGTGCTGACCAAATGTTGTTAGTTTGCAGCTGATCCATCATCCAAGATGGCTGCCAGCAGGGGACTTAGTTTAATATAGGACCCTATGGGAAATACATACAAATGTCTTTTTTAGAGACCACTGAATGAAATGAAACCAAACATAGCATGAATATTCCTTAGGTGCTGACCAAATGTTGTTACTTTGTAGCCTATCCATCTTCAAGATGGACGCCAGTGGAGACTTAGTTTAACATAGGACTCTAAGGGAATACATACAAATGTTTTCTTTAGAGAACCACTGAATGAATGAAACCAAACATAGCATGAATGTTCCTTATAATTATGAGGTGCTGACCAAATGATGTTACTTTGTAGCCGATCCATCTTCCAAGATGGCCGCCAGTGGGGGACTTAGTTTAACATAGGACCATGGGAAATGCATACAAATGTCTTCTTTAAGAGAACCACTGACTGGAATGAAACCAAACATAGCATGAATGTTCCTTATGAGGTGCTGACCAAGTTTTGTTACTTTGTAGGCGATCCATCTTCCAAGATGACCGCCAGTGGGGGACTTAGTTTAACATAGGACCCTATGGGAAATACATACAAATGTCTTTTAGAGAACCACTGAATGGAATAACACCAAACATAGCATGAATGTTCCTTATGAGGTGCTGACCAAGTGTTGTTACTTTGTACCCGATCCATTATCTAAGATAGCCGCCAGCAGGGGACTAGTTTAACATAGGGAAATCTTCTTTTAGAGAACCAAAGAATGGAATGCAATATTAAACCAAGTTTGGCCTCCATCATTATTTAGTACCTGTGATGATTTTATCTTTTTCAAAAACCCAAGTAGAGTCGGGTGAGCGATACATGCTCTTGAGAGCCTCTAGTTTTCCGAAGTTACAGTGTGGGAAGTTATTAGTTCTGCCAAAAATGTGCTTCCCATGGAAAATAAATTGCCTTTATTTCAATCACCCTCCCAGTTTAGAAACTAAAATGCAGACCCTATTGAAAATGAATGAGACATTATCGAAAGCATTGTTATATACCCATAAAATATGTATTGTCTGCAAGTAAGGTTTGATTCCAATTTCACAGACTCTACTGTCGTCCTTGGAAGGAATATGCAATTTGTATAACAAATTTTCGTTTATAACGATTCATATCTACATTGCTTTAAAACTTCAAAGGTATGAAACTTTTGTTTTGGTCTTCTTTTGTCCCTTTTTGGACTGAATGGATATGAATTTGCTAATGTGGATTGGGAAACCGAAGTTGAAGACCATGGTTCGTAAGTTCCATCACTATAACCAGGTCTTTGAATTTCATTATTGACTAATATGTGCAGCTCGGGTACTCAAAACGGAAAGGCCTCTCTTTGGTCATTTGTTAGATTATGCTGTCTCGTTGACGTATGCCAAGAAATCATTTGTTAATTCATGTGTATCTGTTTTCAAATTACTTTTTTTTAGTTAGACATTAGTCCTGCTTCGGTTTTTTTATCCGGAAGATAAACTTCATATATGGAAAGTGACACTGGATTTAAATTTTTCTCTTTTTACCACTTTGAATAAGCTACGTAGTATTAAGTTTTGCTTTGGTGTCGGTTTTCTGTTTTCTTTTTAACCTCGACAATCTGCCTTTTCTGCTTATAATTTGTCTTACTTTATCTATAATATATCTTTGTGTTCTAGCGACATCGATTAATTATTTCAATTTACTTTTTAAATGAAAAGACGTTTAAGGTCAGAATTTTGTGTCTTTAGGTCATCTATTGTTGCTTTCAAATTCCAAATGCGGTTATTCACTGCTTGTCCCATGCCTTCCATTTTGGGTTTCCAATCCACATTAGCAAATTCATGGCCATTCAATCGAAAAGGACAAAAGAAACAAAACAAAATTGTCATACCTTTGAAGATTTAAAGCAAGGTAGATAGGAATCGTTACATAACGAAATTTGTTACATAAATCGCATATTCCTTCCAAGGACGGCAGAACAGAGTGTGAAATTGGAATCGAACCTTCCTTGCAGAAACAATGAATATTTTATACGTATATAACCATGCTTTCGATAATGTCTCATTCATATTCAATACCATCTGCATTTGCGTTTCTTTTATCGACACATTGAGAGTGTTAATAAATATATACTCATTAGGCAATATATTCAGTACTACAAATAACAAATAATGGGCACCATTTTGTGACACTGACCAAATATTTTCATATGACCAAAATAAATATAGACAACAAAATAGTTGATGTATGAACCCCCTACGTATATCATGTTCTATGTGTAATGTATGGCCTGAATGTAAAATGCCGGAAGCAGAAAAAAAGGGGGAGGGGGCTTCAGAAAAAGTTAAATAACAGCGATATTTAACTGTGAGGAAAATTCAAAATGGAGAGTCCCTCATTAAATGGTAAAATCATAAGCTCAAACACATCAAACGAATGGACAACAACTGTCATATTCCTGACTTGGTAAAGACAAGATCTAAATTCAGGTATGATGAGATGAATAGGAAAAAGGGGATCTCTTTTGGCTAAAGTCAAAAAATTGTTTTCACATTGAATAATTACAAATGAAGGAGGTATGTTTCTCTTTCATTTATTAAGATACAGGCTGCTGTTTAGTTCTTTAAGTTGCAAATGCATTTAATAAATGTAAATTAAGACTTGCAAATATAGTATTTCATTAATAATTTATAATAAATCTTAGATTACGATAGCTTTTGGAGAAGATTTATAACTATTGAATCTGAAATATGTAATAAGATGTTTTTTTATTGAGAAAATATGATTTCACATTTAATCTGAAATTTTCCATCCAGCAAAACTGCACCTTAGTGTGGTGCCGCTGTAAAGACTTCCATGTGAGTTGTAACTAGCACTGGTTCTTACAAAACTAACGTCTCCTTGGTTCATCCATGCTATAACAATACCGGTGGAAGCGTTTATTTCCCAACCGTCAGAACTATCCGTAAATATGGAACCATGGACGTTGCTGTTGACTATAATTTCAATGGACGCTGCGCTATTTTCGTATGGATGTATTGTAGTTGTAATGACATACACGCCACTGACAGGTGCCTTAAATGTTCCCGTATTATTGTTATAACCACTACCGTAATTAACTTTTGTCTCATCGAAAGTCAGAGTATGGTGTTTCAGAATTGCTTCATTGTTACTCATAAATGCATAAAATGCCACACGGTCTCCGTGATCTCCACTATTCACTAATAGTCTTCTTTCTGAAAAGAAGATACGTTCTATAAGACGAAAGTTTATGAAATATTAAACAAGATTAAAATCTTATATATATATTTACTTCACTGAAGTACGTCTGTTATCCGCTTTTTTTTTACATATTAACTTTATTTTGGTATGTAGTTCCTTCGTTTCTGTCCTTATTCATTTTGCTGACCTACCAATAAGCTTTACGAATTACTTATTAGTTATATCTGTTAACACTCTTTAAACATCCTTACGTTGTTGGGTTGGTTGGGTTTTGTTTTTGGGATAAAATGTTAAAAAGCCTATCAGTGTTATGAGCGTTATAATGTGACGACTTTAAATTAAATGATATACTAAATTGATACTTAGATGGCGAAGAGTCGCTGCAGTCCTTGTACAAAATTTTATATACAATATCTTCGACATATTACATAATTCTTTATTCAGCATTATCATAATTTTCATTGTTCGCACCTACAAATTCCATCAGATTAATGGACAATTCGTAATGGTATATTATTTAAATGAACACGAATAACGGGCAAACTTCGTATGTCAAATGACAGTAAAGTTATAGGTTATGAATAACGAAGGTATTTGTTCGTGTAGCTTATTTTCTGCAGCATATTTTCTGACAATTTGTTAGATATATTTACCTTTATGATTGAAAATATCTCTCTCTTTTGGCCTTATCAGTTTATCTTTTCCATCAACCAAACGGGTTTTGAATTCAGAGTTCAACAACTTCTTCAAGTGTTTGTTTTCGTCTATCACGTTCCCCATTGCTTTTTTTAAATGCATCATTTCCATTCCCTGAATATCTAGTGTTCGTTTCATTTCTTCACCTTCATTTTTAAGTCGTTCAATTTCATCTTTTTGTTCGTTTAAAAGTCTTTCAATTTTTAGAAAGCGTTTTTGGTTTACTTTTTCATCTGCCGCTGTTACGACAATGAAATACACAAGCACCAAATAATAAAACTTGTACATGTCGACCAATCAGGTGCAATTTAAGGTGTACTAAATAATACATGATAAGACTATTAAAGTGTCATATCTTCTTCACACACTTTTATCTTAACAAGACCACTCTCAACAAGTCTTGAAATCACTGGATAACAAAATCTATCTTACCTTTTTCAATTACATGACACTCAAGTTAAGCATAAACAATTATATATGTTAGAAATTTTATGATGAAATGAGAATAAGAACACAAAAATCCAAAACATTACAGACTATTTGACACAGAGATATAGTTCCAAAACACAAATATACATGTACTAAACGACTAGAACGCCAACGCCGCAACCAACCAACTGGAGAAGATGGGTCATCACAAAGGGTCCTGCAGTAAGTATAATAATTCAAATAACCTGTGGCAATGGTAAATTGCGACATAAATATTTTTTCCCTCAATATCTTTTATATACCTGATGTGTCAACATTACTTGATATATGAATTGGTTGCAGTAAACGTTCATAGAACTTTTTTGCCTTAATTTGGGGGCTCATAGTCAGGATAGTTTTTGCCTTGTCTTCAGTTGCTATATATATGCGAGGTCAATACAATTTTGCATGTTGATTGTCTAGAAGGCATATAATAATTTTTCTTAATTATGTAAATAAGTCTAGGGCTAATTTGAATGTGACGCTTTAAAAGCCTTCTGCCCAAACTTTACAGTGATCAATTCTTGAAATTGAACGATTTATACTTTACTTTTGAATATATAGCTGTTATATTTTTTTATACAAATTTCATTTTTACAAAGGTTGTGCTTGGTATATATGTCGTAGTGTAAAATTTAAAAAGAATGTGTCAGAGAACATAAATGTTTCGCTCAAGCTTTGCAATAGACCACTTTCGAGTTCATCTGTCACCGGAAAAAACTCGTCAATTATACGCGCCTTTATGACGCCATTTGCCAGATAGAGGGGGTCGCCTGTATCCCTGCACTATTTACGTTCATCAAGCGTCTTAATGATCATCATTGTGCAGGAAAAACTAGAAATAGTGGTTGTTTTGTGGGTACTTAATGACAATTCCCTAATGACAGAAATGCTGATTGTCAATTTTTAGAATTCAATTTGCCGAATAATTCGTACAATATAGAATTATAGTTTTCCAACCACTCGCTCAACATTGGAATGGAAGTGACGATGCCCCTAAACGCACAAATGACGTTCACTAAAACCAGAGTTTTTGACGGAAATACATCGAACTCGAAAGTTGTCTATTGTGTAAGTTAAAAATAGGGCATAACTATAGGACGAACGGATTGAAAGACAGTCAAGAGTAACACTCAATGCCCTAACTCCATATGTCGGGGACATAAAAAAACCCAGAATAATCATATGAAATAAAAGAACAATGTGACTGAGGACACGATTACCCTGTTCAAGCTTAGTAATTTTCAAGCTTAAAAGGGGCATAAATCTTGAACGTTATATGACTCAAATTTAAACTACTTAGTATGTCTGCTAGTTTTGGTTCTAAGCATTATTCATCACATAATGGTTAAACAGGTAGAGCAGATACTTCAATTGACAACTATGTCTTTAAAAAGAATCTCCAAAAGAAAAAGAAATGAAAAAAGAGGGAAACACTTGATGTTATGTTATGAATTGTATCATACAGGAAGGTTTTTAGGTCCTGTAACATATATATTAATAGCACTTTCACCCAAGTGCCAAGATGCTCAACATAGGACTATATACTCTTGTGAATTACTAAACTCTAAGGAGTTTACCTTTAATTGATGTTAATTGGGGCTCTGTCGATTAATCGATGGACGGTTAACAGTAAACAGCTTGTCCGTCAATGCCGTCAATGCATCTGTCACAAATTAATTCCGTATCCTAATTGGTAAAAACATATCTTAGAATTGGGTAATGTCATGTATCATGATAGTTCATCAATACCAGAAGATGGTTCATGTGAAAGGAAAACAATGTAGGTATAAAGTCATGGCCAAAAATGTAAAAAAAAAATTCGAGTCCGCTTTCTATAACTGAAACACTCAATCACATTTGGGTCAATTTGATTCGTCACTTCCAGAATGTGTGGTAAAACTGTTAACAAATTGAAAGTCATGATCAAGCTTTTAGAATTATACAACTTCGACACCCTCTGCATACATACAATAATCATTGCAAATATCTAATTTACTACTAAAAGTTCGAATATGAATCTTGGCATTATTACTTACTACTAGCATTTTTATATATACAATGTATTAGTAGCACTGAGATAAAATGAAGTTAAGGTGATAATGTCTGGATGACAAAATATCTTGGTCATTTGATTTTTATTTTTTTTTTTTTTTTTTGAAAATTGTTAATATTGATATGGATGAGATGAAAAGGAAATACCTATGTATCACTAATCGTTCCTTGTACCCAATCGAAACTAGAAATGATATCGTTTAGTAAACTGCCGTAAGCATCGGTATATGTATCTACCTTCAGAGATATTTGCACTAATCAAACTGCAAGAAAGCACTAAATGCATTCCGGAAAGGCATACACAACATACAAAGATAAAAAAAAAAAAAAAAAAAAAAAAAATTTCAGTTTTGAAAACTTTTTAATTTCACATTGCAATGGTTGATTATCTAATTTGCAATTTCCATCCTGCAAAACTAGACTTTGCCATATAATCACTATATATTGTACCAGTGGAATCATAATCAGGGCTGGTTCTAACGAAACTGACATCTCCTTGATTCATCCAAGCAACTGCAATTATGGTCGCCGAATTTAAATCCCAAGCTTCTGAGCTATCAGTGAAACCTCTTCCAACACTTACATTATTTACGATAATGTCGGCACTTGTGTAACTCTTTGAACTCGAATGAATAGAAAATGTAAGGATGTACACACAACTTTTTGGTGCAGTGAAAGTTCCAGTATTATTGTTATAGCCGTGGCCATAATTAACGTTGATATTATCGAACACAAGGGTTCTGTGCCTTTGTACTGGTTCACTTGTACTCATGGAGGCATAAAAGGCGATACGGTCTCCTTGGTCTGGATTGCTCATCAAAAGTCTCTTTCCTTAAAAAAAAGTATGTAATGAAATATTTCATATAAGATATTCTTGGCAAGATATACAGGCATCAGATAATTGGTTTTAAAATAGTGTTGTCTATTTAAATGGATTGATAAATAACCTTTCAGCTGTTGATATGTTAGTTCAAACCACGCTTGTGGTGAGATGTGTTTTGACAAGGATACCATGTTTTTATGGCAAAAGTTGGTGGTTTTCTCAAGCACTCCACCATGATTTAGAAAACAATTTTTTTTATTTTAATTTTAAATTGTGTAATTATTTCTTAATCTCGGGATACAACTTCTTGCTTCGCCTCGATTGACAATTTGTTCTCGGGTTAACAATTTACTTTGCCACCCTCTTAGCCATTCATTATACATACATAAACATGGATTTATTAAGTGAAAATGATTTTGTTGGTTGGTGTTATTTTGGGTTGTTTAGTTGGTAATTTTTTTAACTGGCAGGTTTATTGCACATATTGTAGTATCTAATAAGTGTATCTGTTCAATGCATTGATAATTGTGATATTAATTTCAAATACCAATGATAATGAAGCTGATACTGACATTATAATATTTAAGAAAACGACATAAGCAATTAAGTCTTACTAAGTACCACTTGCAACAAAACCTATTGGACATTGTCAGTTCAGATATTAGTAAATTAGATAGAATTTCTACCAGAAAATTAGTTCTGTGCATTTTTTATTTTTCTAATCTGGGTTGCGTTTTAATCTTTCTATTCACATGGTTAATTTCAGGTGGTAAAATAATAATTCCCCTTAACACATACCTCGTTTCTGGGTACTCGTGTTCTGAGTCAGTTTGGTTATTTCCTTTGTAAGATTAGCAATGGTCCGTTTTAATTCGACATTTTCATTCTTCTGGTCAACAACAGATGCCTCTAGCGTCAGAAGTCGGTTATTCATAGATTGTTCCATATGATCAAGTCTGGATTTCAAATCTGTATTTGAACATTCTTTCCCATGTACTCCAACAAAGAATACTACAAAACAACACAGTATTTTCATGTCTACGACACTACTTATTTCGACATTTAATGACGAAACTCGGTTATCTTATCACGTGAACGTTTATGTTCCAATCATCTTATCAAGGACATCAGTAGAACGTCCAAAGAATTAATGAGAAACCCTTCAACCTTAACATAACCTTGGTTTTTCCTGATATTTTTTCGCATTTTGAATAGATTTTTGGCATACAAATAACAAATTTGAAGCAGTTATCAAAGAATAATATATAGTAAAAAATAGAAAACAAAGGCACTGAAACGTGTATTGTATTCGTCTATATATTTTCTATTTGTTTGCTACGTTGTTTTGTTTGAACGGTGTCTGTTTTATTTCTGCGTGTGGTTGGGGCTGGTACATTGCAATTATTAGCATGAACTAATGAACTAGACAGACAGACTATCAAACCCTACATAAGTCATCTTGGATACAAATTCATTTGTGGGTAAACTTAAAGAAGGCTTTACAGTTTATATATAATAAGAAAGTAAATACATAGTGGGGAAATTGTTGCATTCAGTATAATTCTAGTTTATTTCAAAAGTGGATTGGTTTTTTTGTTTGTCCTTCATTGAGTTAATTCGTCACAAATCAACTGTGGAGGTCTTTTGTAACAATGATAAAACCACATGATATTGTAACGCTATATCATGGAAATTGAAGTATACAGAACTAGAAATTTGATTTTAAAGAGGGGCGAAAGATACCAGGGGGACAGTCAAACTCATTGATTAAAAATAAACTGTCATCGCCATGGCCAAAAAGTAAAAAGACAAACACCGTGTTTGTATTCCTTCTAGTTGACGACTGCATGTACGCTTATTTTATAGCATCTAAGTTGTCGCGCATTTATTAATTATTTTGTTTATGTCTATAATTATATCATGATTGTTATGGGTTGTTGAATTCAAAAATATCATATTTGTTACCAAAAGGATTTACATGTTATCATTTTTAGAAAATATATTCCAAATAAAAGCAAATGTAGTATACCACTGTCCGAACGTCATTAATCAATTGAGAGAAAAAAAATCAGGAGTACAAACTTAAAATGATGGAAACACATAAACTATAAGTGGAATACAAAGAGACAGCAGAAACACTGTAAAGCAACAAAAAAACAAACGGTAATACAACATACACAGGAATGAACTATAAGATAACAACTGCCATTTTCCTGACTTGATACAGGTCATTTTAAAGAAAAATTGTATGTTGAAACTGGTTTTGTGGCTAGCCAAAACTCCCACTTTTATGGTAAAGTTAAATATAACACAAAAATACAACATTACATACCAGGACTACAGTACAATTAAATTTGAGAAAATTTAGGACAGAGAAATACACAATATAACATTTCGACATGCTAATAGTTATCAAAGGTACTATACTAGATCAACAAAACATGTAACAATTTGTTATAAACACCTTGTTAATGATTTTGCATCTGTTTTAATAAAATAATCGTATTGCATACTTCTTATAGACAGACCTTTATCAAGAGCTTTCAAAGTTCTATATTACTGATAAAAAGAGAAAAATTTGAAAATACACAAAACTGTACACCATAAAAGACCATTAATTTCATTTCCTTTGAAATTTGATAAAACTTAAAATCATTTAGTTATTTCGGTGTACATTGACGATATATTATCTTTGAGGGAAGGTGAAACTTCATTATTGACCTTAAATGATATTATCTCTCTTGCATGTGTCGATTCCGTTTCAGCCATGGCTATATTTACTGTATTTCATTTAAGTTTATGTTTTTACTTTTGTTAGGTGACAGCTGCAGATTTTAGGAAAAATAACTTTTCGACTGTGATTTAGAATTCTATGTGAATAGGTGCAGACTGTTACCTTGAATGCTATCAAGAGACAGTACGTATCTGTTTAGGTTAAAGCAGGTTATTCGCGAATAATATCAGCGTTATATGGTAATTAAAACGTATGAACTATATATTTCATATTACGTTTTCGTCAAAACATTTTCTGTTATATAGTTATCAAAAGTACCAGGATTATAATTTAGTACGCCAGACGCGCGTTTCGTCTACATAAGACTCATCAGTGACGCTCATATCAAAATAGTTATAAAGCCAAACAATACTAAGTTGAAGAGCATAGAGGATCCAAAATTCCAAAAATTTGTGCCAAAAACGGCTAAGGTAATCTTTTCCTTGGACAAGAAAATCCTTCGTTTTTCGAAAAATTCAAAGTTTTGTATCAGGAAATTTATAAAAATGATCACATAATTTATATTTATGTCAACACCGAAGTGCTGACTACTGGGCTGGTGATACCCTCGGGTATATAATTTAGAAAAGAAACGGAGAATCTGTCAAAGAGACCACAAACCCGACTAAATCACAGAAAACAATCGAAAATCACAAATGGATCTTCAAAACAATGAGAAAATCCCGCATCCGAATCGGAGTAGGTTTCATCTGGCTCGTAACCATGTTAACAGAGGTTAGAACATATTTTCCACTTTTTTGATAATTAATCATAGTAAACTTCACATTTTGTGAAATATTTACACAGTTCGCTTTCAAATTTTCAAATGTGCTAATTCTTAAAATACAATTAGCAATTTTTACACTCTTCTATAGAACTAATAAGGTATATGATACAGTTCCGAACGGACATGGCATGAAATTACACGAAGTATTTTTTTTTTTAATGTATTGTTATTGACATTGCTCAAAGTGGTCAAAACAGGTTTCAATGTAGAATTAGATAAATATGTAATTGGATGGAGAGTAGTCTTATTGGCACTAAGACAACATCTTCATGTATATCTATATGCAATATGTTTGTAGAGATTTTGTGCCGTGAATTAAATTGGTTTTCTGTTTTTATTCCATAGTTGCAAAGTTGTATAAAAATACGTAAAAATGAATAACAGATCAATATCAACCTGTGGTTAGGTGTCAATTACACTCCGTTTAAATTTCACTTATAAAAGCTGAATTTCCCAATTAAACGAGCATCAAATGTAATTCTGAAACGGTAAATGCTTAAGTGGTGAGCTCTAAATGTGAATAGTGTTTCAAAACACTCATTTGAATTTTGAATTTTCTATTGTGGTTCTCTGATAACCATCTAGAAGTTATAAAAAAATCGGGAAATTCCAAAAAGTCAAGACAAAGATCAAACAATAAATGAAAATATTCCAACAATTTGAAGAAGTTTCACAATTTACTGTGGCATTAGGTAAACAACATATTTAACAAAGCATATTTTAAATCCTGTCCTTTGTCAACAATATTCTAAATATACCCATTTTTTTCTTTAAGATAAACGGCTCTTGGTAAACAAATTGTTAGTAATCGCATCGCCTTCTATGCCTATATGAAGAAAAACGAACCAATTCAACAGCACAAAACTCTTATATACGATGTCATCAAAACTAACTTTGGGAACGGGTATAACAACAACACAGGGGCGTTTACAGCGCTATCTAGTGGTGTTTATGTATTGACCTTCACAGTACACACAGGAAGTAGTGGTAGCTTTGCTAGTGTTGATATTGTCGTTAACAACGAACAGGAAGGAGCTATATACACTGACAGCAATACAAGCAGCTATGATCTGAATGCCGCAACTGGTGTTGTTGTGGTCTTGATGAACCAGGGAGATGTAAGCTTCGTAAGGACGACCACAAAGTACACAGCCGTTGGGTCCATACGGAGTGATGATGGAGGAAGATCTAGTTTTGCAGGATGGAAAATTTCCAATTTAAATTCATTATTACTGTTATGATTTTAATATGTTTATTTTAGTCTTTGAGTCTTCCTGATGAAAAATTAACAAAAGGAGGGATATTAACCGCAAACAGATAGCAACTTGTTTATAAGATTATGCATCAAAAACAAGAAAAGATTTATAACACCAAATTTAATATAAAAAGAAGAGAAAGAAAAATATAAATAGAAAATGAAAAATGGTTGGAAGATAATTTTGATATCCAATTAAGGGAGTTCGCTTCTCAGTTTCAAAGTAATTAACTTTTCAAAACACTAGTTTATATTGATAAGGAATTAATAAAGGAATCCAAAGAGCAAAAAAAATATATAGGTCACCGTGCTTGTTTTCGAGATAAGAGCCATTGAAATTTTGGCGGGAAAATATTCTCTCTTGACTTTTCGTAGCTTTATCATTGACAAGTTAAACTTCTCAAAAACTGTTAAAAAGTAATTAAAATTTTATAAGACTTTTACAGATTGCTTATCATTATACATGTTAAAAAATTACAAAAAGAAAAATTGGGGTCACCGGGCAAAATTTTTTAAGGCATTCAAATGGATAAAACCAGAGGATTCCGAAAATCTGACAAAAAATCCAAAACATGACAAGCCAGCTTCCTTAACAAAGCATAACGGATAGAATCTTGTCTATTTTCTTTTTTTATTTTCATGCTTGAAATTTACCCGCACTACAAATATCAGGGAAATATTCTACTCAGGATTTAAAGTACGTAAATATATTTATCATATATTTAGTACTAAAAATCATAGACCGAAAGCAAACTGACAACGTTATGGCTAAAAATGAAAAAGACAAACAGACAAATAATAGTACATATGACACAATAAGGACAACTAAAGATTAACACGGACTCCACCAAAAATATACTAAATATATTTCAATTTTATATATTATATAAAGGTTCTTTTTTACCAGTCTTTATCAAATACCCTGTATCGAATATCCCGTATCAAATATCTAAAACCGTATTGCATACCTCGAACGCATTGCTAAACCCTTTTCTTTATCTTTATAAACCCGTATCACATACCAGATATGACGTCATATATTGAATGACTTCAAAGGTTTACCTACATGTATGACGTCTAGTTGTTGTATTTCCTGGCACGATACGAAATGTAACCTGAAATTTCTGCACATCATTTACTGCAGAAAATAGGTCATTTATGACAGTGATTCAGAAAATTATAAAAAAAACAATTCTCTCTCCAATAGTTTTTGTGCATAGAAGTACGTATATTATTACAATCGAAGAAGGAGCTTGATCATCCTAAAAAGTAAAATAAGAGAGTCATTTTTTTCACATTTGTTTTTGAGATTTCATGAACGAATTATATTTATTTCGGTAAAAAGGTAGGGAAACGTTCATTGCATATCCCTCAAAACAATAACTGATAATATTTCTTTCTTTCTGGATTTCCTGTTAATATATGATAACTTTGTACTTTATTACAAAAAAGTATTAAGGGCCAGAATATTTATTTTTCATGTATGATAAGACAAGACTATCGGTTTTCATCTAAATGAGTGCATGGATATTTATTTCTAAAATCTGCCTGGCCCCAACATCAGAAACAAATGATTGTCCCCTTTAATACATATAATGAATATGATTTTGTTAGAATGTATGATAAATAGATCAATGCATGGAAAATTCCTTCCACCTCGGGACTGCCTTGGTTTCTTTTGGTGATGCAGCATGCTATACGGATTTTGCAATGTATTATTCGATATACCTTTAGTATAACCAATCGAATTAGCAAAACAATATGCTTGCAGTTCAGGGTACAACTATACGTCACTACAAATAAATGCTTCATGTCTGCTTAAAATAAAAGCTACAGAAAAGTTTGTTATGCTGACACCAATATCCCCTACAACTGTTAAATATTTTATATTTTAAGTTAAAAGAAAACATCGTTTTCGCGAAAAAAGGATATTTTGAGTTTGTGACCTACATATTTAACAACGACTCTTTTGGAATAACCATTCCAATGACATATCAAAATTGGAAATTACATTGTTATGTTTGAAACTCTTTAAAAAGGAATGTTAAGATTATTTGTCACCAAAAATATATTGACTTTATGAACGCGAAACACATATTGTACTAATATATATAATGACGCCATGATTTATATCCAAACTCTTAGAAGTAAAATTAGATATTAACAATGATATTTGTATATATGCAGAGGGCTAAATTGTAATAGCATTCTAAGAGCTTGGAGGTGACTTTCAACTTGTAAACTATTTTATTCCATTTACACGACATACATTCTAGAAGTGACGAATAATGATGACAAATTCAAATGGGTGTTTCAGTTATAGAAAGCTGACACGATGTTTGAATACTTTTCGCCATTGCTTTAAACCTACAATTTTCTTCCTTATACCCAAACAGCTTCTGGGAGTGGGGAATAATCATGGTATGTGACATGACATAGCTTTAAGATATTTTACCAATTAGAGAACGGAATATTCATTGGAGTTGTGAAGAATGGATTGACGGAAAAGCTGGTTACTATTGACCATCCGCCAAGAAATCAACCTATTCCCAATTAACATCAAAGGTAAACTAAAGGAGTAAAGGAAGTCCATTATTTCTCACGTATATATATAGTCCTACGTTTAGCATCTGGGAACTTATATGAAAGTTTTGTTAGTAGATATCTCACATGACCCAACACCATTCTGTATGATACAATGCATACCATAACATCACCGGTATGCCTCTCTTTTCATTTCATTTTCTTTTGCTTATTATTTTGTTTATTTATAGACATGTTGGTTAACTGACTCAAAGTCTCTGTTCGACCTGTTTAGCCTTTTAGTGAAGATTGGTGGCATTGAGTCACTTACCAGTGTAGATTTATGTCCCTTAATAAGTTGGAAATTTGCATTTTTTGGCATTATTGCCCTCTAACTCAATTTTCCCTCACACACAATGGTAAGAAATAAAACCAGCAACAGTGTTCAAATTTGGGTTGCGAGTCCTTTACTGTTTAAGAGTTATGCCCCTTTTCAACTTGAAAATTGCAATGCTTGAGCATGGTATGTGTTTCCTCAGACGCAAGGTTTTTTTTTTATTATTTCATATGATAATTCTGTATTTAATGTCGCCATTTTATGTTTTTGAAGCGTTCCATTTAGGTCTAGACTAAACTATCGCAAAATTACAAAAATGCCTCCTGGCCAATCAGCATGTCAAATATTGTTGACCTTACATATATATCATCTGAAGACCAGGCAAAAAGTAGACTGACCTCACGACTGGGAATTATCTTCGTCCTATGATATTGATATTTTGGCAAATTGTTAATATAGACATTAATGAAATAAGAAGTAATACCTATGTATCACCAACCGTTCCTTGCAACCAGGCGAAACTAGGAAATGCTATCGTTGAGTAACATGCCGTAATCATCTGTATCTGTATCTGCCCCAAGAGATATTTGAATTAATCAAAGTGTTGAAAATCAATAACTTCATACACAACATACTTAAATAGAAAAAAAAAACAATGTTTCAGTTTTAAAAAGTTTTAAATTTCAACTATTGATGATCTAATCTGTATTTTTCAATCCTGCAAAACTAGACCTTGCCATATAACCACTATACAATGTATTAAGTGAATCATAATCAGGACTGGTTCTAACGAAACTGACGTCTCCTTGATTCATCCAAGCAACTGCAATTATGGTCGCCGAATTTAAATCCCAAGTGGCTTCTGAACTATCAGTGATACCTCTTCCAACACTTTCATTACTTACGATAATGTCGGCACTTGTTAAGCTCGTCGTACCCGAATGAATAGAAAATGTAAGGATGTACACACAACTTTTTGTGCAAGGAAAACTCGAGTATTATTGTTATAGCCGTGGTCATAGTTAACGTTGATATTATCGAACACAAGGATTCTGTGCCTTTGTACTGGTTCACTTGTGCTCATGGAGGCATAAAAGGTGTCTCCTTGGTCTGGATTGTTCATCAAAAGTCTCCTTCCTAAAAAGTATGAAATAAAATATTTCATATAAGATATTCTTGGCAAGATATACAGGTATCAGATAATTGGTTTCAAAATAGTGTTGTCTAATTACATGTTATGATAAATAACCTTTCTACGCTAAATATGTTAGTTCAAACCACGCTTGAGTTGAGATGTGTTTTGACAAGGATACCAAGTTTTTCTGGCAAAAATTGGTGGTTTTCTCAAGCACTGAACCATGATTTGAAAAACATATCTTTTTTTATTTTCATTTTCAATTGTGTAATTATTTCTTAATCTCGGGATGCAACTTCTTGCTTCACCTCAATTGACAATTTGTTCTCGGATTAACAATTTACTTTGTCACCCTCTCAGCCATTCATTATACATACAGAGACATAGATATATTAAGTTAAAAGGATTTTGTAAGTTGGTGTTAATTTTCTAAAATTTTATTCAAAGATATTTTATTTTTGTTTTTTTAGTTGGTATTTTTTAACTGGCAGTTTTATTACACATCTTGTAGTATCTAATACGTAAATCTGTTCAATGCATTGATAATTGTGATATTTCCAAAACCCATGATAGTGAAGCTGATATGACATTATAATATTTAAGAAAACGACATTAGCAATTAAGTCATACTAAGTATCACTTTCAACGAAACCTATTGGACATTGTCAATTCAGATATTAGTAAATTAGATAGAATTTCTACCAGCAAATTAGTTCTGTGCAATTTTTATTTTTCTACTCTGGGTTGCGTTTAAATCTTTTTATTCACATGCTTAATTTTAAGTTACAAAATATTAATTTCCTTAAACGCTCTTCAACGTCTATTTGGCCTTTTAATTATGTTTTTATTCGAGCGTCACTGATGAGTCTTTTGTAGACGAAACGCGTGTCTGGCGTAAATATAAAATTTGAATCCTGGTGTCGATGATGAGTTTATTTATTAACGCGGTTCGGTTATTCATTGATTGTTCCATATGATCAACCCTGGATTCCAAATCTGTATTTGAACATACTTTCCCTTGAACTCCAACAAAGAATATAACAATACAACACAGTATGGTCATGTCTACGACACTACTTATTGCGATATTTAATGACGAAACTCGGTTATCTTATCACGTGAACGTTTATGTTCCAATCATCTTATGAAGGACATCAGTAGAACGTTAGAAAAAATATGACAAACTCTTCAACCAGAGACATAACCTTGGGTTTTCTTGATATTTTTGTGTTTAAACGATTCAATATCCTCTTCACTACGTCTAGTTGATGAAATCGCGATCGAGAACTTTACGCAGTTTGAAAAGAGTATTTTGCATACAAATCACAATTTTGAAGCAATTCTCAAATAATAATTTGTAGTACAAAATAGAAAAAAAAGGCACTGAATCGTATATTATTTTCGTTTATATTTTTATATATTCCAGTAGTATTCCAGTTTTTTTTCAAAAGCGGATTGGTTTTTCCCCCCTCAGTGAGTAAATTCGTCACTAATCAACTATGGAGGTCTTCTGTAACAATGATAACACACAAGAATCGTGCTATATCATGGAAATTGACGTGTAAAGAACTAGAAATTTGATTTTAAAAAGGGGCGAAAGATACCAGGGGCACAGTCTAACTATTGAAAATAAACTGTCATCGCCATGGCCAAAAAGATAAAAAGACAAACACCGTGTTTGTATTCATTCTAGTTGACGACTGCATGTAAAACCATAAGTACGCTTATTTTGTAGAATCATAGTTGTCGCGCATTTATAGTTATTTTGTTTATGTCTATAATTTATTCATAATTGTTAATGTTGTTGAATTTAAAAACATCATATTTGTTACCAGAAGCAAAAGGATTTACATGTTATAGTTTTTAGAGAATTTATTCCAAATAAAGGCAATAGAAGTATACAATGTTCGAAAGTCATAAATCAATTGAGAGAAAACAAATCAGGGTTACAAATTAACTTAAACTGATGGAAACACAAAAACTATCAGTGGAAAACAAAGAAACAACAGAAACTCTCTAGTTCAACAAAAACCAAACGACAATACAACATACACAGAAACGAACTACTAGTATAAGATTACAACTGCCATTTTTCTGACTTTGTACAGGGCATTTTATAGACAAAATGGTGGGTTGAACCTTGTTTTGTGGCTAGCCAAAGCTCCCGCTTTTACAGTACTGGTAAATATAACACTATAAATACAACATTACATGCCAGGGCTACATTACAGTTAAATGGGAGAAAATTTAGGACAGAGAAATACACAAATTAACATTTCGACATGCTAATAGTTATCAAATGTACCAAATTAGATCAACAATACATGTAACATTTTGTTATAATTACCTTGTTAATGTTTTTGCATCTGTTTAATCGAAATTATCGGATTGCATACTTTTTATATTCAGATTTTTATTAAGAGCTTTTGTAATTCTATATTACTGAGAAAAAAGAAAAGTTTGAAAATACACAAAACTGTTCACTACTCATTAAAGAGCTTAAATTTCATCTTCTTTGAAATTCGATAAAACTTATATTCTAATATGACAACCTATTATCGTCAACCAGTATAATTACAATATATCTACCTTTAGCGCAAACGCAGTAATACACAAAAAACGGCTGTTCCGCGTTACCGCCAACTTATTTATACTCCCAAACATTCTCAATTTTTTTCTTCATAAAAAAACCCAGTTTTCGTAGGCCAATATTCAGATATAATATATTTATCTCTATTTTTACAGCAAAATAAACAAATCAGTCCATTTCAAAAAGTAAAATCACAAAAATACTGAACTGCGTTAAATAAACAGACACAATAAATAAAATAGTCAAAATATGGGTACATCAGTCATCATCGTATAACAATTTTAAAAGGGACAATTTAACAGAACACAAAAACATCTACTATCTACGAACACATTCATTGATTTGAGTGTCTGACGTCAGGAAATTTTATACGTCACATAAATTTGTCGTTCAATGTGCATACAAACAATTTTAAAATTTACGTAGGCAATGTTAGCATACATTGATTTTTTATGGTAAAATTTCATAAAACGAAAATTCAGCTATATGATGTTTTTGTCTTGGCATGGCAATGAAACAAGTTGACGTCACAAGTATCTTTCCGTAAACAAAAATTAAATGTGAGTACCGGGCGTTTTAAAGCTTCTTTGCACGCCTCAGAATGAATAAAATTACATTGGAAAAAAATATATAAGTGAAAAATGCAATTAAAAAAAAGATAATTGAATTATATAATATTACTAATACAGTTGAACCTCGTTGTGTCGAACTCGGTTGTGCCGAAAACTCGGATGAGTCGAAGTAAATTCTCGGTCCCGGCATAATTCCCGTTTAATTTGTATCATCAAAATTGGGTAAAACGGAACAGCAAGAACAGTATCGTATGTATAGGACTTTC
Organism: Mytilus edulis; assembly: GCA_019925275.1. Taxonomy (NCBI): domain Eukaryota; kingdom Metazoa; phylum Mollusca; class Bivalvia; order Mytilida; family Mytilidae; genus Mytilus; species Mytilus edulis. The sequence goes on along the minus strand of CM034361.1, from coordinate 75,961,336 downwards.
AAGGTTAACAAAATAAACGAATTTAACCTATTAGAATCGAAATAATTCTTATATGACGACCTATTATCGTCAACTAGTATAATCACAATATATCTACCAAACGCAATAGTTCACCAAAAACGGCTGTTCCGTGTTACGACCAACTTATTTATACTGCCGGATATTCTCAAGTTTTGACATTAAAACCCTTAGTTTAGGTAGGCCAAGATTCAGATACAATAAATGCATTTATCTCTAACGCTCAGGGTAAAATAATCGAATATAAATGCCCAACCCATGGTTAAATGAAAACAAATCTACAGCTGCCATGAATTATTTCTTAAACCATTTAGTTACTTCGGTGTACATTAACGATATATTATCTTTGAGGGAAGGTGAAACAACATTATTGACCTTAAATGATCTTATCTCTCTTGTATGTGTCGATTGCGTTTCAGCCATGTCTTTATTTACTGTAGCTCTTTTAAGTTTATGTTTTTACTTTTGTTCTGTGACAAATGCAGATCTAGACACGGAATCTAGATTTGTACTATTGGAAAAGATCATGCATGACCACATGGCATACATGGAAAAAATTGTGCACGAGCAAAAAGACGAACTTTACCAGTTGAGACAAGAAGTAACTTTACTTCGATCACAGGTAGGCCAAACCAGCAGTCAGACCAAAACACCAACACAAGTATCGTCTAGGACTAAGTTAAGTGATGAAGACGCGGATGATGACGTACCTCTTAAACATTTTCATGTGGAACATAGTATACATCAAATAAAGAAAGGTATTTTTTTAATCCTACGATCGGTACTGAGGGTCAAACCGAGTTGAATCATTAGTTTATTTTCATTTAAGTTCTTTTCACACGAACTGAAGAATTAAACGTGACCATATCTTAATCGTTGAATACATATCTCGTCCTAGTATTTCAACAATTGATTCATGTATTGATAGAAGACCGATCTCTTGTCAGTTCAAGCAATTGTTATTTAAAACTAGTATCTACCTCTTTCTTCGGTACGCCAGCATTATTCAGATTTTAAAAAAAATCTTTCCAATTGTGATTCGGAATTATATGTGGTGAGATGCAGACTGTTTTCTTGAATGCTATCAAGTTATAGTACGTGCTATTTAGGTTAAAGCAGGGTATCTGCGAATGATGTATGCGTGATATGGTGGTGATAACGTATTGAACTATATATTTCATATTACGTTTTCGTCAAAACATTTTCTGTAATATAAGTTAGAAAAGAAACAGAGAATGGGTCAAAAAGACAACAACCTGACTAAATCGCAGAAAACAATTGAAAGTCACTCGTGGGTCCACATCTGGCCCTAAACCATGTATTAATTCAGCGAAAATGGACGTCACACTAAACTCACAAACATAAAAAGAAACAAATATTAAAAACAAACTTACGAGACTAACAGAGGTTCTAACAGATTTTCCCGTTTTTTTTTTTATCATTAATCAAAGTAGACTGCACATTTTGTGAAATAATTTTACGGTTCGCTTTCAAATTTTCAAATGTACTTATACTAAAAATACAATTAGTTATTTTTACACTCTTCTATATAACTAATAAGGTATATAATACAGTTCCGAACGTACATCGCGTGACATTACACGAAGTAATTTTTTTCAATATGTTGTTATTGACATTGGTCAAAATGATCAAAACAGGTTTCAATGTAGAATTAGATAAATATGTACTTGGATGGAGAGTTGGCTTGTGACACTAAGGCAACATCTTCTTATATAGATATAGGAAGATGTGGTATGAGTGCCAATGAGACAACTCTCACAATTCATAAAAGTAAACCATTATAGGTAAAAGTACGGTCTTCAACACTTATAGATATAGGAAGATGTGGTGTGAGTGCCAATCAAATAACAATTTATAAAAGTAAACCATTATAGGTCAATGTACGGCCTTCAACACGGAGCCTTGGCTCACACCGAACAACAAGCTATAAAGGGTCTCAAAATTACTAGTGTAAAACCATTCAAACGAGAAACACGTATAAATTAGATAAACAAACGACAACTACCGTACATCAGATTCCTGACTTAGGACAGGTGCAAATATTTTCAGCGGAATTAAACATTTTAATGGTAGCAAACCTTCTCCCTTTTTCTGAAACAATAGCATAACATCACAACATAGAAAAACACACGATAAAATATCAGTTGTATCTAAATGTAATCTTTTTGTAGAGATTTTGTGCCGTGAATTAAATTGTTTTTCTATTTTTATTCCTGAACAACAGCAAAGTTGTAATAAAATACGTAAAAATGAAAATCAGACCAATATTAACCTGTGGTTAGGTGTCAATTACACTCCATTAAAATTTCACCCATAAAACCTGATTTTTACAATTAAACGATTATCCACCATAATTCTGAAACAGTAAATTTGAAGTGTTCCAAAACACTCATTTACATCTCTAGTTTATATCCTATTGTGGTTCTCTGATAACCAATTGGAAGTTTTTAAAAAATCGGGAATATTCCAAGCAGTAAAGTCAAAGATGAAACACAATACATGCAACATTCAAACAATTTCAAGAACTTTACAATTCACAGTTACATTTGATAAACAATATATTCTACAAATTATGTTTGAAGTCCTGTCCTTGGTAATCATATTCTAAATATAACCATTTTTTATTTCTTTAAGATAAACGTCTCTTGGTTAACAACATTGTAAGTAATCGCATCGCCTTCTACGCTTATATGAAGAAAAACGAACCAATTCAACAGCACAAAACTCTTTTATACGATGTCATCAAAATTAACTTTGGCAACGGGTATAACAACAACACAGGGGCGTTTACAGCGCCATCAAGTGGCGTTTATGTCTTGACCTTCACAGTTCACCCAGGAAGTAGTAACAGCTTTGCTAGTGTTGAAATTGTTGTTAACAACGAGCAGGAAGGAGCTATATACTCTGACAGCAACGAAGGCACGTTTGATCTGAATGCGGCGACTGCTGTTGTAGTTGTCTGGATGAATCAAGGCGATGTAAGCTTCGTCAGGACTTCCACAACGCATCCGCCCAGAGGGTCTCTACGTAGTGATGATGGAGGAAGATGTAGTTTTGCAGGATGGAAAATATCCGATTAAATGTCATAAAAATTAATTTGTTTTGCATTTGTTATTTGATAATTTAGTCTTAATTCATTTAGAGATATTGATAAATAAGAAGTGGGTGAACGTCAAGGAGAGATGTCTCTAAAAATTACCAAACACTAAACCGCCACTAGTCTGAAAAAGATCTGCCAGGAACACTGCATTCCACCATTTAAAGAAAACATAATAACGTCATCCATAGAAGGATTGAAACTGCAAAAGCAGTCAAAACGTGACAAATGGGAATAGGAAATAATTGTTAAATTGAAAGATAAGTTGACGTTTCTGGTATCAAACGATCCTAAAATCTCACACTAGGAAACATGTTGCTACAGATACAGTTTTACAGTCAACAAAATAATTTGTGGTGTTGACCATACACATGTCAATTTCATTCGTTCTTTCTAGGAAGTCTATTGGAGAAGTTTTTGTGTAAGGAGCATACCCTTATCAATGTAGTAAATGAATAACGTAATAGTATATATTACAATCCACTTCCCTTTTCATGAACGTGACCTACCAAATAAGACTATTTAACGGCTTTGAAATAACATGAACAACACGACGGGTGTCACAAGTGGAGCAAGACCTGTTTACCCTTCAGGAGCATCTGATATCACCCCCAGTTTATGGTTGGGTTCGTGTTGCTCAGTTTTTAGTTTTCTATGTTGTTTATTGTGTACTGTTATTTATCTGTTTGTCTTTTTTCATTTTTGGCCATGGCTTTGTCAGTTTGTTTTCGATTAATGAGTTTGACTGTTCCTCTGGTATATTGAGCCCCTCTTGTATACTGGTATTATTAACGAGATTGAGATATGTAAATGCTATACAATAGGATAGAGGGTATGCTAGTTCTGAGATATGGACAGTTGGTATCATCACACTTGACATAGATACTAGTTGAAGTTGTCTACTTTTTGAAGATATATAGAAAAAAGATCAAGATATGAAGGGGACTCTTTAATTTTGGAAGTATCTTTAATCTCAACTTCACTGGGATTTAGGAGATACAAGCACTCACTGACATATTGTCGATTGAGTAGCAAAAATCATCAATATATCCTTTTTGTCTTTGAGAAAGCCATGCACTTTATATGCTTAACTGAAATGAAATAAATGAAGTAAGGTGGGGTGCACAGCTAGAAACTATTTGAATACCGCCTGTCTGTTGGAATATCAATCAATCCTACTAACGCAATATGTATATACTACAAGACTACCACTGCAGATGTTCCATTTTTGTTTCTATTTCTGCAAAATTTGATCAAGTTTTGAGAAGAATGGATAAATGTGCTTGTATCAAATAAATCACTTGATTGACTAACAAGATGCTGAAACATAAAAAAACTATGAAAAGCACAAATAAAAAAACAGACACATTTAAAGGAACACAAGCTTTATTACGACTTATACATTTCTGGTAAAAAGTTTCCAGCTAGGTAAAACAAATACTCATTAGATGCATGTCAACACAATTTTCAGTAACATTATTTCTTTTGATTTGAAAACATTTTTAAATTTTCATATGTTACTTTTAAAAAAAGCATGCAGGTTAGTATTGTCTCATACAAATATAGGACTAATTCACGCGCTGAAGTACGTCCATAATTCAATTTTCATTATTTAAACTTCAATAATGAATAACGAAACAGTTCATCATTCACTATTCAATATTAAGTGGTGAATAATAAATAATGAAATAGTTTATGTTCCAGTATTCAAGTTGAAAGGTAATAATGGTATAATAAAAAATAATCTGTGACGCTATGTCCCGTACGCGTATTTCTGAATTCTTGATTTTGATGTTAACTAACAAACATTCAAATTAATATCAGAACAAAACATTTTCTAACTATATTTCTTTATTTAGTTTATGAGGATAAACTAGTGGGTTTCTCTTATCTATTTTAACAGAAATTCTTGGTCTGGACGACCTGGATACCAATATATATACATACAGTATATATTATATATAAAAATAAAAATACCTAACTTTTTTTTTTACTTTATCTGTGCTGTTCACATCCCCTGGTTATTGATATATCAAGTCAATTGTACAGGAATGACCATTAGATGGGTTACGAATGACCTAAATGCCAAAATACGCTTGATTTTAAGGAAAAAACAATTTTGAATAATGGAATGGATATTTTTAATAATGGAATTGATATTTTGAATAATGGAATGGACTGATGCTACCATTCAGCTCCTTATTGTAGGTAATATCTTATACCTCATTCGAAATCTTATTAATATACCATTTTATTACTCTATCTCTATAAGCTTTCAAATAGTGTATAAAGTCTTTTAAGGGGATGACGGGTCACAACAGTCCATTTCATTTTGATCCTGCGTTATTTTTTTGATAGGCGTTGCGATACATATTGACTATATACCTTTTGTTCCTCCATCGATTAACTTTTGAATAAGTTT
>CM034361.1:75914459-75955678 GCA_019925275.1 Mytilus edulis | reverse complement strand
TTGATGATTAATTGTGACCTTGGTGAACTTTGAAATTGTCCACATTCTTTTCTATAATGTTGTCCTTCAACTGTAGATTATTTATCATTTAACAGATTTGAGATATCTATTGTCGTTTTAGAGATAACGCAGTTTGAAGTTTTGCGAGCGGAGGCATGTATTTCTGAATCATCAAGAGCTTACCACTTAAAATGTTTAAGAAATTGAAGAGGTTGACATAGTTATATGTTTGACCAAATACCAAAAAAATTCCATGGAAAAAAACACCAAAAAATCAATTTGAAATTTTCATGTTTTGCATTGACTTTGTAAGTTTCATAACTTCTATTTATATATGTGATATTGCATCATTATTTGCACTTTGTCAAATGGGGTCATCTGATATATCAAATTGAAGGTCTTAATAAACTCTACTTAAAAAATGAAAATTTTAAACCCCCTTTTCATCCCAGGGGGACGGGTGGGGTCATTTAGTGCAAACATTCAAATTTCTCAGATGGTAAGGTTGTCGCATATCAAATGAAAGAACATAAAGCGTACATTTCAAATTCCAAATTGACGTCCCCCAAAAATTGGTTGGATGGGGTCATTGAGTGCAAATAATAAATTTTCTTTTACGATAGGGTTGTTGTATATCAAATGAAAGGTCATGATGTGTACATTTGAAATATCAAATTCCCAACCTCCAAAAATTGGTTGGATGGGGTTATTAAGTGCAAAAATCAAACTTTTTAGAACATGGTGTTGTCGCATATCAAATGAAAGCTCATCTACCCTGTGTTACATATATCATACTTCCGATCTCAAAAATGTAGGAGGATGAGGTCATTAAGTGTAAAAAGCGAAAAGTTTCAAAAGGTATGCTTGTCGTATATTTGCCATTATTTATTACATACACAAAGGGTGGAGTTCTATTGTGCATGCATTTATTTCTTCCTCATCATTTTTAAGGTCTTTCCTCTCCGCGAGGAAAGACCTTATTGTTTTTCTCCTGTTTTTTTTTTTTTTTTTTTTTTTTTTTTTTTTTTTTTTTTTTCATCCAGCATTTCTTTGACATGGCCTCCCCTCGTTTCTATTGGAGTTATCAAGACCAAATATGGACCATCGGTAGAACTCATCATGAAGTATTACCAGATGAGGCTGTGTAGGATTTCATCATCCCCTTTAGAAGTTATCTCCCTTTTACTGATTTTTTTCGACATGGCCCCCCCTCGTTGTTTTTAAAGATATCATGACCTTATTTGGACAACAGTTAGATCTCATCATGATGTGTTACCATATGAGGCTGCTAAGGATTTCATTATTCCCTATGAGAGTTACGTCCCCTTGAAGCAATTTCTTTCTTTTCACTTTTTCTCAAAAAGTATTCAAGATAGAATTGATTTGAAAACGGAAACATGTACAAGACCAGATGGCAATGATAATAAACATATACAATCATTTGGTTGTTAACCCTTATAAGGAGTTATTTCCCTTGAAAAAATATACACAATTTTTGAAAAATTGTATCTCGAGAACCGGAAGTCGTAAAGACTTGGGACCTACACCAATAATCTTAAGTTCATGTGACCTTTAATTTGCACCCAAGGTCAAAGGTCACCAAGTGCAAAAAAAAATTACGCTGCAATTTCAAGCTTGCATATTAAGAAAACGATAAGAGTTTGTTGCATACTTACAGCGTATAAAATGTTCCTCTCGACGAGCTCTACATTTTATACACTGAGCTGAAAAGATTCCGACTGTCTGTTCAAAAGTTACGACGGGATGATTCTTAAAAGTATAGTATTGTGTGTATATCTTTTTAAAGGTAACAGATATCAACCTACTATAAACTGCAAAGATGATCAGTAGTTCAAGACCTTCAATTTGAGGTCAATGTCAGGTCATGATGAAATTTCACCTTGACCTTCACATTATACTATGACCTTGACCTTGTGACATTTGAAAGGCCAAGTAGTCCTGAGTTGAATGGTGCTAGTCCCATGTCTCTACGACTTCCGGTTCTCAAGTTTTGTATTGCATCATATATTTGATGATTAATTGTGACCTTGGTGAACTTTGAAATTGTCCAAATTCTTTTTCTATAATGTTGTCCTTCAACTGTAGATCATTTATCATTTAACAGATTTGAGATATCTATTGTCGTTTTAGAGATAATGCAGTTTCAAGTTTTGCGAGCGGAGGCATGTATTTCTGAATCATCAAGAGCTTACCACTTAAAATGTTTTAGAAATTGAAGAGGTTGACATAGTTATATGTTTGACCAAATACCAAAAACATTCCATGGAAAAAAACACCAAAAAATCAATTTGAAATTTTCATGTTTTGCATTGACTTTGTAAGTTTCATAACGTCTATTTATATAGTTGATATTGCATCATTATTTGCACTTTGTCAAATGGGGTCATCTGATATATCAAATTGAAGGTCTTAATAAACTCTACTTAAAAATGAAAATTTTAAACCCCCTTTTCATCCCAGGGGGAAGGGTGGGGTCATTTAGTGCAAACATTCAAATTTCTCAGATGGTAAGGTTGTCGCATATCAAATGAAAGAACATAAAGCGTACATTTTAAATTTCAAATTGACGTCCCCCAAAAATTGGTTGGATGGGGTCATTGAGTGCAAAAAATAAATTTTCTTTTACGATAGGGTTGTTGTATATCAAATGAAAGGTCATGATGTATACATTTGAAATATCAAATTCCCAACCTCCAAAAATTGGTTGGATGGGTTTATTAAGTGCAAAAACCAAACTTTTTAAAACATGGCGTTGTCGCATATCAAATGAAAGCTCATCTATTCTGTGTTACATATATCATACTTCCGATCTCAAAAATGTAGGCGGATGAGGTCATTAAGTGTAAAAAGCCAAAAGTTTCAGAAGGTATGCTTGTCGTATATCAAACGAAAGGTCGTACAAAGAACATTACGAAAACATCACTTTTACAGGAAAGACCTTTCAATTGTTTTACAAACAATTGAGATACTAGTTTTTATTTAATATTGCTTTCTTTTCTTTTACAAAAGCTGCTACTTCAAGCGTACATCTGACAAAAAAATAAACGAATAGCTTCCTCAAATCGTATAAATCATAAATCTAGTATATAACAGATATATAGTAAATCACATCCTACATGGTCTACCTTTTCTAAAAAATTTAGTTCCTACAAAATGTTACCTAACTATCTAGCAATCTTCAATTTTCCATAAATCTCAGTTTCATAAAACCCACACAGTCCTATTAAAACAATACAGTCCCTTGAGGACTAATGTCTTAATCGTCACGTTTGCTAAATTTTAGGCTCATCTTGGTGATAAAATTTTCTAATCAACTTATTATGTCAAATCAACATGTTTGGAAAATATTCAGATCAATATGTAAATCAGAATTTACTATTCAATAAAAGCCTCAAAAGTTTAGCTGAAAGGCTGTTGTGGATCCATACATCTGATAAATATTGAAAATTTTTACTCTGAATTTGCTAAAATTTCTTTGTGAATGTTTAACTAGATTTTTTTTTTATAAAAATTTCCAGAACAATTGAAACATCATCTTGATAGAAAAATGTAAAATAACAAAAGTACCGAACTCCAAGGAAAAATAACAAAAGTACCGAACTCCAAGGAAAAATAACAAAAGTACCGAACTCCAAGGAAAAATAACAAAAGTACCGGACTCCAAGGAAAAATCATAACTGAAAGTAACCTTATCAAAATGGTTAAATCAAAAGTGCAAACCCATCAGGAATGGAAAACAACTGTCGTATTCCTGACTTGGTATATTATAGAAAATAGTTAATTAATAGATATAGGAAGATGTGGTGTGAGTGCCAATGAGACAACTCTCCATCCAAATAACAATTTAAAAAAAGTAAACCATTATAGGTCAATGTACGGCCTTCAACACGGAGCCTTGGCAAGCTATAAAGGGCCCCAAAATTACTAGTGCAAAACCATTCAAACGGGAAAACCAACAGTCTAAACCTAGTTGTATAGCTAGCTAAACCTCTCACTTAATGTGTGACAATCAACTCTTTTTTTAAAGTTAAATCAGTGGAGAAATGATAATCAATTTTCTATACAAACCCCATTTTGAAGTATTTTTACTCAATATATCTTTTTTCTGTTAAACATTTTACTTGTTATTCTACATTGTCATTTGAGAAATTGCACAACAACTAGATGGGGCCATTTTCTGCTTGAATAGGAGGAGAGAAACTTGTCTGCAAGACATCCTCAGCATTTTCTTAACATACAATGACATATGCGAGTAATTACTTTCACAAGACAACAAGAATTGGAAAGGATTGTATGACCTCTCTGTGGAATAGGCATTATAATTACGTAATGTTGATTTCTTGGTTAATTGCTTTGAAATCTTTCAGGCAATTCTAGCAATACATTAAATGTCACATTACAAAAAAGATATGTGTTGTAATGAAATTCAACTGGGTAAAATATAATCATCACTCTAAACGCATGTGATAAGTCTCTACTTCTTTCATTTATTGTCCCCAAACATAAATAAAATTGTTACAAGTATTTCTATTATATTTTGTTTTACATTGTCGAGATATTGAAATATAAAAGGAAATAGTACTTTTATTGACTGATTTAAAGTATATAAATTTACCTTGTAACACATTTGTTACAAAAAGTACAATTACTTGTACATACTTAAAAGTTTGCAATAATCTCTAATGATTTCCTTATTTTTTTTATTTATTTTTTTTGGCAACTAAACATAAATTTCTACTTTTCATGTTTTTTAAGTGTTAATTTGTTCACATGGGATTAATGCATTATACAAGTTGTACAATTTTAATATATACTTCACATTTACATATCATCACCATAGGATTGTTTCTAAAAGGTCTTATTAGCAAAACAACTATTTTGAAATTTTGAAAATGTCATTTTCTTTACCAAATGAACCCACATGACAGTCATGTGACACTGATGTAGACCATATAAGAAGATGTAGTATGATTGCCTGTGAGAAAACTCTCCGTCCAAGTCACAATTCATAAAAGTAAACCATCATAGGCCAAAGTATGTTTCTTCAACACACATCCTTGGCACACACCAAACAGTAAGCTATAAAAGGGCCCCAAAAAGAAGTCACAATCAGCAACAAAATGTAAGCATACATAAACATGATATACATGTATAAGATAATATATATAATAAGAGTAGACATAATGAGGTCAACATGCTGTCTTCAACATAAGCCAAGTTTGTCAAACTACATGTATAAATGTCATTCATTTAAGTGTAGCAATGTTATGAATGAAGTGAACGCCTATCAAAGATCTGCCATCTGCATGCACAGTTTTCATATAACTAAAATCGTTTGCGTTATTTATGATGTCAGAGGTCTGTTATTACATCTGATGTCATTAACATATACTGAAAGTGTGAAATCCATTAAACAAGTGAAAATTAACACAGAGCTAAATATGATCAATAAAATTCAATATTGCTGAAACTGACAATATACATATATTTTAATTAAATTTTGACTCTTTCTAAATCTGTATGTATTAAACTTGAAATGATAAGAATGCAAAATTAGTATTTTGTGAATCTTTATGATAACATTTATTGTGATCTCTTGAGGGGGGCTTAAGCTATAAAACATATACATAACATACAATCGTAGTATCAAGATTTCTGTTTTTAATTTGCAAATAATTGAAAACATGGGAGAACCAGCACAATAATTCGTAACAGAAACTGTATGCAAGAATACACCACTAACTGCATTGTACTAATTAATTATATGGTTTCTTATATCTCTTTACAAGTTTAAAATTTCGAAGAACAGGAATTTGAATCCCTTCTATTTGCACAAAAATTTCCATAAATATTCAAAAATCTAAACAGAAGAGAGTTGGGTATATTTATCCCATAAACAATCTTTTTTCTATTTCATTTTTTACTTGATGTTTAAGGTTTTACACAATGCATGTAAGCATTTTAGATAATAATAAATTTTGAACAAAAAAACACTTCAAAATTATACAACATTTACCATGTTACATATATACAGGCAATAACATTCTTAAAATAATTATTTTATTGAAATAAAATTAAATGGACAATCACGGTTTGTCATTTCTTACTCTAAATGCTCTATGTCTACGAAACTATACACAAAAGATGTTATCTGGTGTACATGTATATGTAAATTTCATTTATGAAGACCTTTTAGCATTTGTTTAGCCACTATGATGATGTGAACAGATTGTCAATTACAGGCCAAAGCCTTTTAACATGTTGATAATTAATGACAATAGGTCTGAGCATCAATGATCAATATGCTGGACATTTTGTTTATTAACTATATTTAGATCATTTCAATATTTTACATATTCTATATGATTTATATTTCAATAAATTAATTTACGAAGTTTTCCCCATTGCATAATATTTTATATTGTTTGTAATGTGTATACTAGAAATAATTTAAAATTTGACTTTAATGGTCCTTGAAAAGACCTTGACATTAGTTTACATGTACAAAGATTTTTTTCTTTCATTTTCTTGTGTAACAATGTAAACAGAAGGTGTTAAATGTCAATTTGTTTTATATTAGACATGAAAAATCTGTTGTTTCTTCACATTATTTATTTCAAAACTTTAATCTCACATGTAAACATCATTGTCAATAAAAGGAAAAGTTATAAAAAAAAATACAAATATCATATATGAAAAAGGAACCAAATAACAATCAGTGACCAAATAACCTAAAATCGCATCTGTTTTTGTATCAAAATGTGTATGGCAACATAATATTTCCTGAAGAATTTAACCAAAAATAACAGTGTCATGTACATTAGTGCACTAGTGCAATATCCCTTTCATGTTTTACAGTTGTCAAACACAGGCTGCTTTAACATGTTTAAATTTACATTTTAAAATCTTTGTCATACTGTACAATACAATTTGCTATTGTCATGATTGTCTAAATTACTGTAGAATATTTATGAGAAATAATATTTACAAATACACATGTGACAAACAATCTAAAGATAAGGAGATGCACGTGGTGTGACTGCAAATGTAACAACAATCAACAAGACAGTGTATTGCTTGAGACATTATAACCTTATAAATGACAATAGAATAAAGCTTATTGAAAGACAATTAAAATGAGGTCAAGGTTAAATGACCCTGACCACATTTTAATGAGTTAATAGACATAAGGATGGGGATCTTTTACATATAAAAACTTGGATACTGACAGAATTAGGAAAGAGAAGATACAAAACATTAACAAAAAACATCTAACTAAGGTCAAGGTCACTCAGGTGACCCTATTCAAATGAAAATATTCATCTTAAAATCATTATTAAACCAAGAATATATATCTAAACAGCCATGTTACATGTGTTATATAATCAACTGCAACACCAGGCTTTAAAATGTCAACACACTAGATCATCCTGACTTTGATTAAGTTTAACAACAAAGCAATCAAGGACAATAACTCCTACACATCATAGTGAAAAATGTCTAAAACGGCCTTAAATTTGTGATGAAAAACAAAAAATCAAATTTTGAAACTGAAATTGATTGGTCATTTGTTGGTTGAAGAGTTATCAAATCGTTACAGGAAACAGCATTAGTTATGTGTCCACTTCCAATCAATTAAAGACCACAACTTCTGAACAGGAAAAGAGAAAATCTCAATATCAAATCTGCTCTCTATTTTGTCATGAGAAATAACATATCAAATTTCAGACACTGAAATTCCTTGAATTATTTCAAGTTAAGCAACCAAACAATCCAGAACCCTTCACCCTACTACTAGCTCTTGCTGCTTGGTGGCATTTGTACAGATCTTGGCTGTTCAGATTTTTATTAGAAATGACCAATAATCCAGTAAAATGTATAGGTCGCGCGATCTTATTGGAAATATTTGATGAATGAAATTAATCTTTGTTTATCATGTTTATCATTTTTTTTGTTTAAGTGTATCCACATGTAATGTTTTTTTCCTTTTGAACCTCTTATCAATAAAGGAGGATAACTTATACTAGTTGTAATTTTTTACTCTATCTTTGATGTTTTTACTTATATTTGCTGTAAAATAAACAAACAGTATCAATAATTCTACATCTGCTCTCTGTATATTCATCTGACCAATACCATTGAATACCTATTACTTAGGTAATGTTTATTTGAGGGCTTAGTACCATCTAAACAAACAGATATCATATCACTTTTGATAACGGTAAATACTACTGCCCAGAATTATTAAATACCTGAAATATTGTTGTTATCTAAGGTCAAGTGTTATACCTATACTGAACATGTTTAGAATATTTATTTTCACAACAAAATGCATATCTGGTTTGAGGCATGTACAAGTATACTGTACTACATATAGGTCAACCATGTCAACGTCAGTGTGTTGCTGTGAATAATCATTTGAGTCATTTTAAATTTTAATTATATTATTTGTCAGCTTTACTTTTCTTAATTTTCTAAATCAAAATTTGTGAACAAGAAAGAATGACATTAATGTCAGATTAATTAAGAACATAATTATGGTCAATATTCCTGGAATCAGTTTATGGTGTTTGTTCAAGACAAAATTTGCAAAGCAATTTGTTCAAATATATACTTTGCAAACTGTACCTTTAGAATTTCCAAACTTTAAAATGAAAAGAATAGAGAAAATCAAAAACATGGCTCAGGTCAATTTTGCTTGAGTTGTGTTAATCATAGTACAATTACCATATTCATGTATGTATAGATCTATAAATTAATATTTATTTCTTTGTCTAGCATGTGTAGCTTAGCTGCTATGTTCCTGTACAATAATATAGTTTAGTAACCCAGTCTACATTTGATCAATCCAGTTATTTTTTGTCTCTTCATTTTACATTAAATTGTTTTGTTTAAGGAGCAAGAAAATTCAGGGTTGATGGATTACTTTTTCGTACATCTAATAAATTGAGAATGGAAACTTGGAATGTGTTACAGAGACAATCTGACCAAAGACCAGTAAACAGAAGAAGGCCACCAATGGGCAGATGGACCTTCAACACAGCGGGAAAATCCTGCACACAGAGGATCAGCTTACCATGCTTATTTTTGTTTTTTTACATTTCATAATCTTGGTAAATCCTTTGAACCCTTAAGAAGTGCTATAACAAAGTCTGCAGGATATATCAATAGCAATAGAAATTTAATCACAACTTTTTATGGAGTGTGAAAAACTCTTTTGAAGTTTTGAATAAGCTTTGATCCTCAAAAGGTCAGTTTGCCATCATTTGACAGTTAAGAATTATTTACCCTTTATTGTAGCTGTACACTGCAAAGCATTCTAATTAAGGAGAAATATTGCTATACTGCGGATTCATAATTATTCTTTGGATACCTATTTTCGTGGTTTTCGTGGGTACAGGGAAACCACGAATTTAAATGTTAAACGAAGTACAAATTTTCTATCAGGTCGTATGCAGACTTTGGCAAAACCATGAAGTTACATATCAAAGAAAATGCAAATATTCCGTAATCCATGAAAATAGGTACCCATGAAAATAAATGAATCCACAGTAACTCAATAAAAAAATTATAGATCTCCAGAGGTGCAACTATATACCTGATACATGTACATGTATATCTGCTGTTTTTGTAACAGTTCCTTTATTTCATTAATTTTATTTAACTAACAACATGAACAAATGACAAAGAAATGATTAAAGCCATTATTTTTTTGCTTTATACATGTTATAACATGTATGTAACTGTTTTTCTTTTACATGTTGTAGATAAAGTATAAAATTCAGTGATTTGTACAAATTTCAATAGAAAACTGTTACCCTCTTATTGCAGATTGATGGTAAAGCTTCATAAGGAACTAATTATGTATAAAACACCACTTGATATATACATTGTATTTAAACAATACAAGCAGACATATTGTATTCAGATACTATATATATATAAGGCAAAAATAAAATGTGTGTTACCTTCCTATTTATCTACGCAGTCTGGAATTTTGATGAAATAAGTTTGTGGATACAAGTCATATATCGGTGAAGAGTTTTTGAAGAAAATCTCATTGAAACCATTAAGGTTCAAATAAGGGTTAGTTGGGGAAACCCTGAAGTTTTGAACCCTTGTAGGTGTCAGTTTATCAACTCTTACCCAGGCCATAAAAAAGAATAGGTTTGTTTTCCCAAACCCTACCTACCCAGAAAAAAGCTGCCTACTCAAATTCTTTTATTGTCCTGATTTGAAGAAGTATTTTTTTTAATCATATAGGCATGAAGACTAATAAACATCAGATACTTCAATTTCTTTAAAAAAGAAAAAAAAAAGAAAACGCCTACCTACCTTCCCACTGTCTCAACCTTGGGCATGTTGGGTAGGGTTTGGGCAAACCAAAATATTTTTAATTGTGGCCCCAGTTTAACATATTGAGGACACATGCGTCACATGATATAAAAATAAATACTAACCAGCATTCTCTCAAACTTTTCCAAGACCTCCTTGTCCGACAATTGGCTAGTGTCTGGACGGAATCCATAAGCATTCCCATTAGTGTCATCGGACTCACTAGGTGTTGGTAGCTTGTTTGGCGCCTTTTTGTCTTTTCCTCCTCCCTTAATTTTATTAAACTGTAAACAAAATAATAATAATGCATTTCAAAGTAATTAAACTTATTGCAGTTTACTGGATCTAGATCAATCTGTTGATATTTTTTAACACCTGTAGCTAATAGTCTTTGATATAGTAGTTGTTTCCCGATGTTTCACAAAGACATTAGGGAGTTGCATTTTGGCTAACAACTTCAGATAATTCACTAATAATATAGAAAATCTGGTCTTGATGTTAATATTTCTGTAGATCAACATTTGTGTACATGCATCAATTATTGTAAATATAAGCCAGAATTCAATATGTGCAAAGCCAAGGTCAAAAAAATAATGCATGTGTTTCTGCTAACCCCTACCTACCCTAATTTTTAGTGAGCGCCTACCCTAACACTTTTTATGCGATTTTGTAATAAGCTGTTGAAGTCTGACTGATTCTCTAATATAGTAGTAACCAGCTAAAAAATGTTTAAAAAAAATAAAATGATATTGCCTACCTACATTCATTTTGACATTGTACCATGCCTAGAAGATGTATGTTCAGTAACCTACAATGTACTACCCTATTTTTTTTCAAAAGAAAGAATATACATGACCTATTATTTATTTGTTTGGCATTAATGATTAAAATTATCAATTACATTTGGAATGGTAATAACTCCTACATGTACATGTACATGTATGAAGATTTACCAACAATTTTGGCAATATTGATTTATTTGTCATGTTTGTACATGTAGATCTTGTCTTGTGGATCATTTTTTGCTATTCAAAGATTCTTTCTCATAATCTTAAAATTATTAGAATGTCCTATGTGTACCACAAAGTTTGTTAACGGTTGAAAAATTATATAACGCCCGGTAATTGCATTCAAAATTTAAAGTCAGTAATTTTAGAATGGTCTTTAAACATGTCATCATGTTAAACATTGTTAAATGTTACCATAGCTGTAGAATCGTAGCGCTTAGGTGACAGATCCTGGCATTAGTTTCTGACAATTGGACCTTAGAGCTACGGTTCTGCAACTACATGTAAATATTACCATGGCTATTGTATATGCTGTACCCTAGTTACAAATGTATCATTTATATTATTGAATGATAACAATGTCCACAAACTGCATTTCAGTTGTTCAAGTACAAGTTTATTTTTTCGTTTGTCTACCTGTAGCTTCTGATTTCTTCTTCCTGCAGGTACATTTTGTAACTATACTATAACTTGATACCAATTTATACTTTTTAAATCTTTTACCTTGAATGATTTTCTCTTCTGTTGGTCCTTCTTGGGAACAACCTGTTCACTCATTGTATAATTAATACTACTGTCAGCGATATAATATAAATTGTGTTACTGTGTACCCTGGCAATGATGTTAAGGAACACAAATGTGTATTTGTCTTATCAGAGAGCTAACTTCCTGAATGTTAGAGGGGAAACAACACAGTAAATAGTAGTGTATATGTGCTATATACTTACAATACTGTTCCGTTTTGATATATCTTTTTTGTCCATGGTTTATCTTCAAGTATATACTTCCTCCGATATACAAAACCGCATGTAAACATACGACATTAAGTCATATAAGACATTTAGTCCATTTGAATCTTGGAGCTAGGCTGATTTGAACGAATCTGTTCGTGAAGTTTCATTAATTTTCAAAGAATAAAACTTGAAGGGATTATATGAAAATGAAGGTAAATTATCAGTTTATAACAAAATCTTGCTGTCAATAGTTGCTGCGGTATTTAACACTAGAATATAAATGAACTTCCATTCATTGTGTTTTGACACACTTTTTTGTGATTCACTATCCGCCATATCATACTCCCAAAATTTTGTCCAATGGGATTCACGGTTACATGTTCACTTCGGCCCTGTTTACTATTTTTAGATTCTGCAGAATTCTTTTTTCATTTAAGTCCATTTTCAATTTTCTTTATTAAATCCTTCTCAGATGTATATAAAGTTATTCACAACTAAATATTGTAAGAATTAAGGGCAGAAAAAAAGAAGTAAAAAAAAAGGGGATTTTCCAATATTTCCAAATTGACCAATCAAAATTGCTGTTTTAAAATCAAGGAGGTTGGAAAATGGCAGGTGCCACATTGGATGCCAAAGGATGGTTAGAAGAAACCCAATTTTAATACACTATCTCTCACATTAACACGATAGTTGCAAAGTTTAATATTGTGCTTGACATGTTAAGCTTGTGCATTATTAATTAACACAAAATTTCATTTCATTAAAACAAATTATTTACTTTAGTTTTAAAACTCAATCTGACAGTTGTTCTGGAATGTTTATGTCTGATACTACAGAGATAAGAGTTCAGACTTCTTCAGACCATAGGTATTTTTTTGGTGTCACAATTTTACATAAGCAATATATGGTCAAGAGAATGACATGAACCTAGTGACACCTGACATGCATCATGTTTCAAAATCTGCAGCTCCCGTCTCAGCGTTTGGGTGCATTCGAGACCGGCATGCACATGTTCTCCAATCATGAAGAGTCTTATTTCTGCGCCATCAAGTATTAAGAATCCACAGGGTTCACGATAGAAACTGCAAGTGACGGTACTGAAGAAATCACTCGCATCTGTTACTTTGACAGTGTTGCCCAATTGTCAAAATTGATATAAAGTTACCTTCATGTTCACAATAGTCCCTATCCTCATCATCAGTTTTCTAGTTCAACCAAGTTGATGAAACATTAATTTTTCATTTATAAGTAAAGAAGTTCAAAGACATGAACAATATATATTTCTTTAGAAGAGCTGAAAGCATTTGGAATCGGCCTCTTCAGGTCTATTCACTGCCACTACACTTAGCACCATATGCATCTATACGTTCGCCCCCTTAGGTCTGTTCTCACCCAATTATTATTCAAATTCCAGTTGAATTATTAGATGTTTTTTTATATGTACAGTACATTCCGGTTATTTGCATAGCCTATTTGTCAGACGAAATTATGCAATAAAGCGGAGTATGCTTATATCCGAAATGCCAAAATACAGAGTCAAATAACATCGATAGTGCAGATCAGTAAAAGGAAATCCTGAAGAAAGATGAACGTCCATAATCCTCTTACAACATATTGAATGATTATTTATTCTAATAAAAGTTATTTGTCTAGTGTCATGCATTTTATTTCATTGTTTATTCTTTCAATAAAGTTTATAAACACATTTAGTTTTAGTTTATTTATGTACCGACTTTTCCTTTACCTGAGATACGAAAATAAAATTGTTCTAAAAATAGATTTGTTTCTATGACCCGGATGTACAAATTATATTGTTACGCTTTGATTAAAACAAACTGCTGAACAATGCTACACAGTTTATAATCATTAGATACAATAAATGTGTAATGAACTGCCTTTAATATGCAGTATTTACCGATTGCACAGTGATGTAACACTGTTACTTTAACCTCGTGTGAGAAAATATAATAATTTTAAGTTAATGTTCTTTTAAAAAAATATTAAAAATGAAAGATTGATGTGTGAAATTCTTCAACCATATATAAATGCCCTGTAATATTTAACATAAATGTAGATCACCCCTAGCCAAATTACGAGATTGCACATTGGATAATGATCGATAATTAGCAGGCGTTATTGTTTTAAAAATACACCCAAAATGTAATCTATGAACAATGTTTGAAATGCAATCAATAATTAACACCTTTTGAGATAGAAGATCATAAAATGGTTGTGTTTTTACAACAATCAGCTGATTGACATTTTTATGACCTCGAGGCTTTAAATAGAATATGGGAAACTTTACCTGTGTACACATCGAGGCCTTTTTTATAATCATATAAACACGAAAGAAACTGTTTTAAAACTTTATTTAAATAACACAGAAGTAAATGTGAAATAATATCAAAAATAATGATGCATTCAAAAAAAAATATACTTACCAAATTGCTGTTTCTGGTCAAAACATCTCATCAGTTTTAACTAAGCATATCTAGCTGGCGATTATTTTTTATGCAATTAACCGAAATGCCACTTGTGGGGCTATGCATATAACCGTACAATTTAACATTAGATGAATGGGAAATGGTTTTGTGCAGGAGAAACGTATGCAATTAACCGAATTATGCTATTAAGCGGTATGCAATTAAGTGGAATCGACTGTATATATATTCCAAATAAAATAAATATTTTGTTTGGGAAAAAAAAAAAAATATATATAGCATGTTTAGCAATACAATTACCATGATTACCAAAACATAATTTACAATTTATTAAAAAAAAAACTGTTGTGAAAATCTTACTTTGTTTTGAAACAACAAAGACTTTTTTTTAGAAATACACTTTAACCAAAATATGATTAAGATTTATACTATATTTGATGAAACAAACAAAGAATGTCAAAATTTCACTTGCATGTATTTAGAAACAAATATATTTTTTATATAGTAATATTATACTAACCAAAACATGATTTAGTTTTATTCCACTAAAATATGTTGTCAGAATCTCACTATTTGAAACAAAGAAAAAAAAATAGCATTAAGCAATACTTTCCAAAACTCGAGCACAAAAGTATTAAACACAAAACCAATAAGAAGGCTATGAACTGACTTTAAGAGAATTTCAAGAAAAGAACAAATAATGGGGTTTATGCAACTCTTAATTATCCAAAGTAATGCCAAAAGTGTAAGCACACAGATACAGCAGACTGCACCGTAAATATTAAACAGCTGAAAAACAAGATTATCGATCATCACTATCACTAACAATTGATAGATTACAGAATAAATTTCAAAATTTCAAATCTTATTTTAGGCATTTAAGTACAGAGGGTATTGAACAGTGTGTTGGTGATAACGCCAGAAAAGATGAAAAAATAATTGATGTTGCCAAAGATGTAAGTACTTTTAAAGATTTAAATCAGATTTTGGTTCTGTAGGATAGTCATGATATTCTCCCTATCTTGGCATATATTTTCTGACTTTGATTTAAACAGTCATGCTCTTACCAAAAAAATCACTCACATGTTTCATGAGGAGAAGACTGAAGCAAATGCCAATTATAATCAAATTTTTGGATTGATTTGACAATGGATCAAAACTGACAATATCCAGCGCCAGAGGTGGGCAATTAATTCTTATAAAACTATGTACATGATGTATGTATATTAATATACACTGCTTTTAAGAATACAGAACATTAATTTAACATTAGAAAAGAAAATGAAAACATATATTTATTTTGTTGATTGTACATTATTTGCACCTTTTTAATAATGTTCTTTTCTCTTCCAGACTGATTTTAAAGAAATAGGAAGGAAATGGTTACCAGAAGATGTTAGTAAAGTCAGCTGTGAATATGTAGGTACTATGGAAGCCCTTTCAATACACCTGAAAAATGTATACATTTTTTTATCACATTGTAAATTGGCTACGTAAATCTGACACATACAAAAAGTGAAATAACAAAAATAGAAAATTTAAAACAGAAATCCATTATCAAATGGCAAAATGAAATCAAAAGTAAAAAAATATCAAACCAATGGAAAACAGATGTCATGTTCCTGACTTGGTATAGGCATTTCTTAATGAGATAAAAAGATTTACATATCTCTTCTTGTCTTCGTATCAGCTTCCTGTTATTGTATTAGGTAAACCCCTTATCAATTGTTAAATTTAAGAATGTTACATCTATAATAATAACACCATTAACTATATTATCATGATTATATGATTTAAAAAACTCTGTTAATGGTTGATCTCAATTTAAGTTTTGTTGTGAACTATTATAATAAGTTGAATAACTCTGAACCGCCTGTTAAATCTGCACCGCCGGTTACCATATCTATATAAATAGGGAGCAAACATTAATCCACCATTCTGCCTCTGATGAAGGTGATTTTTTTACCAAAACCGGTCAGGCTAATAGGCGGCTATGAAACATCACCAGGCGCTGTTAATTATGTGTATATATATTTTTAATGCTTTTACATAGTCCCCGCTGATACACATAATTAATGTGGCTTCTACTAACAAAGCTCTATTTGGAGTTAATGTGTTTAGAGACCACTTATGTCAGTACACCTTTCCTATATTGCCTATTACATGTATTATAATAAGTTGCAATATTAATTTCTGCTAGATAATGCATAAAAAGAATGCAGAAATTGACACAAACATCCTCAGAAAAAAAAGCCACAAATGGTAAACAATTACAAACTGCACATCATCCATATATCTAGAATGTTTATGGGGTAAAACCAGTTGTACGTATATGTGCACAAGAACCCCTTTTTTGCTTAGCCAGACCATCATTGACCATATATTGTGAAACAGACAATAAAAACTAGCTTAGGGTACTCAATATTCAGATTAAAATCATAAATTTGTTCAAGGAAATTCATGTGTGCATGTTACAGGGTCTACTGTGTATGGATTTAGAAGAATACAAATTTCACATCAGGTAAGCTGATATAATTGCAAACATGACAATATCAATATTTTTATAGGTTGAAGGTCCAGGGGTGTTACAAATACAGAAGATTAGGAATGTAGCAGCCCCTAAAGATAATGAGGAATCTCAAGGAGCCCCCAGACTGCTGAAACTGACCCTTACTGATGGTCATCTTAACTGTAATGGTGTGGAAACAGAAAAACTGGATAAGTTCGGGTATAAATTAATATTTATTTCTCAGTGTATATTTATTTAACTATATATAGCTATGACTGTAAGCTGCAAATATGTTGGTCTACTGCACCGCATTTGGCAAAGCTCAATGATGCACCTAAAACATTCACAATGAAGAAATACTATTTAAGAATAGTCATGCAAATTTATTCTATATAAATGTGGCAGTGTAACACAAGGTGTAATATTAGTACTTTTTGTATTAGTTGAGATATGAAAAATATCTTTCATTAACTGGAAAATTTTCAGATTATTGATTTGTTTTCATTTTTAACTGTTATAGGTCAGCATCTGATATTAAAAAAAGTTTGAAATAAAATATTTTTTTTTTTATGATAGTCAATTTAATGAAATAATGAAATGTACATATGACATAGCATAGTATGCAGTTGTTCCATACTTGTTCCATTCTTGAAAGTGTATACTGCCAATTTTCACAACAATGACATATCCAAATACGACATTTTTCAGAGAGAAAAAATATATTCCTTATGTCTAAAAGTTATGGTATTAAACCTTTTGAGTCATATCTTTGACTTGTGTTAAATATTTGAATTTTTAAAACAAACAACAGTCAAACAAGTGGCAATATATATTTTATAAACCAGTAAAATACAGAGGGACAGTTTATCTTTTTGAGAAAAAAAACAACATCATCAGTGTTTTTATGAGGATATTGTGATGACCATTTTCATTGAAGCATTGTTTGTAACTTTTGGAATGTATATTGTATATATTTGCAGAGTGAATGTACCACCAGGAACTAAAGTACTGTTAAAGGGAACAGTAGCAGTAGAACATGGAATTCTGTTGTTGAACAATAAAAATTGTCACCTGATTGGTGGACGTGTGGAGAAAATGGCGGAAAACTGGGAACTTAAAAAGGTATGTTAAAAATGATAAATGAAGACCCTATATGATGAAAATTATATTACATGTATGTTGGTTAAATGTTGGTCGGTTTGATTGGGTAAAAGCAATTGTGGGGCATTTCAATATCAAATTGTAATTCTCAAAATTAAGTCTACCATTATGACAACACTAGATTCCTGTGACAACCTCACAAAAATGCGTAGGAAAACAAATGAAATATTTGCTGTAGCATTTAATTTCATGGTTGTTGCATAATAGTATAGTTAAAAGAATTGAACTCTTCTTTTTTGTTATTTAATAGGTTTGTAAAGCATTGATTTTGCGAACATTTAAAGTATAAAGTGCTTCCACGTATTTCATTTTATTGGTCACAGTATTCACATTTTTTATTCTCGAGGCTGAATGCAGGTATAGTTATTATGATGCAGAAATATGAACAATTAATGGTAATGTAATTGTACTATTTATTTTATTTTTAGATGTTATCTAAACAGTCCAAACTGAGAGGTGTGACAGAAGGAGGACCACCTCCGTTTGTTCCTTTTGGGCATAAAATACAACAAGTCAAACCTGCAACTCAGAAAGGTAAATTTCATGGACTGCTGCAAACTATGTATGCCAACTTTAACGTTTGCATCTACATAATACTTCTTAACAACATTATGTTGCAGACACATGCTAGGGATTTTATTTTTATGCCCCACCTACGATAGCATTATGTTTTCTGGTCTGTGCCTCCCTTCGTCCTTCCGTTCGTCCGTTCGTCCCGCTTCAGGTTAAAGTTTTTGGTCAAGGTAGTTTTTGATGAAGTTGAAGTCCAATCAACTAGAAACTTAGTACATATGTTAACTATGATATGATCTTTCTCATTTTAATGTCAAATTAAAGTATTGACCCCAATTTCACGGTCCACTGAACAAAGAAAAAGATAGTGTGAAGCTCAGGTTAAAGTTTTTGGTCAAGGTAGTTTTTGATGAAGTTGAAATCCAATCAACTTGAAACTTAGTACACATGTTAACTATGATATGATCTTTCTAATTTTAATGCCAAATTAAAGTATTGACCCCAATTTCACTGTCCACTGAACAAAGAAAAAGATAGTGTGAAGCTCAGGTTAAAGTTTTTGGTCAAGGTAGTTTTTGATGAAGTTGAAATCCAATCAACTTGAAACTTAGTACACATGTTAACTATGATATGATCTTTCTAATTTTAATGCCAAATTAAAGTATTGACCCCAATTTCATGGTTCACTGATCATGTAAAATGATAGTGCAAGTGGGGCATCCGTGTACTATGGACACATTCTTGTTTGTATATGAACTAATAATACTCCCAGAACAGTTAGTTTTCTTTTTTTATGCCCCATTTATGGGCATTATGTTTTCTGGTCTGTGGGTCTGTTCATCCACCCATTCGTTCATTTGTCCATCCGTTCGTCCTGCCTCAGGTAAAAGTTTTTGATGAAGTTGGAAGTCCAATCAGTTTGAAACTTATGTTCCTTGTGATATGATCTTTCTAATTTTAATGTCAAATCAGAGATTCCCCCCCCCCCCCCCCCCCCCCCCATTTTTATGGTCCATTGAACATAGAAAATGATAGTGCGGATGGGGCATCTGTGTACTATGAACACATTCTTGTTTTAAAAAGAATTTAAACACTTGTAACCTGGAAGATTCTGCTCAAATTAGTACTTTATTTGAATTATTAAAAGTATTAAATTCTTGAAAAATTTGGTCATCAAGTTTGACAGGTGTTTGAAAGGTCAAGTTTTAGACAGTTTTCTATTCTCTGTAAAATGCTTATGGTCCTAAGAAAATCTGAAAGAGTATAAACACCACTATTTCTGTCAGTTTTTTATAGTAAGTAATGGCTTCCATTGATATGTTGAAAAAGAGATTTAACTGAAGTTTTTTATTCATTGAATAATTAAAGACTATATAATTTGAGATGAGTAAATTGTATCGTGTTAGAAGGCCATTGTCAGTTTCTTTTTGACTTATGAACTTTTAATGTCCTATTGTTACATCAGCCTCTTTTATCCTTAATTTATGTAGCTATTATCTTCAAAACTGAAGTATATAGAAATAGATGTAGGCCCTATTCATTTGTTATAATGTTATTGCTAAAAAAATTGAAGATAAATGCTTATTAATACAATTTTTTGTTGGGTATTAAAAACTGATTATTGGACAGTTGAAAGATGAACATTTTCTTTTGATTTTTCTAGACAATTTTAAGTCCCTTGCAACGAAGAAGGAAGAAAAGAAAGAGGAAGGAGAATTTGAACAACAGAGACAGGCAACCATTGCTGAAGCTCTGCAGGCCAAAGAAGAAAAGACAAAAACATTTGGTGGTGGACAAAAACAGGTGAACTTTTAAGGTTGCAAAATTTAAAACGAAATAAAGGAATTGAATACTAATTTATAAGCTTTAGTTTAAAATTCGATAATCTGATTTTCAATCATATCTAAAAAAAAAAAAAGCATTTATAAATTCAATGCAATTGCCCTCAATCAAAGACAACAGTAGTATAACAGGGTTGAATAGTCATAAAAAGTAAAATCACAAAAATACTGAACTCAGAGGAAAATCAATTCGGAAAGTCCATAATCACATGGCAAAATCAAATAACAAAACGCATCAAAAACGAATGGACAAGAACTGTCATATTCCTGACTTGGTACAGGCATTTTCAAATGTAGAAAATGGTGGATTGAACCTGGTTTAATAGCTAGCTAAACCTCTCACTTGTATGACAGTCGCATCAAATTCCATTATATTGTCACCGATGTGTGAACAAAACAAACAGACATAATAGGTAAAAATGTCAAAAAATAGGGGTACAGCAGTCAACATTGTGTTACCATATTAATCACTATAAAAACAACAAATTGATTAAGCAAAAACAAATCTGGGTCACAAACCAAACCTGAGGGAAACACATCATCTAAAAGAGAAAACAACAGAACAATAGATACACTGAACTGCAACAAAAACAAACGCCAACATTTCTAATGTAAACAAAAAGTTTTTTCTTTAGAATTAAATCTTAATAATAAAAGTGATTTAGAAGCAGATTGTATATATTTTGAGTGTATGCTACTATATTTAAATACACAGTATTTTTATATGTTTTTCATGCACCATTTATGGGCATTATGTTTTTCTGGTCTGTGCTTCCGTTCATTTGTCCGTTTGTTTGCTAGTCTGTCTGTCTGTCCCACCTCAGGTTAAAGTTTTTAGTCGAGGTAGCTTTTGATGAAGTTGAAGTCGAATCAACTTGAAGCTTAGTACACATGTTCCCTATGATATGATCTTTCTAATTTGGATGCCAAATTAGAGCTTTTACACCATTTTCATGGTCCACTGAACATAGAAAATGATAGATGGGGCATCCATGTACTATGGACACATTCTTGTTTAGCCTTTTTTTTTTAAATAACAAGTTTACCTTTCAGGTTGGCTCTGATAAAGACATTGCAAGAATTATGGAAATGGGATTTTCTGCTGATCAGGCAAGTAATTCTTTAAAACAGAACAATGGGAACTTCCAACTAGCTGTCAATGATCTCCTACAAGGAAGAGGAGGAGCTAGACAGAACCAATATGGTGGTGATAGACAAGGTCCATCAACAAGAGGTGGGAAAGGAGATTTCCAAGGGAGACAACCCAGGGAAGATAGGAGAGGTAATTAAAAAGGAAATTTCCTCATCCATCAAAATACAAATCTGCATGTATTTGATTTTTTTTTATAATTGGACAGATAAACAATATTTAATCGAATTTTTTAATGCAAAAAAAACCCCAGAATTTTTGAAAGTCATTTATTTTTTGGATTTTAGTAAAGTATCTTGGTGTCTCTAATACAATTTTTTCTAAAACGTCTGTAAAAAGTTTCTCATCTCAACACACTTTCAAATTCCAATATAAAAGTCCAAGTTTTTTCTTTAAAATACACTGAAATTGAGGAAATCACAGTTATTTGAGTTATATAGTGAAAACTTAATGTTTCCTTATTGAGGAAACATTAAACAATATATATGTTAAAATTCAATAGTTACTTTTGAGAAAATCATTAAGATAAGGGGATCACATGCCTTATTTTCTTGAAAAATTAAAATCACAAATTGTCTTATCAAACAGTATAATTATCTGCCCTTGGTTTTTAAAAAGATTTTTTTCTTAAAATTTGGTATACACATAATAACAGTTTTTTGATAGTTTATTCTTTAAATTTCAAGATTAAGAAGTTTTTGTTGTATATTCTGTAATACTTGGTTAAATATTTTTAAATCAAAAAATATTTTTTCCACATGCCGAGAAGAAATACTTAAAAAAAGACACCCATCTACAAAAGAAGAATTAAGACATTTTAAAAAAAAATCTAAGATTTGCAGTTACTTTGTTTTGAGCATAAATCTAATGATTCTTTAAAGCTGGTAGATTATATTCCCGCCAAGCATAGTCAAATATCTGAATATTTGTAACTGCTCGAGGACTGAAATCCCCTACCTAGGGTATCATTTACCAAGCAGTGTTTTATTAAGTGGCATTGTTTATATTACATACATTTCTTACATTTTCTAGAAGGTCGTGGCAGACGACAGAAAGATGAAGATTCTGAGGAAATGTCCAGTAAACCATCAGCTCCTGTTACTCTGTTTGACTTCTTAGCTAAAAGTAATAAAATACCTGTGGGAAGTAAAGAAAATAAAGGTACTTGAAATTACAGATGTTTATACTCATTATAAAATGTTTATACTCATTATAAACAGCAGGGTACTTTGATATTTCTGTGTTAAAGAGTCTGGTCTATATTGTTTTGACACCATTTATCCATTTATTACCTCTTCACAGTTATGGTTGATAATAATGAGTATCCTGATACAATATTTGAAACTAATGGTTGTCTTTAGTTTTACTATAGAGATTATCTTCATTTCAGTTGTTACATATATCCTTCACACGTAATGGCCAGTTCTGAGACAGAAATGTGATTAAGATATCTCTACAGATTTTTCTTCAAAAAACCTATAAAAATCAGAATGTTTTTGAACTTTTATTTTATATTTAAAAATTTATCAAAATAATTTTTATGTCTCATTTATTTCATAGAAAACAAAGATTCAAAATCCAGCAATAGTGTGCCTTCTAAATCTATGCAATACTCAAACGATGGCAGCAGACAGGGTGATAGAGGTTATAAACCCAAATATCAAGACAATTCATCTAACTATGATAGACAAAATTCACAAAACGATAGACGAAACTTTGATAGCAGACCCAAATCTAGTCCCGCATTTAATCCACAACAATCCTCTAACTATGATAATAAATCTCAGCGACCTGGGAGTGGTTACGATCGAAATAAACAACCTGATAAATTTGACAGAGGTCAGGGTGGTTACGATCGTAATAAACAACCAGATAAATTTGACAGAGGTCAAAGTGGTTACGATCATAATAAACAACCAGATAAATTTGACAGAGGTCAAAGTGGTTATGATCGAAATAAACAACCAGATAAATTTGACAAAGGTCAGAGGTCACAACAGACAAATAATGACAGAAACTTTCAACAAAGTAAAGGTGATGGGCAGTTTAGTAATAATCGTCAAAATTATAACAATGATAAAGTAACAAGAAACGATAGGCCACAAAATTACGACAAAAGGTCAGAGCAAGGGTCAAATACTAGTGATAGAAACTTTCAAGACAGCAGACGACCAAATCAAAAAGGAAATGATCGAGAACAGAACTATGACGGACGATCAGATACCAGTAAAAGTCGTAATTACAATGACCGAGGTTCACAAAATGAAAACCGTAGTTCAAATGGAAATAATTATGATAGCAGAGACTCTCAAAACAGAAATCCTGTTGATTATAGTTCTGGTAGAACAGAACAAAGAGACAATAATTATACCCCAAGTAATAGGAGAGATGGACAAAATAACAAATCACAAACTAACTACAAAGGAAAGTCAGAAAACAGTGACCAATCGTATCAAGGACAAACAAATGATTTTAAATCCAGGAAAAAAGAACCCACAAATAATGGACAAAAACAGTATCAAGCAGTAAGTTATCTTAAAGCTGTTTTGTTTGATGGCTTGTATTTAGAAGTGGTCACTTTTATATACCATCAGCCAAGTGGTTAAAAAAAATATATTTAATCACATGGAATTTTAAAAGTATCTTGCATATTGCCATAAATTAACTGGAATTACTTGTGTTTCGATACTTATTGCTGATTTGTTATAATTTTACATTTTTGTGATAGTCAACTACAGGATTTTAGACAGGAAAAACTTGAAAAAATATAAGAAGAAACAAAAATTTTCTCTTGTGTTTTTGCTCATGAATTACTATAAATTTGTCCTCGTTTTACTTGTTTTAAAGATTAAAACATGAAAGCGGGGTGAATATGTAAGATTTAACTTTTTCTGGTGCAATGTCTTTATAACTCCCATTATAAGAAGAATATATATATTTCCTCAACCTTTCAATTGTCTATGGTGGATATGTAGTGATGCTGACAGGAAACCACACAAACAAATCTGACCGTTAAGGTGCACATGGTAATTTTTAGGCATATAACTTTACCATGACCACACAGCCACAAAATATTCTGTCTGATCTTTAATTAAATCATATCATTTACAGTATTGTAGTGAGATGTATTGTAGCATTTAGGTACCAAAATCATTCACAATTTCTCAGATAATTTTATTTTATTTTATACCTTTTTCTTAGACTCGTTGAAACTTTTTTTGTTATACATTATACGGTGACCTATAGTTGTTAATGTCTGTGTCATTTTGATCTTTTGTGGATAGTTGTCTCATTGGCAATCATACCACATCTTCTTTTTTTATATTATAATTTGATTGTGGCATAATTTCTGTTTACTTGCACCCAAACGCATGGCCAGTACAGCTATATTTTTTAATAAAATTTTATGTATAATATATTTCTTATCTTTTACTAGCCTGCTGGTGAAATTAAGACCTGGAAAGAAGGAGAACATTGTTTGGCCAAATATTGGGAAGATAATCAGGTTAATATTAACAGATTTACATGATTACGAAAACATTTAAACAAAACAATACAACTTCAAAATGAAATATAATACAATTTGTTTTTTAGAAAACAAAAGATATGGGGTATCCATCCATCACACGAAATCAGTTCATGCAGAGAAACAAAAAAAACGAACACGAAAAGTAAAGGAACAGTCCTTTTATTGCTATCTCTTCATTCCAAAGTCATAGTGAGGTCTTTAACACGGAACATAAAACCTCTCACCTCACTACAAGCTAAAGATGGCACTAAGCACTGGCTTCAGTGGAATTATTTTTGCTTTGTAAGATGTTAAAATCAGAGCTACAGATGAATATTGTAATAGAATAGACTGTCTGTTTTTTTATATTCATAAAAAAAAAAAATGGAATGTTGGATGTGTATTTATACTCCTACTCAGGAGGAGGAGTCTATTGTTTTTCATCTGATGGTTCTCTGTAACATATTTTTATATCAGCATTTAAGTCTTGGCTTTCTAATATTGCTCACATCATTTTTTTTTAGTACATAAAAAGCATATTTGTATAAGGTATTAAAGAAAAATATTATAATCTGCTAGCAAATGTTAATCTTCTCCATCAACTCTAATTAGATTGTTTAGAAAAATATAAAAGAAAGTTGGTAAATCAACATTGGTACCATGAAAAAGCACATCAGTTAACTTTAAATTACTATTATCTTTCATCACCCCACTGGATGTTAAACAACAATCAATCTTTCACCACTTCACAGTAATAGATAGCTGTTTCTCTAATTTTTGTGCTATTTTCAAATTTCCTGACCAGTGTGAGAAAAATATTTCTCCTCACTAGTGGAAAATTTTGTTCTCGGCAAATGATTAGTTGGAATTGAATTGATGTTAAATTTTCTTGTTGTCTTCTGAATTTTCTTATTGTGACGTCATGAAAAAAGGCGACTGTTACGGCCAGAAATCGCCTTTAAATTGTAGCCAACAAAAGACACAAATCAATAATAAAATTTAACAATATTTATTATACAAAAGTTTACAAGAAGTATTACACAAATATTACTGTCAACTTAACTGTCAAAATATGAGTCCAATCTTTTATCTTTATCTGTATCCGGATATCTTTCGGAATCCAATCTGAATATTACGGTCACAATCCAGTATGATGTTGTTTGTAGAATAAAAATGTCAATCCAAATGCTATGAATATTAATGTCTATCGATGTCTAAGTCCAAATCCAAGAGTGCAAGAGAGTTTAACTTTAGTGTCTGTATATATATAGTTGTCATGGAAGATTCTAGAACAGTCTATAATGGAACATCCTGGAAAGTTACAACGGAAGTTTCTAGTAAAATGTAGAAGTTTATATAACGCATCTTTTATTAGGATCATTCTGGAAAGTTCCAATCATTCTGTAATTGTTCCAGTGATTTCTAAACTGCATAGTTCTAAGATTATTCTGTAAACAACTATCAGGCCACACAATACAAATCAGGCCAACATAAATAAATACAATAATTACAATATCATAACACCTCCCCCTTAAAAGAAGTTTTAGTGTAACAAAAACTTATCATGAATAATATGAACAAAAATACATAGTATATACAAAGTGTTTTAATAAGCTCTAGATAAAGCATCTGCTATTACATTATCTTTACCCTTAATGTGTTTTACAATTACATCATATTCCTGTAACAATAAACTCCATCTAGTCAACCTCTGATTCTTGTTTCTCATTTTATGTATGAAGGTGAGAGGATTATGATCAGTACAAACAAGAATAGGATATACAGTGGGATTCAAATATACATCAAAATGTTGAAGTGCTGACAACATTGCAAAACACTCTTTTTCAATAGTTGAATAATTTTTCTGATGTTTATCTAATTTCTTAGAAAAATATGATATAGGTTTCTCAACATTATCATCTGTCTCTTGATATAAAACAGCTCCAATTCCTACATCGCTTGCATCAACGGCAAGTTTAAATTGTTTTTCAAAGTCTGGAGTAATCAGAACTGGACTATTAATTAAAAGTGATTTGCTATTTTCAAAAGCGTTTTCACAATTTTCACTCCAGATAAATTTAGAATCTTTTCTTAAAAGATGAGTCAATGGTTGAACCACAGAAGCAAAATTTGAACAAAATTTTCTGTAAAATCCGATCATGCCTAAATATCTCATAAGTTGTTTTCTATTTGTAGGAGGAGGAAATTTGGAAATGGCTTCCACTTTAGCCATAATAGGTTTCACTTGACCTTGGCCAACTGTATGCCCTAAATAATCAACAGTGGCCTGACAAAATTCACTTTTACCAAGATTAACAGTCAAATTTGATTGTGACAATCTATCAAAAGTATCATACAAATGTGTTAAATGCTGTTCCCAGCTATCACTACATACAATTAGATCATCAATATAAGCATAACAACAGTTTAAATCTTTTATAACATTATTGATCATTCTTTGAAATGTAGCTGGTGCACTTTTCATGCCAAATGGCATTACAGTATATTGAAATAAGCCATCTGGTGTAACAAAAGCTGATATTTCACGAGCTCTCTGTGTCAATGGAACTTGCCAATAACCTTTCAACAAATCAAATTTGCTCACAAATTTTGCTTGACCAATGTTGTCAATACAATCGTCTATCCTTGGAATCGGATAGGAATCAGATTTTGAGACTGAATTTACTTTTCTGAAATCAGTCACGAAGCGAAAGGTTTTATCTGGTTTTGGTACAAGGAGACAAGGAGAGCTCCATTCACTGTTACTCGGCTCAATAATATCATTGTCAAGCATATATTTAATTTCTTTTCTCATAGCTTCAAGTTTGAGTGGATTGAGCCGGTAAGGATGTTGCTTAATTGGAGAAGCATCCCCTACATCAACATCATGACAAACAGCAGTGGTTTTGTTTGGCACATCTGGAAAAAGATTTTTAAAAGAAAATACCAAAGTTTTTATTTCTTCTCTACGATCAAAAGACAGATGTGCAAGTTTTGAGTCTAAATTTGACAAAATTTCTGAATTTTTCAATCTAACCGTCTCTTCCATAGTTTTAGAACTAAAAGGTGGTTCAATTACATCTGGTTTGTCATGATTGTTCTCAAATTTAACCATGCCTAAAGTGGCAACTGGTTTACTCTCACATTCATTAGTACGCTCAAAGTATGGTTTTAACATATTAATATGACACACTCTATTTTGTTTGCGCCGACCTGGAGTTTTTACAATATAATTCAAATCATTGATTTTACTCTCTATTGTATAAGGACCACAATATTTAGCCTGTAAAGGATGTCCAGGAACTGGCAAAAATACAAGTACCCTATCACCAGGCTCAAAAACTCTGTTCCTGGCATCTTTATCATACCATATTTTCATCTTGTTCTGTACATTTTTTAAGTTTTTCTGAGCAATTTGACAAGCAGTATACAATTTTTCTTTAAATTTAGATACATAGTCTAAAAGATTCAAGTCAGTATGTTCAGTAAGCCACTTTTCCTTAATCAATTTTAACGGTCCCCTTACAGTATGGCCAAATACCAACTCAAAGGGACTAAAACCAAGGGATTCTTGAACAGCCTCTCGGACTGCAAAAAGTAGAAAGTGAACTCCATCATCCCAGTCTCTGTCAAATTGAAGACAAAAAGTTCTAATCATGTTCTTCAATGTCTGATGAAAACGTTCTAAGGCACCTTGAGATTCTGGATGGTACGCACTTGATCTATACTGAGCAATCCCTAACTGGTACACTACTTGCTGAAATAGACCTGACATGAAATTTGATCCCTGGTCGGACTGTATAGACTTAGGAAGTCCTACTAACGTGAAAAATTTGATAAGAGCTTTGACAATAGTAGGTGTCTTGATATTTCTTAGCGGAATAGCCTCAGGAAAGCGTGTTGATGTACACATGATTGTCAATAAATACGCATTTCCAGTTTTGGTCTTTGGTAAAGGTCCAACGCAGTCAATTAGAACTCTGCTGAAAGGTTCGTCAAAGGCTGGAATAGGCAGAAGTGGTGCTGGTGGTATTTTCTGGTTAGGCTTACCAACAACCTGGCATATATGGCATGATTTGCAGTATTCTGCGACATCATTTCGAAGTCTGGGCCAGTAGAAATGCTGCAAGATCTTAAGGCAAGTCTTCCTTATACCTAAGTGTCCAGCCAAGGGGGTGTCATGGGCAAGACCAATAATTTCTTGTCTATAAACTTTAGGCACCACCACTTGGTATACCACTCTCCATTCCTCCTCTGGGGTAGCATCAGGAGGCCTCCACTTCCTCATTAAAATACCGTCTTGATGGTAATAGCATTCGGCCACTTTGTCTGCTTCCTCCTGTGGTTGAGCCCGCTGGTTGAGCTGAAGAACTTCAGGGTCTTTATGTTGTTCTTCGAATAAATTCTTTCGGTCTAATGAATGGCTGTTTACATTTGGCCATGGCATAATAACATTCTTGTTAACACTAGCACTACAAACTCCTCAGAGTCTGAATTGACCAGTTTTTGTGCTCGACCAGTAAAATCGAGCACACATTTTACTCGACTAGTCTCGACATTGTCTCGACTGTACTTAACTGTACTTAAGTGTACTCGACTAGGTCTCGACTTTACTTAATTAGTCTGATTCAGTACTTGATGATCTTTGTGTAGTCTGAAATGGTCTTGACCAAGGCTCGACCTGTCTCGACCTGTCTTGACTAGTCTCGACCTGTCTCGACTAGTCTCGACTCAGTCTCAACCAGTCTCGACCTGTCTCGACTAGTCTTGACCTTCAAATTTAGTTTTGACTGGTGTAAATCAGCCCATCTAACTAAATTAAATATTGATCTTAAAAAATTCAAGCTTATTAGGTAGTTTGATTTATTACTGTGAAATGAAAGAATTTAATTTTACAATATGTAAAAAAAAAAATTATTATATAAAAATTCAGATAGGCATCTTTAATTTTTTTTATAACTTTTTCAAATCAACTTGGATTTTCATCAAACTATGCAGATATCTTAGATATATATCAAGCTTACTGAATCCCATTTCATTTAGTTTTTTGTTGTATTGCTGTAAAATTTAAGAATTAAAGTAATCTTGGTATAAAAAGCTAGGATTTGCTATTCAGACAAAATAGAGATAGTACACTTTAATTTTTTTAATAACTTTTTCAAATCAACTTGGATTAGCATCAAACTATGCAGATATCTTAGATATATATCAAGCTTACTGAATCCCGTTTCATTTAGTTTTTTGTTGTATTGCTGTAAAATTTAAGAATTAAAGTAATCTTGGTATAAAAAGCTAGGATTTGCAATTCTGACAAAATAGAGATAGTACACTTTAATTTTTTTTTAACTTTTTCAAATCAACTTGGATTTGCATCAAACTATGCAGCTATCTTACATATATATCAAGCTTACTGAATCCCATTTCATTTAGTTTTTTGTTGCATTGCTGTAAAATTTAAGAATTAAAGTAATCTTGGTAAAATAAGCTAGGATTTGCAATTCGGACAAAATAGAGATAGTGCACTTTAATTTTTTTAATAACTTTTTCAAATCAACTTGGATTTGCATCAAACTATGCAGCTATCTTACATATATATCAAGCTTACTGAATCCCATTTCATTTAGTTTTTTGTTGTAATGCTGTCAAATTTAAGAATTAAATTAATCTAGGTCAAAAAAGCTAGAATTTGCAGTTCGAACAAAATAGAGATAGTACACTTTAATTTTTTTTATAACTTTTTAAATTCAACTGGGATTTTATTGAAACTATATAGCTACCTTGTTGATGTATTCTTCTTACTGAATCCCAGGTTGTTATAAAGTCTGTTGTATTGCTGTCAAATTTAAGAATTAATTTAATCTAGGTAAAAAAAGCTAGGATTTGCAGTTTTGACAAAATAGAGATGGTACACTTTAATTTTTTTCATAACTTTTTCAAATCAACTTAGATTTTCATCAAACTCTACAAATATCTTTGCAATTTATTGATCTTACTGAATCATAGGTTGTTATTTTGTTTGGTGTATTTCTGTCAAATTTAAGAATTTAATTAACCTAGGTCAAAAAGCTACGATATTAGAAATATATCTTTTCTCATAATTTGGGAAAAAGTATACATAAAATATTGATATAATTCCTTAAATGTTTTATTCCTTTTGATATACACTATATAAATATATCAAAAAGGGATGAAACATTAGAAATTATTAAAATAGTTCTTCTGATTTGTGGTGATTTATAAAGCAATACCTTCTGCTTGGGGCAAACTTATTAAAAAGATCACATCTACCAGAGAGTTTTAAATTCTAAATAACATTTATTGAAAGTTGCAACATCCTGTTAAATCTAAATCGCAGGGCTTTTAATTCACTAGATAAGTAATACACGAGTTTAAGAAAAGTAGGGCTTTCTTTTTACCTGTAAAACTCACGTGTACTGATGTAATTAAATCATGTATAGTGTCATGTCATTAAATTTGAAAAAAATATATTTTAAAACTTCATAACAACCTGGGATTTAGTAAGATCACCAAGGTAGCTATATAGTTTTAATAAAATCCAAGTTGATTTGAAAAAGTTATTAAAAAGCTTAAAGTGTACTATCTCTATTTTGTTCGAACTGCAAATTCTAGCTTTTTTGACCTAGATTAATTTAATTCTTAAATTTTACAGCAATACAACAAAAAACTAAATGAAATGGGATTCAGTAAGCTTGATATATATGTAAGATAGCTGCATAGTTTGATGCTAATCCAAGTTGATTTGAAAAAGTTATAAAAAAAATTAAAGTGTACTATCTCTATTTTGTCAGAATTGCAAATCCTAGCTTTTTATACCAAGATTACTTTTATTCTTAAATTTTACAGCAATACAACAAAAAACTAAATGAAATGGGATTCAGTAAGCTTATATATATATGTAAGATAGCTGCATAGTTTGATGCAAATCCAAGTTGATTTAAAAAAGTTATTAAAAAAATTAAAGTGTACTATCTCTATTTTGTCTGAATTGCAAATCCTAGCTTTTTATACCAAGATTACTTTAATTCTTAAATTTTAAAGCAATACACAAAAAACTAAATGAAATGGGATTCAGTAAGCTTGATATATATGTAAGATAGCTGCATAGTTTGATGCAAATCCAAGTTGATTTGAAAAAGTTATTAAAAAAATTAAAGTGTACTATCTCTATTTTGTCCGAATTGCAAATCCTAGCTTTTTATACCAAGATTACTTTAATTCTTAAATTTTACAGCAATACAACAAAAAACTAAATGAAATGGGATTCAGTAAGCTTGATATATATGTAAGATAGCTGCATAGTTTGATGTAAATCCAAGTTGATTTGAAAAAGTTATTAAAAAAATTAAAGTGTACTATCTCTATTTTGTCCGAATTGCAAATCCTAGCTTTTTATACCAAGATTACTTTGATTCTTAAATTTT
This sequence comes from Mytilus edulis, assembly GCA_019925275.1. NCBI lineage: Eukaryota > Metazoa > Mollusca > Bivalvia > Mytilida > Mytilidae > Mytilus > Mytilus edulis. The sequence goes on along the minus strand of CM034361.1, from coordinate 75,923,016 downwards.
ACAGCAATACAACAAAAAACTAAATGAAATGGAATACAGTAAGCTTGATATATATGTAAGATATCTGCATAGTTTAATGAAAATCCAAGTTGATTTGAAAAAGTTATAAAAAAAATTAAAGATGCCTATCTGAATTTTTATATAATAATTTTTTTTTTACATATTGTAAAATTAAATTCTTTCATTTCACAGTAATAAATCAAACTACCTAATAAGCTTGAATTTTTTAAGATCAATATTTAATTTAGTTAGATGGGCTGATTTACACCAGTCAAAACTAAATTTGAAGGTCAAGACTAGTTGAGACAGGTCGAGACTAGTCAAGACAGGTCGAGACAGGTCGAGCCTTGGTCAAGACCATTTCAGACTACACAATGATCATCAAGTACTGAATCAGACTAATTAAGTAAAGTCGAGACCTAGTCGAGACCTAGTCGAGTACACTTAAGTACAGTTAAGTACAGTCGAGACAATGTCGAGACTAGTTGAGTAAAATGTGTGCTCGATTTTACTGGTCGAGCACAAAAACTGGTCAATTCAGACTCTGAAGAGTTTGTAGTGTAGGTGGTCTTATTATGGCCTTTTCTGAGCTACCAGGACCTTCAATGTCAGCTAGGAAAGTGTCAGAAAGGTCCATGTAATCAAACTGGTCTTCTTGCAAATTCTCATCTTGTTGTTTTCTAGCCATCGCCCTAGTAACAACACAAGCTGGATACAATTCAGCATCATCTTCAGGTGATTTAAAATCCACCACTGGTTCACTAGTAACAATTGGTTCAGCAACCACTTTGTTCCTAGCTAGATCATTTCCTAGCAATAATGTAACACCCTCTACAGGGAGATTAGGACGAACACCTACAATAACTGGTCCAGTTATCAAATCTGACTTCAGATAAATACGATGGAGAGGAACATCTATACAACCTAACTCTACACCTTGTAACAAAACGGAGGCACCAACAGAAGTCTTCTCGGATAAAGGCAACACACCTTCTAACAATAAAGACTGAGAAGCTCCAGTGTCCCGTAAAATCTTAATAGGCTGAAGAGTGGTATCATCAACAATAGAAATAAACCCATCAGACATAAAGGGTTTATATTCCTCCATGTAATCACAAAAACTGGCCTTAAAAGCCTGACTCGCAGGACATTCCAACGTACTGGTAATATAAGGTGTCGTACAAGCACTGGACTTTGGCTTATTATCTCGTTCATTCTTCTTCTGGAGTCTAAAACAATCAGCCATCAGGTGACCATTTTTCTTACAATAAGCACAAATCAGTGACTTCTTCTCAAAAGTATCAAATTTTGGACTAGACATGTTATAATTGGACTGACTCTTATTCTGTGCAACAGGCTTACTATCAGTACGCTCAGTGCTTTGATTTTTGTAATTTCCACTTGAAGTATTAACATTTTGACCCTTGAAACTTCTTTTATGTGAAAGGGTATAATTATCTGAAATTACAGCAGCATCGTGAATTGTCCCAACAGTTTTGTCGTCTAAATGTGTTTTTAAGTCTAAATGAACACATTGTTTGAACTCTTCTAATAACATCAATTGTCTTAGGTTATCAAAATTGTTATCTGTTTTCTATGAAGTAAGCCATTTATCAAATAGATCTTCTTTTTCCCGAGCAAATTCCACATAGGTTTGCGAATCAAACTTTTTATAAGATCGAAATTTCTGTCTATATGCTTCTGGTACTAGCTCATAAGCTTTCAAAACTTCCTGTTTCACAGTGTCATAATCGGAACTTTTTTCTGATGGAAGTGCAGAGTATATTTCAGCGGCCTTTCCCTCAAAAACACTTTGTAGCATTGTAGTCCAATATGGCTTTGGCCAATGCAAATTATGAGCAATTTTCTCAAACTGTGGAAAATATTTATCGACTGTTTTTTCACAAAATCTGGGAACCAAACGTATATTTTTTGCTGCATCAAAATATTCTGATTTCGGCTGGACTTTAGTGTTGCTTTCTTCCTTGACCATTTCAATTTTCATTTTCTCCATCTCTAGCCTTTCCTTCATTTCAAGTTCTTTTAATTTAAATACATCTTCTTTTTCTTTTTTATCCATTTCCAACCTTTCTTTCATTTCCAGTTCTGCCTGTTTTAATTTAAGTTCATCTTCTTTTCTTTTCTCCATCTCTTTCATTTCCAGTTCTTTTAATTTAAATTCATCTTCTTTTCTTATCTCCAGTTCTTTTAATTTGAGTTCATGTTCTAATTCCAGCTGTTTTAATTTAAAGGCGTCAATATTTTCGACCTTAAGTTCAAGAGCCTCTTCACCTAAAATTTCTGCGTCAACTAATTTGTCTATAACCAAATTTTTTATAATTTGTTTTCTCATAGATACTTTAAAATCTAATTTCAGATGTTTAGCAAGCAACACTAATTCCTCTTTCTTTAAATTATCAAACCCCTCCAGGTCTGGCGTTTTCAAAAATTTACCGGCATCAAATGCCATTTTGTAGAATTTTGTTGGCTAGTTATAATTAAATACTGGATAAATTTTGAATAAGATATTTTCGTAATCCCGGACGAGCCCCCAATTTCTGTTACGGCCAGAAATCGCCTTTAAATTGTAGCCAACAAAAGACACAAATCAATAATAAAATTTAACAATATTTATTATACAAAAGTTTACAAGAAGTATTACACAAATATTACTGTCAACTTAACTGTCAAAATATGAGTCCAATCTTTTATCTTTATCTGTATCCGGATATCTTTCGGAATCCAATCTGAATATTACGGTCACAATCCAGTATGATGTTGTTTGTAGAATAAAAATGTCAATCCAAATGCTATGAATATTAATGTCTATCGATGTCTAAGTCCAAATCCAAGAGTGCAAGAGAGTTTAACTTTAGTGTCTGTATATATATAGTTGTCATGGAAGATTCTAGAACAGTCTATTATGGAACATCCTGGAAAGTTACAACGGAAGTTTCTAGTAAAATGTAGAAGTTTATATAACGCATCTTTTATTAGGATCATTCTGGAAAGTTCCAATCATTCTGTAATTGTTCCAGTGATTTCTAAACTGCATAGTTCTAAGATTATTCTGTAAACAACTATCAGGCCACACAATACAAATCAGGCCAACATAAATAAATACAATAATTACAATATCATAACACGACCATTCCTGATGACGTCCCATCAAAAGTACACAACTTTCCTCAAATCTATGAAAAGGAAGGATAAAAGTCATAAGAGACACAGATTCCACCTCTTTAACTCGTGTATTACAATATTTATCCACTCTGAAAAGTTAAATTTTAATTATTTAAAAAGCTCTGCAAGCCTCGCGCTTAAAATAATAAAATTTAACTGTCTCGAGTGGAGAAATATCGTAATACACTTGTTGCAGTTGTGGAATCTATATTTGTGCATTAGGTATCAAGAGGAAAATATAAATCAATGAATTAATCTTTTATCATAGTTGAGATTTCAACACTAAGCTTTTATGATGAAACCTATAAACATTTCATTAGGACAAAGAACTAGTAACAATAAATAAATAACTAAGAATATTGACAAATGGCTTCTGCTTTAATTACTTATAAAAATGTCTCTGAAATTCAGCAATTCATAATCTACCCATTGTGTTAGAAGGATTTTTAAAAGCATGGGGTACAACAAGATTTTGTTAAACTGAATTCTATTACAGACTTGAAAATTGTCTTTTGCTGTTTCTCTGGTAACACATGACATTTTAATATGAGTAAGAGCAAAAAAATTGGGGCAGGAGTCAGAATAAAATAATGGGTATGACTGTTACCTAGCACATTAAATTTTCCGCTCAGGATGTCTGTCAAGTTTAGTATTCATGTAACATTATCCTGCTTTTGTCTCAATAGACATTTAATTTGCCATTAGACATTGAACAGAACCATCAATCATCAAATGTATTTCCTAGTGTATTAATTTACAAACTACAAATTTGGAATTTCTTCATATTTATTTGTATATAAACCTAAGAAATAGAAGCATCAATATTTGAACTAATTTAAAGAGTATTTCTATTTCAGTATTATCATGCTGTGATACATCAGTGTATACAGAATTTTGCTGTTGTTTTATTTCTTGAATATGGAAATCATGAGGAAGTTAAATTAACAGATATAAAACCAGTAGGTATTGATTAACACATTAAAGATGAAATAAACACGATTTGATTAGATCATTTACAATATTTATGCCATTAATGAGGAAAGAAATAATTATCATAAATTTTTGATAATTTGTGTATGCCCCATACTTTGCTTTTAAAAATCATGAAAATTAGTAGGTGTACAGTATTCTATAAATTTGCCAGCCATTTATCTTCTTGAATCCATTATTGGTAGACTAATTTATAGTATGTTTATTGCTTTGTCTTGTCTTTTGTTCCATCTCCTTATATTAGATGTGTATAGGCACTGCCTTGTGTCAATAAATTAAGTGAGACTGAAAATTAGTCTTCGATTTAAAAAGTTTAATCCATATATTAAAAGATGATAAGATACTACAAATGAAATACATTCACAGTGTCAATGTTACTGCACCAGATATTTTTTTGACAAGAGTCTCTTCAGTCATGTCAGTAATGTGCAAGGCCAAAATATTTGAAAACCTATAAATGAAGTTTTTATTAAGTAATTGAAGGGCTAATGATACGGTAAAGTAAAACCTAGTAGACAAGGAATCAGTTCTGAGGTGGGATAGGAGGGGGTCCTGATCCCGAAATCCCAAGCTTAAAAACATGAAATCCCGAAATCCTGGGCTTAAAAATACGAAATCCCGAGGTCCCGAAATATGAAAAAAAGAATTCCCGGATCCTGAAAGGGTCAATCCCGAAATTTCGAGCTTAAAAACACCCCATCCCGGAGTCCCGATAAAGGTCCTATCCCCTCAGTTCTGCTTTAGGAAGATACATTCCTTAATTTCAAACAAATTTAACTATAATTTCAATGAAACAATGTCTGTATATTTACTTTTCCCGCTTTGTATATACATTGAGTATTTTTATTCTAACTCTGTGTATAGAAAAAAGATTTTGAAAAACTTTGCTATAACTGGAGAATTTTGTATTTATATGTTTAAAATGTTACTACAAAGAATTTGGTAGGTTATCACTCAAGCATGCACACCTCAGTAATAAGAATTAGACAACTGCTATAATATTTTGACCTATTTTTAGGTGGAGGGGGTTGATATGCCTGAAGGAGTTTCAAATACAATGTTCAGACTTATGAATAAACTGTGATATAGAAAAAAAATAGTTCCAGGGGAGTATGATATAAGCATTTTTATAGAAGTCAAAGTAAAAATTAATTATTTAATCCATATTTTTCCTTTACAGCTGCCTAAAGTACAAGCAGTAGCACTACCAGATTTCAGTATGCCACCACCTGGGATGTTTGCTTATAACGTACCCCCACCAGCTAATCAACCAACCAATGCCAGCCAAATACAAAGCATGGAATTCAGAAGAAAGAAGCCAGATAATGACAAACCAACCATGCAATATTATCAACCACCAAAACAACGATATAATTAAATTCATACTCAATAAAATTGACATTATTTATTGAATTAGATTACTTTTATATCAACTCTTATAATTTACCAAATTGATTGCAGTAAAACTGTGCATTTAAACAGTGATGATCTAAAAATGGTTGATCTTTCACTGATTCTCAGCAGGCATCTTAAAAAAAGATGAGTTATAAAGGTGTCATCATAGATTTTCATTTGTGTCATGGTTTCATGTGTTTGCTTTAAGGATATCTGTATTACAAATCAAAAGATGTTTGAGTGGAAGAGCCAGCTTGTACTACATCTTCCAATCAGTGATGTCATACAATACAATAACTTCCAATTTTAGCTCATCTGGCCCAAAGGGCCAAGTGAGCTTTTCTCATCGATTGGCGTCAGTCGTCCCTCGTCGTCGTTAACTTTTTACATTTTGAACTTCTTCTAGAGAACCACTGAATGGAAAAAAACCTAACATGGCATAAATGTTCCTTATGAGGTGCTGACCAAATGTTGTTACTTTGTAGCTGATCCATCATCCAAGATGGCTGCCAGCGGGGGACTTAGTTTAACATAGGACCCTATGGGAAATGCAAACAAATGTCTTCTTTAAGAGAACCACTGAATGGAATGAAACCAAACATAGCACGAATGTTCCTTATAATTATGAGGTGCTGACCAAGTGTTGTTACTTTGTAGCCGATCCATCTTCCAAGATGGCCGCCAGTGGGGACAAAGTTTAACATAGGACCTTATGGGAAATGCATACAAATGTCTTCTTTAAGAGAACCACTGAATGGAATGAAACCAATTATAGCATGAATGTTCCTTATGAGGTGCTGACCAAGTTTTGTTACTTTGTAGCCGATCCATCTTCCAAGATTGCCGCCAGCGGGGAGCTTAGTTTAACATAGGACCCTATGGGAAATACATACAAATGTCTTTTAGAGAACCACTGAATGGAATGAAACCAAACATAGCATGAATGTTCCTTATGAGGTGCTGACCAAGTGTTGTTACTTTGTACCCGATCCATCATCTAAGATAGCCGCCAGCGGGGGACTAAGTTTAACATAGGGAAATCTTCTTTTAGAGAACCATAGAATGGAATGCAATATTAAACCAAATTTGGCCTCAATCGTGATGATTTTATCTTTTTCAAAAACCCAAGTAGAGTCAGGTGAGCAATACAGGCTCTTGAGAGCCTCTAGTTTTCAGAAGTTACAGTGTGGGAAGTTATTAGTTCTGCCAAAAATGTGCTTCCCATGGAAAATAAATTGCCTTTATTTCAATCACCCTCCCAGTTTAGAAACTAAAATGCAGACCCTATTGAAAATGAATGAGACATTATCGAAAACATTGTTATATACCCATAAAATATGTATTGTCTTTGCAAGAAAGGTTTGATTCCAATTTCACAGACTCTACTGCCGTCCTTGGAAAGAAAATGCAATTTGTATAACAAATTTTGTTTATAACGATTCATATCTACACTGCTTTAAAACTTCAAAGGTATGAAACTTTTGTTTGGTCTTCCTTTGTCCCTTTTTTGACTGAATGGATATGAATTTGCTAAAGTGGATTGGGAAACCGAAATTGAAGACATGGAACAAGTAGTCAATAATTGCAATTTTTGAGTTCGAAAGCAACAATAGATGACCTATAAAGACAGAAAATCTTATCTATTTGGTGACCATTACTAATTTAAAGAACAAATAATCGAACAGGCTACGTGTATGTTTGTTTTCATAGCTTTTTAAGTAAATATATTGCTTTTTTTGTTTGAAGCATGGAGCAATAAGTAGTTGCAAATTACATTTTTTCAAGTTATCTCAAGTTAATATAATTCTAAATATTTATTCAGCGAAATGATTACCATTACAATTTTAAAATGTGAGATCATAACAAATAAACTGTTCAAAATATCAAATAGCTACTCAATGAATAGTGCAGCAATTAATTAAAATAATATTCTGTCTAGTCTTAAACTTGAGGTTAATACCTTACAACACCAGATGAAGTGATTCTTACTCCACGGAAAGAAATGAATCCCGAAAAATCGAACAATTTTAACAGAAGTATCTTTCTGTAAATTTTTTTCTTATGGAACTATACTGAGTATTAAAGGCACTATAATAGTTTAGCTCATATATTTTTGTTGTCATTGTGATTGAACTTATTTAGGCTGGACTTTTCCATATTGCAAAGGTAGATATTGCAGCTTTTCCGATGTAAAGTGTTCCAACTGAATCATAATCCGAACATGTACTGACGAAGGTTTCATCCATGCAACTGCGAATATTTTTGACGAATTCAGTTTCCATGGTTCGCAAGTCCCATCACTATAACCACGTCTTTAGATTTCATTATTGACTGATATGTGCAGCTCTGGGTACTCAAAACGGAAAGGCCTCTCTTCGGTCATTTGTTAGATTGTGCTGTCTCGTTGACGTATGCCAAGTAAATCATTTGTTAATGCATATATGCATGTGTATCTTTTCAAATTACTTTTTTTTAGTTAGACATTTGCTTGCTTCGGTTTTTTTTATCCGGAAGATAAACTTCATATATGGAAAGTGACACTGGATTTAATTTTTTCTCTATTTTACCACAGTGACTTTGAATAAGCTAGTACGTAGTATTAAGTTTTGCTTTGATGTCGGTTTTCTGTTTTTTTAAGCTCGACAATCTGTCTTTTCTGCTTATAATTTGTCTTACTTTATCTATAATATATCTCTGTGTTCTAGCGACATCGATTAATCATTTAGTTTACTTTTTAAATGAAAATATGTTAAAGGTCAGAATTTTGTGTCTTTAGGTCATCTATTGTTGCTTTCAAATTCTAAATGCGGTTATTCACTGCTTGTCCCATGCCTTCCATTTTGGGTTTCCAATCCACATTAGCAAATTCATGGCCATTCATTCGAAATAGGACAAAAGAATACAAAACAATATTGTCCTACCTTTGGAGATTTAAAGCAAGGTAGATAGGAATCGTTACATAACGAAATTTGTTACATAAATCGCATAT
>CM034361.1:75721207-75914359 GCA_019925275.1 Mytilus edulis | reverse complement strand
GTACCAAGTGAATCATAATCAGGACTGGTTCTAACGAAACTGACATCTCCTTGATTCATCCAAGCAACTGCAATTATGGTCGCCGAATTTAAATCCCAAGTGGCTTCTGAACTATCAGTGATACCTCTTCCAACACTTTCATTATTTACGATAATGTCGGCACTTGTTAAGCTCGTCGTACCCGAATGAATAGAAAATGTAGGGATGTACACACAACTTTTTGTGCAATGAAAACTCGAGTATTATTGTTATAGCCGTGGCCAAAGTTAACGTTGATATTATCGAACACAAGGATTCTGTGCCTTTGTACTGGTTCACTTGTGCTCATGGAGGCATAAAAGGCGATACTGTCTCCTTGGTCTGGATTGTTCATCAAAAGTCTCTTTCCTAAAAAGTATGTAATAAAATATTTCATATAAGATATTCTTGGCAAGATATACAGGTATCAGATAATTGGTTTCAAAATAGTGTTGTCTAATTACATGTTGTGATGAATAACCTTTCTACTGTAAATATGTTAGTTTAAACCACGCTTGAGTTGAGATGTGTTTTGAGAAGGATACCAAGTTTTTCTTGCAAAAGTTGGTTGTTTTCTCAAGCACTCCACCATGATTTGAAAAACATATCTTTTTTTATTTTATTTTCAATTGTGTAATTTTTTCTTAATCTCGGGATGCAACTTCTTGCTTCGCCTCGATTGACAATTTGTTCTCGGATTAACAATTTACTTTCCAACCCTCTCAGCCATTCATTATACATACAGAGACATAGATATATTAAGTTAAAAGGATTTTGTTGGTTGGTGTTAATTTTCTAAAATTTTATTCAAAGATTTTTATTTTTGTTTTTTTAAGTTGGTATTTTTTAACTGGCAGTTTTATTACACATGTTGTCTTATCTAATACGTAAATCTGTTCAATGCATTGATAATTGTGATATTTCCAAAACCCATGATAGTGAAGCTGATATGACATTATAATATTTAAGAAAACGACATTAGCAATTAAGTCATACTAAGTACCACTTTCAACGAAACCAATTGGACATTGTCAATTCAGATATTAGTAAATTAGAAAGAATTTCTACCAGCAAATTAGTTCTATGCAATTTATATTTTTCTACTCTGGGTTGCGTTTTAATCTTTTTATTCACATGCTTAATTTCAAGTTGCAAAATATTAATTTCCTTAAATGCTCTTCAACGTCTATTTGGCCTTTTAATTTTTTTTTTTATTCGAGCGTCACTGATGAGTCTTTTGTAGACGGGACGCGTGTCTGGCGTAAATATAAAATTTTAATCCTGGTGTCGATGATGAGTTTATTCATTAACACGGTTCGGTTATTCATTGATTGTTCCATATGATCAACCCTGGATTCCAAATCTGTATTTGAACATACTTTCCCATGTACTCCAACAAAGAATATAACAATACAACACAGTATGGTCATGTCTACGACACTACTTATTGCGATATTTAATGACCAAACTCGGTTATCTTATCACGTGAACGTTTATGTTCCAATCATCTTATCAAGGACATCAGTAGAACGTTCAAAGAATTGATGAGAAACCCTTCAACCTTGACATAACCTTGGTTTTTCTTGATCTTTTTTCGCATTTTGAATAGATTTTTGGCATACAAATAACAAAATTGAAGCAATTATCAAATAGTGATTTGTAGTGACGTTAAGCACGATATTGCGTCTCAAATGGTAACGTCAAATTTTTACGTTTTACGGCGATTACCGATTATTTGGGATAAGTTTTTATTTCGCTTGCAATTTTTGTTTTGCATATTAATATGGATACTTCTTATAATGTTTTGTTGTACTGAATATGCATGGAATATTTCTCAACGCAAGTAGCGTAAGCAACAAAAACAAAATATATCGTATTTGGGTAATGCATAAGCTATATGAAATGAGAAGATATTTACGGTATGATGAGTGCCAATGAGACAACTTTCTACCAGAGATCAATTGACATAAAACGTAATAAAGTGCAATGTTTTCCCTTTTAGATCCGAAAAGGAGGAGTATATATATTTTGCTTTAATATAAAAAGTTTGTCGGGAATTACAAGTTAAACGGGTCTTGCTTACAAAATTCACTATACTTTCATTAATAGCGGTACAATTAGATTAATAAATGAAACGATTGTCAGAAAAAAAGGTTAATTATAATTTATCTCATATTTTTTCAAGTTTTGTATGATGTGGAGAGGTATATAGCCACGCTTTAGGCCCAATTTTATTTTCACTTTCCATTCTATACACATGAATCTTATTGCAGAGAAATAAAAAAAATCGCAGTCAGTTTACGCTTCCAAAATTTGAAAATTTGATAAAGATGATTTGTTATCCTCTTGTGATACAAAACTTTTTCACAACTTAAGAACCTCATCTTAACGAACAAACCCAGTCATTGGATTTTTTTTAATACTTAGTGGTCTTGTTGATAGTATCTGACTATCAAGAAAATTCTATCTGAGGAATTATATACAGATGGTCCACCATAGCGTACCCGAATGGACAACGTCGAAAACGTACGAAATCGTCCAGTGGACAAACTTGCAAGACATTACATTTTTTGGAAAACGAAGTCGTTTTGACTACGCAAGTTTTCAAAAAGTATGTAGCTGTTTTGTAAAGTTAAAGCACAATTACGGAATAAGCACTATTTAGCATGCAACTAATCTAAATTTTCAATAAATAACGTCGCAAATGACATTTTTGGGGTAAAAAACGGCGAAATCCAACATTGGACATCTTGCAAGAGATTTGCCAGAAGCCGCATTTTTATATGTAGTGTGAGTGCTGCCAAAAAATCGATTTTGATATGGTCTATGTATGTACTTATGTGGGCCGAATTTATACAAGTGAAATATCATATAATCTTATATTTCAAAACCTATAAATTTTGATAACTGAACATCTTCCAACATTTGACCATAATGAACACTTTTTGCCAAAAATAGCGTTGGTCGTATCAGAAACACATATCCAGTAATATTGTTATACTTTATATATAAAGCATATCATTCATTCGAATATTCGTGGATATAACACTATTTTGAAGAAGACAAACACCCCTGCTAAAGTGATTATGCGTATAGTCTGTTACGTCTGAAACGCCTATTTTTGACGTTTTGTTAATATGTTGTCCTTATTTTAAACTAAAGTAAAATATGAAAAAGCAATTTGTACTTTTTTTTCGGAATAGTCTTTACCTGTCTACTCTATGGATATAAGTTTTATATAACTTAACTGTTATGATTTTATAGAAAAGCTGTTTATTAGTGTGGACTGGTTGATTACACGGGATTGACGCAGTAGCGTGCGTAACGTCAGTATAAAATAGAAAACAAAGGCACTGAAACATGTATTGTATTCGTCTATATATTTTCTATTTGTTTGCTACTTTGTTTTGTTTGTACGGTGTCTGGTTTTTTTTCTGCGGGTGGTTGCGGCTGGTGCATTGCAATTATTAGAATGAACTAGACAGACAGACTATAAAACCCTACATAAGACATCTTGGATAGAACTTCATTTGTGGGTAAACTTTAAGAAGGCTTTACAGTTTAGATATAGTTAGGAAGTAGATACATAGTGGGGAAATTGTTGCATTCAGTATAATTCTAGTTTATTTCAAAGTGGATTGGGTTTTTTTTTTGTCCTTCATCGAGTAAATTCGTCATTAATCCTCTGCGGAGGTCTTCTGTAACAATGATAAAACCACAGGATATTTCACGCTATATCATGGAAATTGAAGTATAAAGAACTAGAAGTTTGATTGTAAAGAAGGGCGAAAGATACCAGGGGGACGTCAGTCAAACTCATTCATTGAAAATAAACTGTCATCGCCATGGCCAAAAAATAAAAGACAAACACCGTGTTTGTATTCCTTCTTCATGTTCTAGTTGACGACTCCATGTAAAACCATAAGTACGCTTATTGTGTAGCATCTTAGTTGTTGCGCATTTATAATTATTTTGTTTATGTCTATAATTAATTCATGATTGTTATTGGTTGTTGAATTTAAAAATATTATATTTATTACTAGAAACAAAAGGTTTTACATGTTGTCCAGTTGTCATTTTTAGAAAATTTATTTCAAATAAAGGCAACAGAAGTATACCGCTCTTCGAAAATCATAAATCAATTTAAAGAAAACAAATCAGGGTTATAGATTAAACTGATGGAAACACATAAACTATAAGTGGAAAACAAAGAGACGACAGAAACATTGTAGTGCAACAAACAACCAAACGGCAAAACAACAAACACAGGAACGAACTATAAGATAACAACTGCCATTTTCCTGACTTGGTACAGGACATTTTAAAGAAAAATGGTGTGCTGAACCTGATTTTGTGGCTAACCAAAACTCCCGCTTTCGTGGTAATTTTAAATATAACACTAAAATTACAACATTACACAACAGGACTACAGTATAAATAAATGGGAGAAAATCTAGGAGAGAGAAATACACAAATTAGCATTTCGACATGCTTATAGTTATCAAATGCACTAAATTAGATCAACAAAACATGTAACAATTTGTTATAAACACCTTGTTAATGATTTTGCATCTGTTTTATTGAAATAATCGGATAGCATACTTCTTATAGACAGACCTTTATCAAGAGCTTTTACAGTTCTATATTACTGAGAAAAAGAGAAAAATTTGAAAATACACAAAACTGTTCACCACTCATAAAAGACCATTAATTTCATCTCCTATGAAATATGATAAAACTTAAAATCATTTAGTTATTTCGGTGTACATTAACGATATATTATCTTTGAGGGAAGGTGAAACATCATTATTGACCTTAAATGATCTTATCTCTCTTGTATGTGTCGATTGCGTTTCAGCCATGTCTTTATTCATTGTAGCTCTTTTAATTTTATGCTTTTACTTTTGTTCTGTGACAAATGCAGATCTAGACACGTAATCTAGAATTGTACTATTGGAAAAGATCATGCATGACCGCATGGCAGACCTGGAAAAAATTATGCACGAGCAAAAAGACCAAATTTTACCAGTTGAGACAAGAAGTAACTTTACTTCGATCACAGGTAGGCCAAACCAGCAGACAGACCAAAACACCAAAACAAATATCGTCTAGGACTAAGTTAACTGATGTTGACGCGGATGATGACGTATCACTTTAAGATTTGCATATAGAACAAAGTATACATCAAATAAAGAAAGGTATTTTTTTAATCTTACCATCGATACTGAGGGTCAAACCGAGTTGAACTTTTGTTCATTCGTTAGTTTATTTTCATTTAAGTTCTTTTCACACGAACCGAAGACTCTAACGTGACCTTGTTTTAATCGTTGAATACATATTTCGTCCTAGTATTTCAACAATTGATTCATGTATAGATAGTAGACCGATCTCTTGTCAGTTCAAACAATTGTTATTTAAAACTAGAATCTACCTCTTTCTACGGTACGCCAGCATTATTCAGATTTAAGAAATATCCGCGAATAATATCAGCGTAATATGGTAGTGAAAACGTATGAACTATATATTTCATATTACGTTTTCGTCAAAACGTTTTCTGTGATATAATTTAGAAAAGAAACGAGAATGTGTCAAAGAGACAACAACCCGACTAAAGCGCAGAAAACAATCGAAAGTCACTAATTGGTCTTCAACACAGCGAGAATCCCGCACCCGGAGTTGGTTTCATCCGGCCCTTAACCATGTATTAATTCAGCAAAAATGGACGTCACACTAAACTCCAAAACATACAAAAAAACAAATATTTAAAACAGACTTACGAGCCTAACATAGGTTAGAACATATTTTCCGTTTTTTGAACATTAATCATAGTAGACTGCACATTTTGTGAAATATTTTGACGGTTCGCTTGCACATTTTCAAATGTGATAATACTGAAAATACAATTAGCAATTTTTACACTCTTATGTAGATCTGATAAGGTATATGCTACAGCTCCGAATGGACATCGCGCCAAATTACACGAAGTAACTTTTTCCAATACGTGGTTATTGACATTGGTCAAAGTGGTCAAAACAGATTTTAATGAAGAACAAGATAAACATGTACTTGGATGGAGAGTAGTCTCATTGGCACTCAGACAACATCTTCGTATATCTATATATAATCTTATTGTAGAGATTTTGTGCCATGAATCAAATTGTTTTTCTATTTTTATTCTTGAACAACAGCAAAGTTGTATAAAAATATGGTTAGGTGTCAAATTCACTCCGATAAAATTTCACCCATAAAAGCTGAATTTCACAATTAAACAAGCATCCAATATAATTCTCAAACGGTAAATGATTAAGTGGCAAGCTCTAAATGTGAAAAGTATTCCAAAAACAATCATTTAAATTTTGATTTTCATTCTATTGTTGTTCTCTAATAACCATCTAGAACTGAGTTATAAAAAAATCGTGAATATTCCAAACAGTCAAGTCAAAGATCAATCAATAAATGGAAATATTCCAACACTTTTAAGAAGTTTTACAAGGGTAAACAACATATTTAACACAGCATATTTGAAATCCTGTCCCTTGTCAATACTATTCTAAACATAACCATTTTTTTTCTTTAAGATAAACGACTCTTGGTAAACAACATTGTAAGTAATCGCATCGCCTTCTACGCTTATATGAAGAAAAATGAACCAATTCAACAGCACAAAACTCTTATATACGATGTCATCAAAATTAACTTTGGCAACGGGTATAACAACAACACAGGGGCGTTTACAGCGCCATCAGGTGGCGTTTATGTCTTGACCTTCACAGTTCACCCAGGAAGTAGTATCACCTTTGCAAGTGTTGAAATTGTTGTTAACAACGAGCAGGAAGGAGCTATATACTCTGACAGCAACGAAGGCACGTATGATCTGAATGCGGTGACTGCTGTTGTAGTTGTCTGGATGAACCAAGGCGATGTAAGCTTCGTCAGGACATCAACAACGCATCCGCCCAGTGGGTTTATTCGGAGTGATGATGGAGGAAGATCTAGTTTTGCAGGATGGAAAATATCCGATTAAATGTCATAATAATTTATATGATTTGTTTTGTTATGTTATTTAACCATTTAGTCTTCATTGTGAAATATTGATAAAATTAGAGCGGTTGTACATCAAAGAGATAGTAAACTGACGACATCTGTGTATGAGAAGACATATTGAACTAACCATACCATGGATCTCCATTGATTGATTGAATATCTTTCATAGTATGAGGTAGTTGTCATATCAATGATGTGATTCATGTTTACTACTGTTGTAAAATCACACGAGGTGGTTCATGTTTGATATGTTTGTGGTATTTTGTTACATCTTACCAGATCATTTGTGTCCCGTTTGTATGAGATGCATGAGTTCATTTTTGGAACTTTCAGGTACATTTTTTATTTGGATTTTACGTTACTGGAGAGACAATTACAAACAATGCATGACGACATTCTACCAGTAAAACTGAAAATTAGAATATGATTCAAAGAAATAAATGCAGTCTCCGATTGAAAAAGCCTAAGGGATTGTCCTTATATTATTTTCATTGGAATAGTCGTTATATGTTTCATGGGATTGTTCCTTATATAATGTTTTAGATAAACATATCCGCTACACAAATGTGCAAGGAGTATTGCTTTGGCGATATATAGGATATACGTCAATGAGAAACTACGAAATAACTGATTGACAACTAGAGGACAACTTATTGTTTTCAACAATACATATGTGTCTATAAAATTTATCAAGCTCTAAGTTGTCATGCGTCTATAAATTTGGGAATATATTTTATAGAATAAATCACTTGTTCGCCTTTAACAGAAGACAGGTGACAAATACTGAACCGCCACTGCCTGAAAACATTAATACGGTAACTAGCAAAAATCCGTCTGGAACACTTCGTTCCACCATTTAAAGAAAAAGCATTAAGATGAAAGGGACTCTCTAGCTTCAAAACTATCTTAAATCTGAAGTTCACTTGTTTTTAGAAGATACAACAACAAGAAGGAGAAAAATTATTTATTATAGTCCAACCTGAATATACAAATAAATACATGTTTTAAAAATAATCAGCCAGCCAATTTGAATTTTGAGAACAGATAATTCTAATAAGAAGAAGTGTAAACGTTTCAATCAATTCTCTACATGTCGAAACATGACTGCATGTCTAGGATAAAATTTCGGATATTTGTATTATATTATAAGTTATGAATGTATAGACTTGGCACAATATTTTCTTATGCTTTTGGTCACATTTACTTAGGCTTTCCAACAGTTTGATTCTAAAGCCACTGATGAATTCTATATGCTTATCATAGGTAAATACAAATGATGGGTACTTTCTTAACCTGAAACACTAGTTAATTAAACAAAATGTGAGAATATCAAATAAATCACATGGATTAATTAGAAGATGCCAGTACTTGTTATCTTTGGAAGCACAAATGACAAAAACCTTCACTTGCACGGAGAGACAAGCTTGTATTGAATTCAAAGACATCTGATAAAAGTTTCCAACTAGGCTAAAACTACTAATGAGATTTTTAAACCTTACTAGTATTCATATTGTCTTTAAATGAAAATAATATTTACAAAAATATCATATCGTAACATGAAGTAAATATTGCTGGTAATTAATGTATTGTATTCATTATAAAGAGAAAAGTTCAAAATTTTAACTCTTGTCATTTGTGAAATATGTAAAGATAAATATAGATTCTTACACTCCAACAAGTGTATTACGATATTTCTCCACTCGAGACAGTTAAATTTTATTATTTAAAGCGCGAGGCTTGTCGATCCCTTTAAATAATAAAATTTAACTGTCGAGAGTGGAGAAATATCGTAATACACGAGTTATAGTGTCGGAATCTGTTTCTCTAATGCTTTTTATCGTTCTTTTTCAAAGATTTTCAGAAAATTGTGTTCTTTATATGCGACGTCATCAGGCATTGTCGCCTTTTTTCATGACGTCACAATAGGAAAATTCAGAAGAAAACAAAACATTTAGACGTCATAATCAAATTTCGACTAATCATTTGCCGAGAACAGATTTTTCACTAGTGAGGAGAAATATTTTTCTCACACCAGTCAGGAAATGTGAAAATAGTACAAAAATTAGAGAAACTCTCATTCTGAACTCTCAACTGTACAACTTGGGATTCTAATTTTCATTTTTACAGTTGATCAGATAGTTTGAACTTTTATATTATTATTGATTTATAATCCCTAATTTATATAGAAAATATATCGATGGTATAAAATCCTATCTGCAAATGCGAGATTGATCTTTTATTGTCCTGATGTATACCGAATATTCAGTGTGCGTGTATGTATTCTACTTACAATTAAGGGCATACGATAAAGTAACAGGGAGATAATGACGTTACAAACGTCAATGTTATTTTCATGTCGTCAAACTGTGACATATCGGGAAAAGATTTTTATCATTGAAAAATATTTAACTTTAAAACGAGTTCATGGACCTTTCTTTTTTTAAATGACATTTGGTTTGAGAACGTATGAAGATTATTAACATGAAAAAGTCAAAAGTGCTTTTTTCAAAATTTGACAAATATACAGCAAAAAAATACGTTCTTTCTACATTTATGAACGTTTGATAAATATGAGTTATATGTAAAAATAAAATTTGTCAATTTATTTGACATTTTTATAAAACAGAAATTACAAATAATTTAACAAAACACAGCTTTTGTTTATCTTGTAAAACAAAAAAAGTTATGTATTTCTGTGGAAGGGAAAGACGTTCATAAATCATAATTTTTAGCTAATATCTGAAATTTCGACCACATTTTACTCAAAAAGAAGAACATGAAGGTATATGTTTTATTTTTTTAATCAGTTAGAAAATTACCTATATGCAAAGTTTCAATACGGGATCAAAACTGTTTCGTATACCCTTAAGCTCAAGATTACTATAATAATAATTCATTTTATCTTAGTATTTAGAATAAGGTGTACATATCTCGTTCAAATATTCCCTGTTAATGTACAATTTAAAAGATCAATGCTCGCTTTTTGTGTATAGAATTTTACTATGTACTTCTAAATACACGTTAATATGAACGTAAAGGTATTTAATTCATACATTTATTTCAGAAACAAGAGGTACATCACTACGGTAACCGTTACAGTATTATAAATGAATGTCTTTCTCGTAGAAAAAAAGCATTAACTAACTTTGGCTTATCAATCTTATACATGTTAAAAATTATATTTCTCCACGGTGTGTTATTGTCAATAAATACTAAGCAATTACATAATAAATAAACTACCAATTTCAAGACGATCAATTAAGGATGTTTATGCTGAACCAAAAGTAACTTTACACCATTTATGATACATTCATAAAAAATCGTCAAGTTATGTTATATGACCATGATGACAATACTACTATTTTTTTAACAAACAACAGACAAAACATCAGAATTATTTTGCAAGGTATAGACACACAAAAAAACTCAATAAAAAATATTGCGTCATCGCCATTTAAAATGTAAATGATTTGGTTATTCAAGCTATGAAAATATTTTGTGTAAAATTAAAATTCGATTATTTACAACATCTTCATTGAAAGTCTTTAAAAATCTGTCTGGACATTTAATTTGTAACTAATCACCGAGCACTTTTCTACCCATCATAATCAACAGTTTTAGGGCTTTAAGAATCATAGAATTTTTCCAATACTTATTTCATATAAAAAAAAACAGGTTCAAATATTCTTATAACTGTATAAATATGTAAATTATAGTATACCTTGGTATAAGCCCTAACTTTCCCAATGATTATTGATCCATAAAAAACAATGTTATTATATTCTACACGAGAGCATAAAATTGTATACAGATTGATAAAAATTAGGTACACAATACTTTTATTTAGTTAATTGTTTATTCAAATGTTCATTTTTGACCGTCTCATTAAAGTTGTCTTTTGTTCTTTTGAAATATGCATGTAATGAATTACTGCATTTATGCAATATCACAGTATCTTGACTAAAAAAATACTGGAGATATAAAAGTAACTTGTGAACAACCGATAATTTCTAAATCCATAAAAAGTCCAAAATTATTTAAAATCATTCGTGCTTGAAATAATCAACTGATTTGCAACAAAATAGAGAAAGCTAATACCGTGTACCATTGAACCTTATAAGATACTCTGGATACGCCTGGAAATCGCGAAATATTACATGTATTTTTGGATTGTGTACATCATCGACTGCACTATCATATCTAACAGCATCCCTTTTAAATGGTGGATCTTTCAAATCTGATTCTCCCTTTCCATATTCCCCGACTAATACACTACATTTGTATACAAATTTGTCTCCGTTGTATTCAGGAACAGAATAGGTATCTTCAGACGAGTAAGATGGGTCTCTTGCAAAATAAGTTCCATGGCCATAACTCATAGCTGTCGATGTAAAAAAAAACTTTTATTAATATTCATAAAAATGTACATCAAATTTAAGCTAATGAGTTAGTTAAAATAGGATCGTTACCTCTTTTTAGCTACATACATATATTTAGCCCATCTTAGTTGCCAGGGGCCTTCATGTATGTTTGGACTGAAAACAAACAGATTTTAAAATGTTTGCAATTTAAAATAAGTGAGTTGTTATCTATACACCAATGCGAAACTCTTCCGAATGGCAAATGATGTGAGTATAAGCAATAATGTAGTACCGTTCATCCTTGTAAATGACAAAACAATTTACGTAACACAAATATGACAGACATGAATCAACGACAACTAATAAAATACCGGACAGACTGATACATAATGTGGTAGGGTTTAGAAAATGTGTAAACACTCAACCATCCCCTGACTTAGGACAGTAGTAATATTAGAAAAATCAGTTTGAGAATGCTTAACAAAAAGATCAGATTGAGCTAGTATACACCATTTCTTATAATTTAATTCTAAATTTAATTTTAAACCGGAGAAAACAATGATAACACGTTGATGACGTCACGGTCAAATGACTTAATTATGTCTATGATCTGATAAACATAACAACGTCAGCCAATCAGAAGACTAGTTACATCCAAAATTAAATTATTTGTAAATAATATTTTTATATTCATTTAACATTATCTTAATGTGCTTTAACGACAAATAACTTTGTGTTTAAAAAGTATCTGTGCTTCGTTAATAATGTTAAGAAATAATGTCAATTAGTAAAACTTGAAAGGTCATAACATTGAAAATTAAGATTTTAACTGTCTAAGTTGACCTAAACGATTTTGTCACATTGCTGTTGAACTTTCATGCTCTAAAAAATTATAAAATTTATATATACTAGACTTTCAAAATTATAATCACAGACGCATCCGGTGAAGATATATGATGTGTCAGTTTATGAACTCACCATAAACATGTTATCGCGGTACCAATACAATTGTGTGACATGAAATTTGACCGATAATATCCTATTCCCGATTATTACATTTTGACAAAGTGTGATCACGATTAATATGTGATACATCACAAAAGGAAAGGTTTAACCTGTCGATACTTTATGTTTCGCTCCTTTGCGCTATATTCGATTCCTTTTTATGTTACCTTGATTTTTCTCTTTTGATCAATTTAAAGCTGTCAAATTCATGACTCAAATTCTCATATTTTATATATAACAATATAAAATATTTATCCAAACTATTAAAAGTGTGAAATAAACATTTTAAAGAGCAATATGTAGTTTCGTTTCGTGTGTATTTTAGTCTAGACTCCATCTAATTAAAAAATCGAGTTGACCTCAGATGACCATATATTAAGCGATGTTTCTCATCGTTTATTACATGTAGAAGAAAGATTTGTAGTGGATCAAATCAGTCAACAAATGATTTACCTTTGTTTCACTTTCAATGTTGACATTCCTTTCCTTTAAATAAACAGTACACGTACAAAGCATGCGTTGTCCATCTCTAATTAAGGGGTTAAATTGAAGTTCACATGAATACGGATTTAATGAGATCGACTTATTCACTTGCAAGTGAATAATTCATTATTATTTAGCTTACTTTGACAAAATTGAGCCATTTTGGCTGCTAAAAGCGAATTATTTCACTATTTCCTTTTTATAATTGATTGAACAAAAACAAATCAGAATTTACATTTTTATACATCTCGTAGCTAGTGCCCTTTAACGAGATATGAACATCGGTAATTTATTGTGGAATAAATTTATAATACGATACTCGGTTGTTCTTTCAAAAACGTGAATCAGAGTTTCCTATCTGATTCAAAGTCTTGCAAGATTAGATTTGGACGTGAATCTTGGATTTAACCCCCATCTTAGTCAAACCAAAATATTTAAATTCGGATTATTTTTATGCGTCTGCACCAAGCTTTGGTTATCTTTCATATCACATAATAGAAACTTATTTCGCCACCAAAACGTGACTTTCTAGAATATTCCATTGTGTTTTCATGTATCATTCAAATATGATTTTCTTGAACGCTCATAATATATGACCTTTGACACCTTTAATATAGGATTAAGCAATAATCAATTCACTAGTTAATGTATACAAACCAACCATGTTGAGTTGAAAAATTCATCCAAAAAATAATTTAACTAATCGCATCTCGTACTCTCTGTCATTGTTTTGTAATTACTTACCATTTTTTCCTTTGTAGTTCCTATTAAAACCATTTTTATAGATATTCTCAATGGAGTCTGCCGATGTACCATGCCATAGATATTTTTTATAGGAACCTGGATATTTCTCTCTTGCTTCACAAATGTTGTTGTTTTCAAAAAAACAATGTGATTTATGTAATTGTTTGTTCTCTACTCTACATATCTGTAAAATAATGTGTATCTTATTTTAGAAATAATTATAGTTTCAAATTTTATGACATGCAAGTGATACTATAATATGCATAACTGATTTTCTTTAAATATTAACCTGTTATTAGAAGTTGTTTTGCGTGTTATATTAAAAACAGACCCTAATGCACCTTTAACTAATTTGTGCTGTGTATGTAACTAAGCTTTAAAAGAGGGTGTAACCTAAAACATAGTGGGTTTTGTCAGCAAATTGCCACATTAACCTGATCTCATTATGGAAACAGACCTCTGTTAGTCAAGATAATATATATTAAGATATGCTAAAAGAAAAGTCAATAACATAGTCTGTCTCAGTCAAACACTGTCTCAGAAGCATGCATATCCAAAAGAATCAAGACATGCTTATCATATGCCTCAAATTGTGATTTGAAAAGTCAATATATACTCTTGCGTATTTTTAAATAGGACTTGAGGTAAAAACTGCCCGTGTGAAGTTCCTGATATCATTAAACATGATAATGTGTAAGTGACAAAAAAGATTTTTTTTTCTAGTTCTTTTTATATTTTATAAATTCTATCTTGTGAATAGTGGTTTAGTTAACTATTTTTTTCTCTATTTCTCAACATCTAGAGCGCCGATACTAACTAGAACAATCTCTTTTTTCATATTGATTAGACCGTTGGTTTTCCGTTTAATTTGTTTTACAATAGTCAATTGGGGGCCCTTTATAGCTTGCTGTTCGATGTGAGCCAATACCAATCAATTTGTTAAATAATTTGTAATTTCTGTATTTTAAAAGCATTCTAAAAATTTATACATTTTAATTCAGAAATAACTCATTTTTATCAAATGTTCAGGAATGTAGAAAAAAAACGTAATTTTTTGCTGTATATTTATCAAATTAAAAAAAAATGCACTATTTACGTGTTCGTGAAAATTGGCACACATAATTTTCTCGCGTAATCAAACCAAATGGCATTTAAAAAAGAAGGGTTCATGAACTCGTTTTCAAGTTATATAAGTTTTACGTTAGCAACGTCATTACCTCCCCTGTAACTGTATCGTATGGCCTTAAGGGTCGTGCTTTGACCTAATGTGGTCTACTTTTACACATTCTTACTTGGATATAGAGTTTGTCTTATTGGAACTCATACCACATCTTCTTATATCCATATAATCAGAAAATGATTCTGTTTTCTGTTGTTGTTTCTGTTACGATTTTATTAACCGATTTCTAGATTAAAGACAGTTTTTTTTAAACTGTTGAAAGATGTCTTGATTTTTAAATGCGGCTTTTATTATTGTGTTTTTTCATTTGGAATTACTAACTTCGTATTTATCAAAAGAAAAGCCAAATATACCATAAGGACATTCAAAATCACAAGTCGTAAATAAACTGACAACATCATGGACTATTATATATATAGTAGAGGTTAGGTGGTCGAGTGGTCAAGGGCGTCGGAACAGTGCAAGGCGATTTGGTGCCACGATATCGCAAAAGCATGAGTTTAAATCCCGACAAGGGAAGAACAACAAAAAAATGCTTTTGCAAATTTACAGATCTATCATTGATTGACTGATGTTTAGACAACGTATGTATATATGTAAGGGTTGATCGAAGTTCGACATGGTCGCTCGTGAAAGAGTTTGAATAACAAAGTTAAGGACAGCTTCCCCAGAGGCATACATGAAAAAAACATAGAATGAGTGACTCATTTTCCTGTTATTATTTTTTTCTACTATCACTTGTTTCCAGTAACTCCGGATTCAAGGATTTACAGTTTAAAAGTTACCAAAAAAAATACAGTTTTTTATTACAGGGCTCCATTCATTTGGGATGGATGTACAAGTAGGCAGCCACGTTCAATTATTTTACCTTAATACAATGTAAATAAAATTTTACTTATTTTTCTAATCATTATGAAACTGCTATTCGTTTTGAAGGCTGAAATATGTAGTTTCTGTTGCAATTGCCCTACCGTTGTCAAATTTGAAATATTATACCAACTTGGATCGGTTAGGGCATCTTTGTTTTTTTTTTATTTGGGGACTACTATCCATGCAGTTGTTGTAACATCTAACTGTCACCACCTTTGGAAATTTAGAGATGTGCCAGTTCACATCGCAAATAACTATTTTTATTCTGGCATATCTTTGTAGTCTTTGCGCCGTGTTTGGAAATTTAAAAATTTTACCAGGGTCTGTGATATTCGCTTGAATTTTATAAATTTCAAGATTTTGATAGTGTTGTAATTTGAATAAATTGACGTGATTCATTTTACATCGTGCTATTACCGAAGAAGGATATCTGTTATCCAAAATATCTAATATTTGTTCATTTTATAGTTATTTTATGGTGATGTTGTACCCATTTTGTCTTGTTATATATTATATTTTGTAGTGTACTTTGTCATATTACATGATCCATCGCCCTGTAAGATCAATCGTTGACTTTTTATTCAGTCATTTTATATGGTTATATAAATATCATTATCATCCTGTAATTATACTGAAACGATGAGTAGATGATCATTTCTGTACACATAAGAATACTTCGTGTATTGTATCAGAAATCCATGTTTAATTCTTACGAGAAGGTAACACCTCCCGAAACGAAAGCTTATTTTTATAAGCTAGAGTTAGAGGAGGGGAGAATGTCTCGTAGAAGTTAGAAATAAAAAGTATAGGTTCCAGCCCAGCTCGGGGAGGAAGTTACGAATTAAATCTACTCTTACATCGTTAGGTTGGTTTTCTAGGCACTTTATATATATATAAAAGAAAAAGACGAATAGATAAACAATCGTACACAAACCACCACTTAGAAAACTAACGATTAAGCAACATGAACCCGATCAACAAATGTGGTTGATTTCGTGGTCACGCGGAGGGTAAACAGATGATGATCTAAATATGGCACATGTCGTGTCGCTAATGATCGTATAAACTTTATACGGTTTGTCATTTTCGGGACAGGGGTTGTATGTTTTATCATTAACATGAAATTGATGGGATAGATACGTTTAACATATCCTCAAAATTTTGAAGTATCTTTAATTTTCTCTATATATTTCATAATTAGAATATAGTCTTTTCTTTCTTCACAAAAATTTTCTATATGAGGTCAGCCCCATATGAATTAGGGATCAAGCCTACAAGAAAATGGACACGGTTTTAATAGGAATTATAGGCAATTCAATTTATTGAAAGATTTTATTCTTAAAAGCTTTGTAAAGATGACCTTTTCAATTGAAATTCATGTGAACATAGAAGTGCATTCCGGCTCCTTAATAATATAGTAAGCATGTAAGTCTAAATATCTCTTTTTTCTAAACAAAATCAAAAACTGTAGGTGTTTTAAGCCAAATAAGTTATTTGTAACAAAACAAAATATTATATCTTCATACTCATTTTACAATAATGAAGTTATCATCAGCAGAATATCTCCAAGGATAGTATTTGAACTCTCGTCAGAAAACTGTCACTTATATGATATAGTACAAGTGAAATTGTCCTTGATCAAAATTAAATCGACTGAATTGAAATTTCTGACCACTCATTAAACAATTTAAATCACAGCATAAACTTATGCATATATCTTGTTAAAGCTCTACCAATCGTGAAAATAATATAACAGGTTTATCATATTTAGGAGAAGTATCATTGTTCCTCACTAGTACTGCTATTCAACTGCATACCTTATTAGGTCATATTAATCATTTTGTATCTAGCGTCACTAATGAGTCTTTGTTAGACGAAAGGCGCGTTTACCGTACAAAATTTGAAGCCTGGAATCTATAACGAGTTTAATTATGACTTTCCCAAAATAATAACTCGTTTAATAACTAAGATGATACAATCTGGACTAAGTAGAAAACAGACGTTTTAGTAACATGGTAGTCAATGCTCAGCTGTTGTCAAATTACTCATTAATGGACCTATAGTTGTTACCTTCTATATTATTTGTTCCTCAGTGGAGAGTTGTTGCATTTGGTAATGATAACACATCTTTTTATTTTCATCATCATTGTTTCCAAGATCAAAATTATGTACGTTTAGATTTTCGTATGCAAAGGCCCTTGCTACCTTTCTTTCTTTCAGTTAAAAGAAAATACTGTTGTAATTTTTACCAGTGAGCTAAATTCGTAAACAAATATTGCCACACAATCTATTATCTTGTATTATTTGTAAAGTTAAACAGTTAATCCGTCTTTGTGTCGTGTTTTAAATTTTGGCCAAATAAGTGACAGAAAACTATCATAGATTGTATGCTTACTCTGTAATGATTCAATAAAATGAGATGGGTTTGACTACGGTATTAATAGTTGCAATCTTTAAATTAAACTTTCTTTCGTCTTTGATAGTTCTCTACTTGTTTTTCTGCAGTTATCGTTCTAATTTAATTAGTGTATGTTGCTATCTTTGTGATATGCTATTCTTAACGAATTCATACCTCAATTATTTTGAAATTGTTGTTATTCGTTAGAAAACTTTCTTTAACCATATTGTATTCAGGGCTGTGTTTAGAAATTGGTTCAATCTGCGGTTTTCCTCTTTGCGCTCCAGTCCATCTTCTTCTAAAATCTAATAAAACTAATAAAAATTCGATTTAAGTGATGTGACAAAACAAACGACGTGATTAAAATCAGAGTAACTTGGAATACTGAAAGAAAACTGCATATCTCCTACACTTCCAGATAAAACAGATATTCAATAATAGAATATTTACTATTTTTTAATTGAGTCAACAACGTTATAAAACAAAACCGCACAATGTCTGCATCATGTTTTTCTATCTATCGGCATTTGAATGACCAATGTTTCGCTACAAATCACTGTGTTTAGATGAAAAGTTTCCACATTGTTGTAAGAAGTAGACCTTGTAGACATGTTTAACGTACCTTCTATTTGAAACAAAATTGGGAGAAAATGAGTTTATCGTCTACCTTATTCTTCCACAACTTGGACAATTTACAGGTTTTATGACTTTCACCATGCCTTATTTCTACCTCTTATGATATTTGACGGATAGAGTAAATATGTGAGTATAAAATAGAGTTTTGTTAGTATGTTGGTTTTCATGTCTAGGAGATTATGTTTATTTTTAAGATCTTTTTGACAAAACCATTTTCTTGGTTACTTCCAGTGCTTGATTTGTACATACTTGACGTTAGAGCAGAATATATGTTACTGCTGAAAAATAGAAAAAAAGCTATCTGATCGTTGAAAAGATCAAGTCTTTTTCTAATGTTTGGACTTGTTCCCATATGTTTCATGATCGTTAAATATCAAGCAAACCTTCTACTTCAGTTCAATATGATATATATTATATGCAATCAGTCAAAGTGAAATAAAAAAAACTTTACAACATGTTATAGTTATGTCTTTCAGAAGGTTTTGTATGAATTCTGCTTCACATAAGTACAAAAACAAACCCATCAATAAGTACTTATTAGAGAACCGACTGTCTGTTGAAATTTTATTCCAAAAAAGCAGACGAACTGTGTTGCCAATAAATCATTTAGCATATAGATGATACCATGTTTATTTTTGTAATCGATGCAATTCTTCAAAGAAAGAGTTGGCATGACCTAAAATAAGAAATGAGTATCTTTGATTCTCATTGTTGTATTAAAAGCTATGTTGACAATTGATCTTGTGAACTTTAAGAATCAACGTTTGATTAATACTTCTGCTTGATTACGTGATAAAATTTGACCTTTTTGAACTGGACCAAATCACTACTTAACATAAAGATTCAGCACCCAAATTTTTGGAACATGTAATTACATCTCCCTACTTAATATTTCATGCATTTAATATCAAGAAATAAATTTGAAAAGTGTATCAAATAAAACATGCAAGTTATACACTGTTTACACTAGGGACTATATTCTTAGACAACACAAACCAAAGGACGATAACTGTGTCCTTGGACCTAATAGGACAGAAAGACTTGACCAATCTTTATAAAACTTTGCATAACATAAGCTTAGGCAATTATGAGATAGTATGCCAAGTGTCATGGCCATATGGCATATATTAGAGAAACTAAGGTCATTTTAGTATTGACATTTGGATGTTTATTTTTGACGAATAAATTAAATTTCTTCAACTGCCAAGATTTTGGCCTCAAAATTTGAAATTATGCAAAAATTTGCTTTTTGAATCCTCTTGAGTATTAGATATAATGTATTTAAAGCATCTGAACACTCATTTTATTTATCAGATGTATTGTAATTATTCCAACGTCAAATTTATATGAGCCTATGCCTGAAAATAGAGATTTTCCAATTCGGGGAAGCCTTATATAAATATGCATTTTTCTCAGCCAATTTGAAGTTTTTTAAGTTTTTTAAACCTAAATTCTTCTTTCATACATATTAAATGTACTTTAAATGTATAGAAAAGTTACAAAAAGCATACCACATGAGAATTTAACGGTCTTGGGCCATGTAGTACAGAGAATTATTTAGAGTTGATTTAGTCGGTAGCCCATATTGACATATAAAAATGCACACAGAAGCTATCAGAAATGAAAATGTGTTACTTTTTGCTCATTTCTATGCTAAGGTATTATGATACAAGAAGTCTTATTGCAAAAGGACTTGTATTTAAATTTTTTGAAAAACAATATTATCTGATGGCCAGTTTTTTTCACTTTTCAATGGAAAACTTGCATTTAGTTTAAGTCTCAATAGGCATAAATTTTGACCACTTACTATCATACAGAAAAAAAAATATGGTAGCCTATGAAAGGAGTAAGGTGTTCTGAATATAGTAAAGTGCCTTTTTTTTTTTTTACAGATTTAGTGAAATATTTGTGATGGACTCTGTAACTATACAGGAACTTTTAACGAAATCTAATTGGGAATTGAAATGGGGTATGTGTCTAAAAGACAACAACCCGCCCATGGAGCAGACAACATCCAAAGGCCACAAATACATGCTTTCAAAGTAGAGGATATATATTTAAAACATAAAAATGACATTCGTCTCATTCAATGATCTTATAGTCTATAAACAAAAATTGAGTTATAAATTTACATAAGTCATGCTGAAGGCCAAACATGTTGAAGAGTAGATCCAAAGACATTGACAAAGCGTGGTCCAATGAAAACTATTCCAGCTCTCTCTTGCTTTTACAGAGTAAGCATATAAGATATTGTTTTAGTCTGTGCATGCTATAAAAACGAGAGGGAGGAGTATTTTCCAAAATTATTAGGAATCGTTCTTAAATTTTTTGGAAGAATTTAGTTACTAGTATCTAATGTAATTGTCATTGAAGAATGCAAGCTTTTAGTAAATAGTTTCACACTTATTTAAGCCATGATGGACTGCATAAAACATACAATTACATGAAAACACATTTTGCCAACATAAGTCATGAAATAACATATATTTCTGAAACTTTGTGATCATTGTCCTCTACAGAAAAAGACACGTTCTGGCCTATTTATTGTTGTTCTTTATGCATTGGTGAATTTAAATGTTAACTTTTACTTCATGAAGATTTATTTTAAATTTTGTACAGGTTAAAACCATTTTTAAGCAATATTTTGTACAGGTTATAACATGTATGAGGTACTTTTGTATTATGCAAGTTATAACATGTACAATATTTTTGTACATGTTATAACCTGTACAAAATCGCATCTTGTACACGACATATATATCAATTAAAAGTCAATGTTCAGCACTAAAAGCTAATTATTTTGTATTGTCTTATCGGGGCCTATTTTAGCTGACTATGCGGTATGGGCTTTGCTCATTGTTGAAGGCCATACGGTGACCTATAGTTGTTAATGGCTGTGTCATTTTTGTCTTTTTGGACAGTTGTCTCATTGGCAATCATACCACATCTTCCTTTTTTATATATATACCGATGAAACAGTAAACGTCAGTACATGTAGCACAGTTTACATATTTGTCAAATCGAAAAACTGGAAAACAACTGACTTTTTGGTGTCTTATCTCGTAATCTATTCTCTACCATACTAGACAAACTGTTCGGATACGAATTCAATTCGTTCGCGGTCATTTTTACGAACTAGTGCTATTTTTGATGTAAGTTTTTGTTTTGATCTTCAGCAAAACGTCAATAAAATAAACATAACTAGATGACCTGCATGGAACTGAAAGTTATAATAATAATGAAACGATTCCGGTTAACTTGTGGTCCTTTTGGCTTCTGTGTCGGAAGGAGAAGCCCATATTTGCGGTGGAAACTTAAAATCAGCGGCAACGTAGTGTTTTAGGATGTAGTCAGCAATTGAAGTCTTATATATTAATATTACCATTTTTTAAAGGTTAAATACGGGTAAAAATGCGGAAAGGTAGTATCTATAAATTTCGAAAAAGTAATGCTCGAAAATGCAGAA
Organism: Mytilus edulis; assembly: GCA_019925275.1. Taxonomy (NCBI): domain Eukaryota; kingdom Metazoa; phylum Mollusca; class Bivalvia; order Mytilida; family Mytilidae; genus Mytilus; species Mytilus edulis. Next base: position 75,892,154 of record CM034361.1, on the reverse strand, counting down.
ACGTGAAACTGAATTTCTGCTAAAAATGCGGAAACGTAATACGCCCGCAGGCATAATATGATATGAATAAAAAGATATGCTATGATTGCTTATCAGACAACTCACCTAGGAGACCAAATGTCACAGAATTAACACATATGGGTCATCGTACGGCATTCAACAATGAGCAAAACCACTATCGCGTAGTCAACTATAAAATGTCCCGTAATGACAAATTTAAATCAATTCAATTGAGAAACAACTTATTAATGTACAAAAAAATGTACAAAAAGCAAATATGATATACAGCAAAAAACGACAACTCCTGAATTACATGTTCAGGCTGTTGACTTCGGACAGGCATACAATGAGAACTGTATATTCTTTTTAATGGTTCGAAGAATTTTTTGGTATGATTCAGTAAATGTCTCCCATTTGAATCAGTGAATTGTCTCACTTCAGCCTTTACCCACAAAAAATAGTCTTCTGTTGATAAAAATTATAGTTATTCACTCAGTGTTCCTTCCAAAATCATGATAACTGTATTTATACTGCACTCGTTCTATTTGAGCAGTCAAAATACGTTGACCGTATACTTCTATGTCAGTCACTGACCTGATATCACTTTTCCTCATGAATATTTGAATAGAAATTGCCGAAATTATAATTAATTATTCATACGACCTATTCAACCTGTTCTTATTTCCAATGTATACAACGACTCAAACTTATTTCTTTTGCAATTTTTTGGAAAAAAACATATTTTACTTTTACGTTTGATACCTATAAATCATTATGTTTTATGCTTATTGTTGATATTTTAGTTCATTCTCAAACATTCCTTCCCCATCGTTTGCGTGTTTCAACAGGTAAATGTACATTTCATTGTGTTGTATATTTCCCCGCTTGCATAATATGAGGCCTTTTTATAAAACGGGGAAGTTTCTCAATATCTAAATCAAATAATGACATTAACACATTACACAACAATTGAAAATGTTTTTTTTTTAGATTGCAGTATCAAGACAATAATAGTTCATTGACTTGACATATCAACGATATAAGGATTCGGCCCGAAACGGAGAAAAGGTTCGGCAGAGCCTCTCATTTCCCCGTTTCTAAGCCTCTTCCTTATATCGTTGATATGTCAAGTCAATGCACTATTAAAGTCTATATAAAACAAAGAAAATAATAGTATATCCATAACTCAAACTTCAAACATGAGGAAATCTAATAATTTGCTTTACACACATTCATTTTCATATACATGTATTAAGATTAGTTAAAGTTCTGTATGAACTGGATATCTGTATAAGACCTGTATTAATGACCATATCAAATGACACATTTAATCTATAAAAAAAAGTCGTGTATCGTTTCTTTTGTTGACTAGTATATTGAATAAATAATTTAAAGCGTATTTTAAATAGCTTCTAGTGAAAGACAACCCTTTCTTAATGTTGGATGCATTTTGAAAATTTCCAGCGCATGCATATGCTTTTATTAATTTTTCAATATTAAATGGATGAATATTTGATACTAGTTTTTAATCTATTTTACCGTAAGTATAAAGCAGATTTTCATTAGCAGATAATGTATGCTTATCTCTGTATTCACTAAAATTATTCCATTGGCCGTCCCCTCCCTCAAAAAAAATTATAAAAAATGCATTTTCCATGGTACAAAAAGAAGCCAGCAAATATCTTCAATAGGAATTTAGTAAAGGTGTTTATTATATTTGATCCAGAAAATCCTGTCTATAAAGTGCTAGTTTTTTTTCAAGATAAAAGACAGGCGATAAAGAATAAGACCAACAGACAAGCACATGTACACAAAACACAATATAAAAAAAATAAAAATCGCGCGAGCAAAAAAAAGGTTAACATTCAATGATAAATTTCACAAACACAGGCATAGCAAACGAGTTTGAAAAAATCGAAAATGGAAATAAACACAGACAAAGAACAGCATCGTCTAAAATAGAAAAATAAATACAATAGGAAACGGAACATCGTCTCCTTGGTCGTACAATTAGGGAAGAGGTTACGAAGGGAACTCAACAATGTCTTTTAACGGTATTTTACGATTTTACTAATAAAATGAACAGAGGATGATTAAAATCTTTTCATATTGAATACACAATTTTTTGGTGCCAAAGTCTTGTGTTACCCTCGAGTCGTATGTTGATCATGTTATATAAAAAGTGGTTCATTAATGATTATAATACTTCTATCTTCTTCTTAGTTTCAAAACGTTTTTGCCCAGAAGATTACTAATGACGTCATTAAGGATAGCCTACGTGGTGTATTGTTAAACATATATATATAACTAGGAATTAGCGGCTTTACAAACTCCAACTATTTTGAACGCAACCTTTTTCTCTCTTTCACTGTTTTCAAGCGATGCACTTTATTACACGACTAGTAAAATATCTATATATATATTGAAAAGAGTATTTTATACTTACTAAACGAATACACATCTTTATAATTCCATTTTAGGCCCAGGGTCAGCATCACTACCACAGCACACTGTCATCAGAATTTGATAACAGACAATCAAATATCATGAATGTGTTGAACAAATATATAAAATATAACTAAAATAATGGATGCAGATCTGTATCATTTGCACTCATACCACATCTTTTTCGCTTCCAATCTCCCTTTAAAGCCCTTTGGGATTTTTTAGCACTGTTACATAATTGCTTCTTAGAAGACAAAAGGGTGATTGTTTTTTTCTGTATAACATATATGCAGCTGCTTGAACAACATCTGAGGTAATATTTCAATTATTCACACATTGATAGTGCCAGCATATAAACATGTAAGGGTTTTCCGAACCATTGATCTATGTTTTACACAATTACCTTCGTGTCTTTCAGCTTGTCCAAGTCGTCTGACGTCTAAGCCACACTGATTGATATCTGCTTAAAATGATAACAAATATGTAAAATTAAAATTCTATGATATTTATACATTTTAGAAAACACGCCATTGTGTCTCGAAACATTGAAAATGCTATAAGTTCAAATTAGTAATCACAATTTATTGAAATAATATGAAGGACCATCCATGACACAATATCAGTACATGCACACCATCGTACGGTTTAATATTTTTCAACATGTTTGATTTGCATAGGTATGTAACACCCTAAAAGAATGGTACGAAAGATATCTACATATTACTGAAAGTATAACGCCAAGGTTTTGTTATCACAAACTTGTCTTAATCCTGTAGTACTTAATTTTAGCATAGGTATAAGGACATAAGCCACAGTACAGACAACATATACGTACATGTATTACACATTCAATCTTTTGTAGAAATATTCTATACAAAGCACAAAAGTCTCTATTTACCTCAAAATCAGAGTAAACTTTTAATGCACAAATATTGCACACTTTAAACTACTTAATAAAATTTAGTTAGATGTAAAATACCTTTTTCAGATCACAATTGTTCTCCTCTTTAAACAGAGTGAAGGTGTAAAACCACCATTGATTTCCCCTATTAGTCTTTATTTAATTTGCACTTTTGAAAAACAATTGTGCAGAATTTATCTTTTGTTTCAAATAAAGAGATACTTTACATACGTAAAGTTTTATCCTGTCCAGTATTATAGAAACTAAATGAAAACTTGTAATATATGAAGTTAAGACTGCACGTTACATGTTGGAACAGGACATTGCTTTCGTACTTAATTTCCTTGCCTTAAATTTTTTTTACAAATGATATATAATTGCTGTTAATACATCACACCTTAACAAAAATTAAACAAAATATTAATGTTGCCAACTTCGTTTTGCGTTTTTTCATCAATGTTTGCGTGAAATATAACAATATTGAAACTAAAGTTATTATGCCTTTTTAATACCTTATCTTCAACTCATCGAGACAAGAAATTTATGTAAAATGTAGAACCGTACACTATTTAATAAATATAGCAGAAAAGCATACAAAAGTCATATCTATGGCGCATACACAAAGACGTTATACTCCCGTTATTTCTTGATTGTGTAAGTAAGGATTTTTTGTACAACAGCTATTTAAAGTCATGCTGTCTATTTCTGTATTGTTATTGTTTCTTAATAAATATCTAAAAGAAAGTAGACATAAAGGGCTCATAACCGCTCATGTGGGTTTTTTTCTGTATACATATATTAAAATAGGAATAGATAGAACATATATAGAATATCTTCCATAAATTGTTTTAGACCTAACATTGCTCATTACTAAAGAAGAAAACAAAAGGCAACAGTATGGAACATTATTTTGATGCAACTAAGCTGTATGCCAACAGACGCAAGATTGGTATATAGTTATAGTTTAAAGATAATACTGTTTTCTCCAAAAAAAGTTGTATACCACATCTTCCTATATTTATAACTATGCCAAATCACCGTTCTCATCCTGAGTTTTGGTATACTTAACAAGGAAAATGAAACAGTATGGTATGGTGTCTATAAACACATGTAATTGTCCATTGCTGTGTCTCTCCAATCTCGTAAATGTATAGTGGAATTCGTTTTGAAGTTTCAAAGTAACTGTTAAATGAGACCCTTTGGACTAAGTTTAAATAGTAGTCTTGCTACATATATCTTTATTAAACTAATAGACGTACAAACAAAAATCTGCTTTATGAGTAGAACTGTAATCATAATCCGAAATGTAGTTAAAAAGGGAAAAGATGTTTGTAAATTGAAATCGTTTACTTTTTTAATAAATATATAATAAAATGTAGAATGGAAATGGGGAATGTGTCAAAGAGACAACAACCCGACCATACATAGAACAGACATCAGCAGAAGGTCACCAACAGGTCTCCAATGCAGCCAGACATTCCCACACCCTGCGGCTTCCTTCAGCTGGCCCCTAAACAAATATATATACTAGTTCAGTGATAATGAACGCCATACTAAACTCCAAATTGTACAAAGGAAACTAAAATTAAAAATAATAATAAAATGGAAAATTGAAATGGAGAATTTGTCAATGCAAATTCGCGACCAAACAGCAGAAAACAGCCGAAGGCCACCAATAGGTATTCAATACAGCGAGAAAATCCCGCACCCGGAGGAGAGCTTCAGCTGGCCCCTCAACAAATATGTGTACTAGTTCAGTGATAATTGTCGTCATACGTAAGTCCGAAATATATGAATGAACTTAATTAAAATCATACAAGACTAACAAATGCCAGATGCATCTGACTTGGGACAGACGCAAAAAATGCAGCGGAGCTAAACATGTTTTGTGATATTTCAACCCTCTCCTTATACCTCTGGCTAGTGTAGAAAAAACCAACACACAGCAATACGCACAGTAAAACATAGTTAAAAAGAAGTCCGAGTCAAATGTCAAAATAGGTAACAAAAGAAACTAAACAAAATGTCAATGAGGTATAAACTAACAAAGGACTACTTGCAGCTAAAGACATGCCAGCTCCTATATCTTTGTAAAAAGACGAAAGGACTTCTTCGTATCGGCATGCATCTCCCAGTTGATACATATTCTTGAGCTTGAATTTCCTATCTAGATAGAAGCTACATGCAAAGAGGACGGAATTAAAAGACTATATATTCATATAAAAATGAGATGAGAAATTTTAAACGAAATATAGAATGCCCTTGATTGATTTAATTGAAACTAATTTGCAACGAAATGGCGGCAACTGGTGTTCACAATACGAACCTGTAAATGTAATTAAATACCGCGGATACGCCTGGCAATCCTGAAATATTACATGTTCTGTTGGATTATTCACGTCATTGACTACACTGTCATATCGATAACCGTATCTATCTCTCGGTGGCTCTTTCATATGTTTTGTCCCTTTTCCGTATCTTCCCACACATACACTACAATGGTATACATATTTGATTCCGACGTTATTTGGATCAGAATATTTATTCTGGCACGCGAATGAGGGCTCAGTTGTGAAATATACTCCATCGCCGTAAAGACCAGCTGCAAAAAGAAAAGAAAAATATAATTTATATTTATAAAATCACATGATTTTTACTGAACAGGTAAGAATAAATATAGACCAATTATCGCCTACTTGCGACAACGGTAAAAATTGACACGGGGAAGGAATGACTATAGCACACCGGGAATACCACCATTTGCAAATGGGAATCATTTTGCCTTTTTTATGTTTAGATATCACATCGTGTATTCTCATTATCGGTTTTTCAACTGTGTTTATCTGTTTGTTCGGTTCTTCATAAAATTGCAAATCACAATAAATCGGCATAGTTAACTTTGACCGGACTTACACCGACGTCATAATGAATGAACCGACATTGACAAGTTTTAACTAAACTTATGATGCCATACTTCGGTTTACTGGTGAAACAAAGACACAATTGGGTGTCAGGAATATGGCCATTGTTATATTATAGTTCGTTTCTGTGTGTGTTACATTTTAACGTTGTGTTCCCGTTGTGTCGTTTATTTTCTCTTATATTTGAGTGTGAATTCACATTACTATAAGACATGTCGCGGTACTTTTCTATCCCGAATTCATGTATTTGGTTTTGATGTTATATTTGTTATTCTCATCGGATTTTGTCTAATGCTTAGTCCGTTTCTGTGTGTGTTACATTTTAATGATGTGTCGATGGTCTCCTCTTATATTTAATGCTATTTCCTCAGTTTTAGTTTGTTACCCCGATTTTGTTTTTTGTCCATAGATTTACGAGTTTTGAACAGCGGTATACTACTGTTGCCTTTTTTTTGCACGCAAACTACACAAATACAATTGGATAAATTGATCCACAGACTTTGATCAGATTTTCATTATATTTGTCTTGTAAAATATTAGCGGCTCGACACAATATGAAGGATGTTTAACCTCGTTTGCTACGCCCACTCGACAAACAGTTTCATTTAGTGACTCGATGCTGATATTTTTCAATATCAATATGTAGATAACCTGGTATTGGTACATATCAAGGAGACACTGGTAATTAAATAAAGGGTTATTTAAAAGTTCTAAATAGAATATACAATTTTAATTAGGTACTTTTTTTCAATAATGAGTTCATTTTGCTTTGTAAGATATTTTAAAATCTCAAAAGCAATTTGCTCCAACATGCATATGGGCCTCAAAATTAAAACCAGTAACATGCGTTTGTGAGATATTGGTTCTTTGTTGCATGAACAATAACGTTAATGAATAAGAAATAATGTTACAAGTTTGATCTGGCTCAAAAGTCGAATAAATACTAGTTTTTCAAACCATAAATATGTATGTAAGAATATTAAAATCATAAGTGGTTAGTTCATTAAGTACGATTGCAAATTATTATCGCAAAAGAGTGATAACTCTTCCTAGAAAGATCACTCCTGATTTTAGGTAGAATAATTATCAGGCTAAGTAAACTAGCAGACACACACGACTTCAACCGCATTATGTGGTGGTACCTATGAGAATATTATACTAGTAAAGCATATCTGACAAAAAATCATAGTAAAGATAAACTTGGGCTCGCTGTCGTCAAATTCCATAAAAAGAATACATTATGTCAAATAAACTTTTTTTAAATGTTTATTGGTGGTAATTGGTTGAACTAGAAGTATTCACCTAAATATAAATTCTTGTCTTTTTACAACTAATATTGCAACGAATAAGTCATTCGCATGATGATGAGAAATATCTAGAAGGGCTATATTTTCTTAATCAAAATATTGATAATAACTCTTTATATGATATGTACAAATACGAGAGCGGCTTTCTGAACAAAATAATAATAATTCCATCGAAGGTCAACTTTACCTGAGGGAGTTGGAACCCTTCTCTTTTAAATATTTCTTAATTTATCAGCATGATTTTGGAAAGCTAAGATGAAGAATGAAAGTTATTGCATCTTGTCAATAATCTGTTAAAAACGTCATCTTAGAAAAAAATTCACTTTTCATAACCTTTATTTTCAATTTATTATTGCATATATAAGAAGTATCTCCCGTTTCTGTCAGACATTATTTGAATGAATTAAAAGCCCTTCATAAAGGAGTCTATTGTAAAATAATCATATAATCAGAAAAAGTCGAACGTTTGTTCCCTTTAATTCCCATCAAAATTGTATTTTTTCTTTCATTATACAGAAAACAGAATGTGCAATAATGGTAACATTTGATGAAATAAGAAATTGTCCGTCCTTGACCTTCAATCGTTATTTGGCGGATAACGCACAGTTTCATAGTTACGTCATTTTTATCATGATGATATAGCAAGGTGACAGTGTGGATTCATCAATTCTATTGCCAATACCACTTTATCATTACAAATATCAGTTCTTATTTGGTTATCTTATTAGCCTTCTAAGAAATAACGCTTGTTGAATCCCTGGAATACTTAAACTGTTATGTTTTGTCTCTCCACAGAACTTTTAGAGAAAAAAATGATCGATTAAGGATAAGAATAGTGTATCCTGGGACGGTCATATGTTTTCTTGTGGAATATTACCTTCCATGAAAACACGTACGAAACCCGACTGAGCGTTTTCATATCTCATTAATATGTTATCTTTTTTTTAAATGTATTATTTTACATGTAGTATTACGCGGCCATCAACTAATAGGTCAATAGAAAAATTTAAATAAAAATAAAACAATATCCTCTGTGAAAGACGAAGCAAAATAATTTCATTGGACACAACTCGTGTTATCTGTCTATATAAGCAATTCCTTACAATTTTTTCCCTTGTAGTTCCTTCTAAAACCAAATTGATTTATATCGTCAAGGAAGTCTTTCGAGGTAGCATGCCATAAATATGGTCTGTACGATTCTGGGTATTGTTGTCGAGCGTTTTTCATAAATTGATCTTCAAACCTAATATGTGCATCATACAGTCGACTGTTTTGTATTCTAGATATCTGAAAAATAGTATGTTCTTTATTAAAATTATCTAAATTTTGTAAGAAGATCAATACGTATAAAATAACAAGTCATATTTTGATTTGATTAATTTATCTTTCTTTAAGTTCGAACCTTTCATTAGAACTAAATAAACTCCGTAAACACAGAAAAGTTTGAAGACACCAGCGTAAACCACAAAGCTATGAGAAAGGTTCGGGAACTTGATGTTATCTATCCAAATGACATCAACAACAAAAAATGCTATCTTTGTTTGTTTTAACAAAAAAAACGACGAATTAATAAATATACAAGGACTATACAGTACAAATACTAGTGACAGATAAAACTTTACAAACAATTTATTACATAACTAGTTGAATTGTTTTAACACATATTTCGGCAAAACACAAATGTCCTTCATCAGTATCTGACCTTTTTTAAAAATCTGATAAAACATTGAATTACTTGTTTGTAAAGAGAGCTCCTTAATGTATACAGGTAATCATGTTATCTAGATATACCGAATAAAAACAAATTTCATTCAATGCTAAGCAGACTGGTGTGTGCATGTAAATGTGATGATGCAAATTACATAATATATCACTAGCCTTGTATTCAGCTTTTCTGTTTTGAAATGAATCATCATTTATATGGTCATAATTATAAGTTATTTGTTTACCAGACTTACAATTTGCCTACCCCAGGAATAGATTACTTTAGCTGTATTTGGCAAAAAAAATCGAAAGGTACAGAAGGTTCTCAATGGTCCACAACTTCGTCCTTTAATTTACCTTTTTGGGTGGAGGGCCTTTTTCTTTCGATCCTCATTGGTGAGTATTTGGTAGACGAAACGCACGTATTCCGTATGAAATAGTGATCCAGGTATCTATGATGAGTCTTTTTTATACCTTTTCCATTCGATTTTCTCATGATTTGAAATTTCCAGGCATCGTTAGTATTTTAAACTGACAAAACAAAATCAATCAAACACCATTTCATAAGGTTCATTGGTAATCTTATTCCCTATTTAACTTCAATTGGTAATAAAAAAAAAATAGAACATAAGGAGATTTAAGTTCTTGAAGCTATGGTATAAATAACGGCCAATCACAAAACACGAGGTATTGGAAAGATAATCAACTGAATTCATAAGTATAATTGCAGGATACTATTTTTATCATGCAAAACGCGTGATAGTATTCAGCATCTGAAAAGAGTGTCATGTGGTAATTAGTATCTTGACGAATCAGAATTATCCATTCGCTCTAACGATTAAACAAATTCTATAACATTGTTAACGGTCTTAAAACTTACATGTATAGATTAACTTCCTGCAATTTTTGGTACAGTCCGACTTGTTCTGAAGAAATCAAATGTTGACAACATGAATTCTCTGACGTTAATTTAAAATATTCAACTTATTAATACCTCTATTATTTTAAAACCAGTGTTATTCTTCATAAAATCCTTTGCAACTGTAGTGTACTCGCATCTGTGTTTTTCACTGTTGTCAAGTGGAACTATCTGTAAATTACCACTTCTATCCATTCCATCCCATTTTCGTTTAAAACCTGATAGAATAAAAACATTCGTATCAAGAGTATTTCAACTCTCATGTGCATTAGTTTAGCATGAAAACTAAAGGAAAATGACGACCTTCTATATTGAATCTCTTGATCAAATTAAATGACAAAAATCACTCATTTTTTGCAGCAGATTGCTGACATTTGTTTCAACTTAAAAATATATTTTAAGAATACGGTAATCAGTGAATACCATATACTTCTTTAAACAATATACAAAACAACAGATTGAGCAAGAATATATTTATAAAAAGATAATGGCGATTTTCCAGTTTACCATGTTAACATTATTCGAAATAAAAAAAAAATTATTACGTTAATCAAAGACATCAACAATTTTTTAAATCATCAATTTGACAGAAAACACAATTTTGCAAAATGCGGCAACAAGAACGAAATTACGGCTACGACAAATACAACATCCACATTTTCCAGTGTGAAAAGATCTTCAATAACGGTCAGCAGAGTCATGACATCGACTGTAAATATGCGAATGAATGACTGCCATGCCAATTTTTTTACTCATTGCAAAGCAGCTTCCTTGCAACTCCGTAAAAAGGAAATCATCCAGCAAGAGTTCTCCGTAGGTAGGTGTTTCAAAGAAGAAATTTTACTCATACTTTCTCGGCCGACATTACTCTGACGATTGACTGCATTTTCTATTATTTGTTGTTGCCGTAGAATGTCATAGTGCAGTCAATATGAAAACATGGAAATTGCCAAATTTCTGTCTCGAAACCGAAGAGGATAAAAATTCGCGGTGAAAATTACTACGGAGTCGAATAATGTTTGATAAATGTACTTGCAACATGATCTGGTAATATTTTGAGACAAAAGATTTCCACCCAAAGTCTGATAATTTCCGTATAAGCTTCTCTCTTTATTATTGCAGGGATGACACAATAAGTTATAGAATAAATTCTTAGTTCATTGTCGATATGCAGCAGTTTTCCAGGCCAATTGTCTAACAAAAGGTGTTGACGAAAACGCTCGATGAAATATGTCGGTGACTATTTTGTTATTAACAGAAATAACTCAAATAAAACAATTGACCAACATTTCGGACAACTCTAGTTCTTTAATATGCGGTTTTTAAGCATGTCCGATTCCGAGAGGAAAAGAAAAACACGGATTTTTGTTACAAGTCCTTTCGGATCGCCAACTCGTAGTTAACCGGAAGCATCCGTTAATAACTCGTTGATATCCGTAAATAACTCGTTACAGATCGAAGACACTCCTTTTAAAATTGTTATACGATGATGACTGATGTACCCATATTTTGACTATTTTATTTATTGTGTCTGTTTATTTAACGCATCAATGTAAATATAACGGAATTTGATGAGACTGTCATTAAAGTGAGAGGGTTAGCGCTATAGAACCAGGTTTAATCCACCATTTTCTACATTTGAAAATGCCTGTACCAAGTCAGGAATATGACAGTTCTTGTCCATTCGTTTTTGATACGTTTTGTTATTTGATTTTGCCATGTGATTATGGACTTTCCGAATTGATTTTCCTCTAAGTTCAGTATTTTTGTGATTTTACTTCTTATTTATAACCGCAAGTAGGGTCAATTTTTTTAAAATGTCAAATATCATCAAACGATCGTCAATTGCTTGTTGTTTTCATATTTTAGTCGTTAAAATTTGTAAAAATTGTAAAAAAACCTCGGAACTACAATCAATCATCCGAAACTAAACGCAGAAACTTCGTTGAGCGTTTCTAATCATTGGGTATTGGTGGGATATCGATTTCAATGTTTAGATCGAGTTAAAATTATATGGCAATCATGCCAATGTTTGAATCTTGAACGGGGTTTTCATTTGAGACCCTCCATGTAAGAGGTCGGGGTTATCGCACTAGTCTGAGTTTGGGTTCGCAAGGATATAGTTACTCCCTACTACTTTCTGTCAAAAAGGATGTAGGGGGTAAAATAGGCATAGCATGCTTAGTATAAAGAGGTTACAGTAGTAAACCGCTGTTCAAAAGTCACCAATCAATTACTATTATGAGAAAACAAATCCGGGTTACAAACTCAATAACACGAGGTATAACAAAAGAAGATGTGGTAAATAAACACCAACAATAAGAGGAAAACAACGAAACAGCAGAAACACTAAAAATAAATGCTAACATACATAGAAATGGACTATTTGATAATAACTGCCATATTCCTGACTTGGAACAGGACATTTTAAGGAAAATTGTTGGGTTAAACCTTTTTATTTTTTTTGGCAAGCCAAACCTTCCGCTTACATGGCAATGTTTAAAATATCGATACAACGACAAACCTACATGACAGGAATACATTTAAAAAAACAAACACAAGAACCTTAAGCACAAAGAAATGCATAAATAAATAATATAATATTGCATTACACCATGTAAACTATGGAATATCAACGAAAATCTACCATTAACGACAGCACAGGACACTACAAACAACGCCGGATTTAGTACTGGCTTTACAGTTCGAAATTATTTTTAAAAAAAACCAGTTTAAATTACAGGTTTCCATTGATTCGGAATGATGTATAAGTACGTTGCCACGTTCAATTAGTTTACCTAAGTATATAAAACTTATTTTTTCAATCATTATTAGACTGCTATTCGTTTGGGAGGCTTAAATATGTAGTTTCTGTTGTAATTGCCCTACCGTTGTCTAATTTATACCATCCTGGATCGGTTAGGACATTTTTGATCTTTTTGTTTGAGGACTGCCCTCAATGCAGTTATAACATCTCAACTGTCACAACCTTTGGAAATCTAGAGTTGTGCCAGTTCACAACGAAAATAACTACTTTCATTTGGCATATCTTAGTAATCTTTGCGCCGTGTTTGGAAATTTTAAAATTGTATCAGCGTCTGTGGTGTTCGCTTAAATTGTATAAATTCAAGATTTAGAAAAAGTATCTCAGTTTGAATATATTGACATGATTCATTTGACATCGTGCTATTATTGAAGAAGGATATCTGTTATCCGAAATATCTAATATTTGTATATTTTATAGTTATTTAATGGTGATGTTGTACCCTTTTTGACTTGTTATATATACATATATATATATATATATATATATATATATATATATATATATATATATATATATATATATATATATATATATATATATAGAGTCTATAAGAATCTACCAACCAGTAAACTTAATAGGTATTGGATCATCAAAATTGACAATACTACACAAACAGGAAAAATTATATGAGTCTGAAAGATTGTGTAACAATACCGATAAATAGATGGAAAACAAAACACTAAAAAGTGTTGAATATCATTGCACAAAGATGGAAAAACTGAACAGATGATATAAATTATACAATAATTGCAAATATTTCGGCTCAACAAATGGCCTTCTTCGGTGACAAAAGTTTTAACAATAATGAGATATAATGTATAAGGTGTAAACATAGATCACTAATAATACAGGTATGTTTTGGTCGATTGATTTTAATCCAAAATCCTGAATATAATAATATAAACACTAGACTGTAAATTTAATTATTTCTTTCTATTGATTCCATCTGGATGAAGGACACCCAGTGTTTTTATCCAAAACCTCTCCCGATTTTCTCTTTGCCTATTTTGCCATGTATAATCCTGTTCGATCACAAGGATCTTCATGTGATCAAAATCTTTCAGATTGTGATCTGGTAACCTGAAATGTTGGCTGACAGGAATATACGTTTTTTTTTGTGAGGTCACTCCTGTGGCCATTGAGGCGTTTGTGAAATGGCTGCATAGATTCACCAACATATTGGAGACCACATCTAGGACACTCAAGAACGTAAATCACGTTTGAGCTTTTGCAGTTGACATTGCAGAAGATCTTGTATGTCTTTTCTGTGGTCTTACTGTGAAATGTTGATGAATGCTGCAATTGGTTGCAACATTTGCAGCGCTTATCCCCACAAGGCTGACAATTACCTACAGTATGGTTAGGTTTGGAAAGGTCAGCACGGACAAGTATATTTCTCAGGCTGTTAGGTTGTTTGAAGGCAATCATGGGAGGCTCAGGAAAGATTTTGGATAACTTCAAATGTTTCTCGATTGCTGTCCAATGATCACGAATGGTCTTGAAACTATTTCTCAGGCATGGATGGTAGGTGAGCACACATGGGATATATATATATATATATATATATAGCTAAAACACAGTTATACGTCATGGAATTCCATGTAATGACAATGTTAAGCGGCCAGTGATAATTTTTGTTAGAAAAAAGGGGAGGGTAGTTGTTTAATTCCAAATCTCTTTTTAAGAGTAACTATTTGTTGGAGACCGGAGTGGAAACACACTGATAAGTGTATATTTTTAATGGGGAAAGGGGGATAGGTCGACAGTAAGTTTCAAATAAAAACTGGTTCCTGATTAAAGTCAAGTGAATTGTTTCAGCACATACTCTTAATTTTGCACATGCTCCCTCTACAATAAATGAATTGATGCAAAGGTTGCAGGTACGTGTGGGAAAATATATGTGTATGATAATATATCTTACTTGTATAAACTGAACAGCAAAAATAATGAATAATAGAGATGGCCTCTTTTGTACATATACCAAGAAGAAACTTTGTGCAAAGCATTTTTATTCATTGTTTAATAGCATTTTATAGAAAAGAGGATTGCGTAGTAAATAAAACCAACATTTTTGTATTTTTTGTAAAAAAGTGATTTTTGTTTTAAAATTACAAACATAGATTACTCACTTGTTTTTCTATAATGAATAAGCATTAATGGTATACAAAAAATCTTAAACAATTGTCAAACTAAAACAAAAATCGTTCTGAGTCATTAAAGTCGAGCCCACCCTAGAAGGTATACTTAAATTATTCCACTATATTTATATCATATCATATATATATAAACTTGTAATAAGGAAATCATTGCAGCACTGCATACAAATAGGTTTAGCATTGAATCAACACAAGAGAACTACACAATCCGTAATATAGTGTCAATTTTGTGGTCCTCAATGCTCTTCAACTTTATCATTATTTGGCTTTCGAACTATTTTGATCCTAGCGTCACTGGTGAGTCTTATGTAGACAAAACGCGCGTCTGACGTTTCAATTATGACAGGATTATAATTTAGTAACCTGCAGGAATTAATTTGATTAAAAGATATATAAGTTAACAGGGATCGTATCTAAAATTATGGACTCTTAAACATGTTAAAATAATATCTCCATTAAAAAAATAGGATATCATATCTCGTTGATGATCATATTTAAGTTCAATAGTAGTTTGTGGTACCGACATCACTGGCTAAAAATCATACAATGAGAAGTATAAATACGTTCATTGAAATCAATAACATCACGACATCAATGGATATATCAAAATATTTTGAAGAGCCAAAAGGGACATTTCTAAAACCACCGCAGAAAATAACAATAATTTGCAAAAAATTGTCTCTTTTGCTATAAATCTTAAAGTGAAAAAATAAAATGATATCCTTTTTTTGTATACGTACTATGTAAATCATAAATCATTATGACATGAGTTGGAGTTTGATATATTGTATGTTATGTTATACATTCTTCGTTTATATATTAAATCCTGAGATTAAATCAACCCGAAGAAGCTTGTATTTGTTGTTCTCCTTTTCATAATCCAGTCGATTTCTACAGATTTTTTACAAAATCGCTCAGATTGTGATAAAAGCATGAAATTTGGCATAGTAGTAGTATATATCATCGACAACATTCTAAGCTATGGACCCACTCTGAAAGTCGAAATTGGTGGAAGAGGCGGCAATTTTTGAAATGGCGGACGTTTGATCTCTATAAATTAATACAAAAAATCATGAAAGTTATATTAGAGAAGATATTGACATGAAACCTGGTGGAATAACAGCGCTGATTCCAATTGCCTTGTTGAACAACATTTTTGAAAATGTAACCCATATTGAATGGCGGCAATCTTGAAAAATCTTGATTTTTTAAAAGCCAAAATAGGCAGACAGCCCTAAAGTCATAATTCGATAAAAATTAATATGCATTATATGTACATTGTTAAAAATATATAAATGTATTTGTATGAGCTATAAAAACAGGACAAAAAGCAAGACCACGGAGAGGACCCTAAAATGAAATATTACCCAAAAGCAATATTCATACTACCCGCTTGTTCAACAAAGAATAACAGAAGAATTTTATTTTGCAAGTACAAATAAAGCAAAAACATATTTGTATACCTGTCATTTATGATAGTTGGCTGATTACATGATAATTCGTTTTGTTGATATTGTTCATTTGAAATAACTTTCAAAAACCTTGATTGCAGACATAATGAGTTTCATATCATACAAGTAATGTTATAAGAAAATCAACTGCTCATTTGATCTCAATTGACGTTAAAAATATCTCACAATGAATGAAATGTACATGTTTTAATTTTGCCAGACCACACAATAGCTGTCTCTGTGTATCATATTCTATCACATTGTCCTCTACATTTACACATAGTAGTACAACTTAATACTCCCATATTTGAATTTTCCTTGATAACCGTGTTCACTTTGACTAATGAGTTAAGCGCTTGCTGCAGGAAAGTTCCTATATAGTCATATGGTATATTCAACACACTTCAGATATTGATTTTTTGGAAGCCATCTTGAATGATGACCATTTTGAAAATATGAATTTCCAATATATCATTATTCGCTATTTTTATTAATTCACTGTTTGCATCTATACTTATTTTGCTAATTAATATTGGATATTCACAAAATGGTCAGATAAGGCATGCACATGTTTAAGAAATAAAGATATCAGTATCAGAATTTAAGTTACTTACTCAATTGCCTAAGTAACTTTTTAAAACAGAAATTACGTGTATATAATATAATTTATGACCGAAAGTTGTTGTTGGAAAGGATAAAAATGGTAGATTTGGAAAACAGTGGAGCCATATATCAGAAGAACATAATGGATGAATAGACCGGAAGGAATGTGAGGAACTGCATTAGAGGACATGTGAGGGTTTGCAAGGCCAAGCAGATACAAACAGAACAGACATTTGAGCTTGCAACCATTCCTTTGATGCAAGTATATGAAGATTTTGGGGCTTGCATTGGTTTTCCTTTCGCTCAATTTGAAACAGTTGAATGAAGGATTAGGAACTACAGAAGCACTCCAGAATCACAAGGCAAAATGGCACAAATCCTGTCAAACAAATTTTAGATCTCAAAATATTTTATCTGTAAAAGTGAAACATACTTCTGATGTTGAAGATAAGTTGCCAATTGAAAGAAAACAACCAGACACTGTAAAGTGGTACTGGATCAACAAAAACATAGACTGCACTGTATTTTTTTTTTATATCAGTGAAGTATCTCAAGGTCTCCATGATGCATCAACATTTTTATATATGACATGAATGTGCACCTACACTACAAGACAATGCTCTCTTAGCCAAAGTAAGTGCTGGAGAAGTCAAAACACTAGTATCTTGCTTAATGAGTGATAAAACTTGACAACATAGCAAATAGGCAGGATAACAGGTACATAAAGATAGCAAGGAATCTTTTATCCTTGGAGTTGTGCTTTCTAAAATAATAATATACATTGACGGCACACGGTCTGGAAGAGATATTGTACCAATCTCCAAGCTTGCAAGTCACGCAAAATTGTTCAGATAACGCCTTGGACAACTTTGAGCTATCATGGATACAACGCATTTAACAAAATTGGAATGTAGTTGCCATAGCATTTGCAAGCATACAAGCAAGGTAAATTAGTTCTCTTGATTTTCAACAAAGGTATTCGTCAAGCTCTCAAACAGACCTCATAATAAAAAGGCGAAAATGAAGGCATCGGCATAGCCATAGCAGGCAAACTATATGTGCTTGATACTAAGAATAGCTTTACAGAGACGCTCAATTACACCTGTTAACATGAATCATTTTAATAGACATAAGTTCCCTTAGTAAGAATGATACAGGATGGCCAAACATCGAGACAGTCCAGTTTTATCGTTGATTGGCAGACAACACTTGTCATTTCTCAGCTTTAATAGTTCAATTGTGCAACTCATGTCGAAAGGATACAACTGCAACTTATCAGTCCTCAGATAGAGAGTAACATGTCTCAATGTTTGTGGAACTGATTCATTTAGAAAAGAGAGGGACAAAAGATGCCAGAGGGACAGTCAAACTCATAAATCTAAAATGAATTGACAACGCCTGGCTAAAAATGAAAGAAGACAAACAGACAAATAATAGAACGCATGACACAACATCGAAAACAAAAAAAAAGCAACACGAACCCGACCAAAAACTAGGGTGATCTCAGGTGCTCCGGAAGGGTAAGCAGATCTTGCTCCACATGTGACACCCGTCGTGTTACTTATGTTATAACAAATCCGGTAAATAGTCTAATTCGGTAGATCACATTCTTCAAAGCTTATATTGAATGTTCCTGTAAACCTTTTTATAGTAGCAAGCCTTACTCTTCAAACTATTCTAGTTACTTTGACTATGATGAGGCCTTCACCATTAAGACTATAAGACATGGCCTGTTTGAGAACTTCCCCCAACATATTTGTTGAAAATCAAGAGAAAGATGTAACTTTTCATGTGTGCTTGCATATCATCTATAGCAGCTAGTATTCAATTTTTCAGAAGTGTTGTATTAATCATTCCTTCCATGACAACTCATAATTGATCATCAACTTGAAACACTTGTATGCTTACAAAAAATGACTGATTACCAGCTGAAATGTCTACGTCTACTCTTTTTGTATTCGCGTGGCATTGTAAATCCTCAGGTGTACTCTCTTAGCGTTTCGAAATTCTTTCCAGTCTATTTGTTTGTAAGGTTTATCAGCTCAATTGATTTCAATACCTACCTATTTTTCCTTTTGGACATAGAGTGGTCATAGCTCATATTGTATAAACGCATTTTTGTGGTAAAATGTAACTAAGCCTTACTCGCTAAACTGCAAGTAAAAGAACTTATGTATTTCTTTAGATGTATTTATTTTGTCAACATATGCATGTCTTATTTGAACACTTTATGTATATCCTATAGGAACAGTAACAGTCGTAAATAAATGATTAGCAAAACTAGCTGTAAATGCATTAAAACACCTAAGTATAAATGCAAGCGAATAGTGCTATAAATGTTAGTTATGACCTCAACTAACACTCTGCAAAGTTTGATGTTTTTGCCACAATCTGAACAATTGTTTCACAAATCGACTGGACTATCATAACAGGAATTAATTTTATAAAGATCTGAATGTCAATTAATCACTCTTGAGTATATTTCCTTTGTTAACTAAAACATGTGAAACGTGAAAAGCACGTAACTTTCCCTCGGACTGATATATAATCGTAATGTCAGACAACTCTTTCCTGTATCCCTGTTCTTTCAACTATTCTTTCTTTAGCATTTGTTACGTGAATGGATAAAAAAGCTAAATATACCAAAGGGATTTCAAACTCATCAATAGAAAACAAACTGACTATGCTATGTATGGCAAATAAAACAAAAAATATAATTCTGTCGCGTAGGACTAAACTAGAGTTTGTTATACCGTATGAGGCATAGAGCTTGATGATATTAAAATGAATATTTTAATTAAATATAAATAATGCAAGCGTTATAGCAGAAAACCTATGTTGATCAAACCTCTTCTTCGGCACACTTTAAGAGTTACAAAACTATTCTGTTATGTGTCCCTAAGAAATCAAAATGCTGGATAATTTTTGTAGATTTGTTACACCTATTCAAAAGATGCGTCTGCAACTTCAAGGTAGTTTATCCAATCATGGATCTAAAACATATGTTACAAATAAATCTAAAGTAATGTTACTTATTAAAGCGATGACTCAAACACACTAGATCGTCCGTTAAATGCATGAAATATTTGACACTGGACGTAAAGCAAACAACAAACACAAAAACCCTATAATGCAATTAAAACCCTGATGGACTGTATTCAGTAGACGGAAAATTATTACAAGTCCCATGATTAATAAGACTTGTAAGAATGTTGCACTCACACATATTGGGAACAAACACACTCACCTATTGAGGTTTAATTTCAAACATTTTGAGCCATGATTGATGTGCGGATAATTACCTTTTTCAAAGCCTGGTTTGATAACATTTTGTCTTGGTCCATAAGCACTCACCGGGAGAGCTGGATCTGGAAAAAAATATGTAGCGTGAATAGTATATGATATACATATACATATATATTCAAGCACTGCATCTAGTGTGACACGTTATTTATCAGCTATAAATACATTTCTCAAATTCTTCGTGAATTTATCCCTTTCTGCACCCATTGTATAAAACAAAATAATCAACGTGTGGTTCGTTTGATCTCAGTTCATCATTGGTTAACATCCGATAATGACGTCGATTTTTCTTGCTTTCCTCTGTATTTCGTATTGTGACGGCATAAAAAAGTGCGACCATGCCTGATAACGTCTCATAGAAAGAACACATCTTTTTGCAGATCATTCATAAAGAAGGAATAAGTTTGCCTGCATATTGTTTGAAAATTATTAGAGAAACAGATTCCACCACCAAATCTCGTGTAATAACTCTCGACAGTTATATTTTAAATATGAAAATTTAACTGTCTCGAGTGGATAAATATCGTATCACAGTCGATGTAGTGGTATAATCTATATTTCCCTACTTTTTACACGATATATCCTTTTCCTGACAAGTTGATTATTTTTTAATTCATCCACGTGTGTTTTGTTTAAACTTGGTTCCTTGGTCAAAACTATATCATGACGTCGAATGTTCTTGTTTTTCTCTAATTTCCTTTTGTGACGTCATGAAAACAGACGACCAAGCCGATGACAACACATGTAACGAACACATCTTTTTGCAGATCATTTGAAAAGAAGGAATTTTCCTTCCATACTATTTAAAAATTATCAGAAACAGATTTTGCCAACAAATTTCGCGTGACACGTTATTTATCAACTCGAGAGAGTCATAACGCGTTTTTGATATTTAAAATGTAGCTGTCGAGAGTGGATAAATATCGTATACCCCGAAGTTAGTACCAGCGTCTCTGACAACATTAAATATCAACATCAATTATCCGAAAAAAAAGTATCACCTTGTCCGATTTGTCAATAATATGAAAAATAACGATATATTATATGGTAACACGGACATTTTTACATTGTTTTATAAATTGTATCTATATTGTGTCATAGATGAAATTTATTAGTTCAGTGTATGTTTACCTGTTTTTTGTTAATATTGGTTTTTATCGAGTTAATCATTTTTCAATTGATAATTTATAGTGTCTTTTTATGTTGTAATGTTATATTACTGTGTCAGATTAAAATGACCGTTGGCGCTTGTTAGAACATTTTAACCCGTTGTATTTGTTTGCACCTGTCCTTAGTCAGTATTTTGTTGTTCATAAGTGGTTCGAGTTTCTTGTTTTTATTTAGATTAGACTGTTAGTTTCCTATTTAAACTTGTCATTTTGGAGCTTCCTGTTCTGTGTGAACCAAGGATACATGATGAGGCCGTTATTTGACCAACATTTGTTTACTTTTTACAATTGTGACTTAGATGGAAAGTTTTCTCATTGATACTAATATCCCATCTTATCATATGTTCTTACGGAAATTCTATCTTATCCGGCATGGATTGCTTGTTGCATCTACCTATTTAAATATCACTGCTATGAAAATCGGGTAGCAACGCATCATTCAAATCTAGCGGATTGAAGAGTTCTACTTTTATAATTAGAAGACTTAACGAATTCGGGGTAGACAACGTAGATATTTATGAAATTACAACAGTTATTAAGTATTATATACCGTTGTTTTGATTCAATGCTAAACATATGGAAATTTTGTAGAAAATCAGCAGCCTTTCCCCTTATACTCTCATGTTTGGCAATTCGGTGACTGATAGATAAAGGATTATTGCATGCAGTGCTTACATTGATTTTTTTTAAAACAAGTTAATTAATTTAGTTATTGGTTAAAACAAATATAAATATTGACCAAATCAAGTGCACCTTTCAGAGTGCGCTCTACTTTTTTTATTTATTATGTTTAGTTCACGCATCATTGCAAATATACTGGAATTTGACGAGACTGTCATCAAAGAGAGGGTTAGCGCTATAGAACCAGGTTTAATCGACCATTTTCTACCTTTTAAAATGCCTGTACCAAGTCAGGAATATGACAGTTCTTGTCCATTCGTTTATGATGTTTTTTTTTGTTTTTTTTTATTTTGCCATGTGATTATGGACTTTCCGATTAGATTTTCCTCTAAGTTCGGATTTTTTTTATTTTAATTGTTTGGGGACTCAACACGAGGTTTTCTGGATTTTGAAGTTTTTTTTATAACTATTTGTAAATAATACACGCTAGCACATCAATGAAAAGCAAGGGAGTAATCTCTGTTTAAAGTTTTACAACAAAAATTTATGTATTAAAGGCTGTTGATTTTCTATAAAAATCTTGGTATATTTGCCACGACGTCCCCGTTTTCTATTGAATGCAACAAAATAAGAAACTGATTATGATTTGCACAAAGTTTCCCTTTCTTATGTGTACAAAATGGTCTATCTCTATTATTCATTATATTTGTTGTTTTGATGCTATCGCAGTTTGAAAAGTTTATACTTAACTTGCTACAGAAGGGGCCATAAACTTTAATGTTAATGAAAAAACGGCGTGTGAATCGTTGCAAGACAAACGTCAATTGTAGGTTACATACGGTGATTACACAGTCCATGAACAAGAACCTGATTTTAATGTATCCAAAAGGAAAATATGGTAATCCGAATACAACTGTAAATGCAATTAGCGTCCGACTAAAGTGTTCTTGTTAAAAACCCTTAAATGAAGATTAATCTTTAAAAGAAAATACCAACTTGATTCAGTTTTTGGTCCATGTATACATCTAAAAAGACGACAACCTATCAAAACAAAAAAAGAGCAAATATGCATCTGTTCATTTTAAATTGGTTCAGATTAATCATGTCTTGACAAAACAACCATCTAATGTTTGAATATTACAATCGTCCACGTTGATGTTACGGAAGATCAATAACTGCTCATTCTCGAACTCCTAAATTAACGCTCAGTTTTATTATTGCTTTTTGTGTTGCTTACTCTCAAAATTATCATTTGTGTCTGGGTTTTTTGTATATCTTTGACTGATGTTTAAACAAATTTAATCCTGACGAATGGCATTTCTTGTCTCATTAAACGGCATTTAGATATAACTGTTTAGATCATTAAGTGGGATCTCGTAAATTGACCTTTCTGTCATTAAATGTACACCAATGCAATGTATTGTGTGGCGTATAATTATGTCAATACGATTGATTGATAAAACAAGACCATTGAAATAAAAATTAATTTGTTGTTCCATAATTATATTAACAATTTACACTTCAATTTATACAACCTACAACAGAAGGCACATGGGAATCTATTCCTTCTAACGGCGGTTACAGTGATCCAAACTCCATCAAAGATGTATAACAACACACAAATTACTGATATCCAAAAGGATGTATGCGGCTTATGATCTTCAAGGCTCCCAACGCTTTTATAATTAAAACCATACAGGCGAAGAGCAATGATAAGACAGGTCGCTGAAAAAATTGAAATGTTTTTTCAAACAGTCTATTAAAATGTGTAATTGGCATAGACTGTGTGAACTTTATGCGCAGTAGTAAATATGATTGTCAAAACAAAGAATATTAAACCGAATGCACTTTGAAGTGTTTGTAAACCTTATATAATAAAACAAATAGTAGAACTGTAGACAGCTATTAGGGGCATAAGATAAAGTTTTGATCCTACGGTGATTTTCTTTAAAGAAAAACATACAAGCTCTTTGTCACTTTGTCATTTGAAATATGAGACAGAAAATAAACCTTCATGTGGAAAATTTTCGACTCTTACTTAAATTTCGTTTTTTTTTCGATATTTCTATACTTTTGACAAACATATTTAAATCGAAAGATAAACACATGCAAATTTTTGTAAAAAATATTAGGAATATTTTCTTCACAAAAGAATGGTCTTGATTTGTTGGTGTTGTATTTTTTTCATAAAAAACATATTTTATTAACTTCAAATGATATAAAAAACGAAACAAATGGACGACAACTGTCATATTCCTGACTTGGTTAAGGCATTTTCAAATGTAGAAACGGTGAATTAAACCTGGTTTTATAGCGCTAAACCTCTTACTTGTACGAAAGTCGCAGGCAGAGGCTTTTTGTCACTTGAAATCCTAAAACAAATTAAAACAAATACGACGAAAGAACAAGATTTTTCCCTTTTTCATTGTCTTCGATTAATATATTGGTTAATTTCATTACATATCATTCATGAAATGCCAGTGAAGAACACAATTAATCCAAAAAAGCAGTATCATATGTTATTAAAAGAGGGACGAAAGATACCAAAGGGACAGTCAAACTCATAAATCCAAAACAAACTGACAACGCATTTGAAAGTAAGATATTTCTTTTCTTTTTTAAATGAAGGTATCCCGTCCTACAAAAAGTATCAGTTTTTGCACCTCATAAAACATTTCACACACCATCGTCTAAAACAGTACGGGACGACATGATCCTTTGTAAAGCCCAAAATATAACAAGATTTAAAGCTGCGACTGCATATAAGGTATATTACATCCCAGTTGATATTTAATTCTAGACTAGAGTTTGAGTTTTCTATAACATTTTATATAGATAGTAGACCAAAACTTACAAAGAGATGAAAATGATACAGATGAAGTTATTTGAGATGGTTTTATGGATGCTCAACTTGAGAACAACTACAGGGACGACAAAGTGTTTTTTTCTAATAAAAAAAAAAGGACAAGATAAATCTAGCATTGTTTTCTTTTTTTGTAGCATTCTGCATAATCATTATTTTACTAAAACTTTTACGCAGTGTGTGCCCTTTATTTAACGTATTATACCAATTATATCATTACGGGAATAATTAAAATACTGGATTTTGCTCATCCAACTATTATAACATATCTTTTAGCAGAGCGTGAAGGACATTAAAAAGTACATGTTCATTTTCGAAAATATTTCCATACTTTGTTTTACTTTTTTTTATCACCAGTTCAGATGGAAGCGGGGGAATAGCAAACATTTATAAACAGAAGATTACCTCAATCAGATCATCCATTTATTCATGTCGTTGATGATTTTACTAGTACAATGCGCGTTCAATCATTTCAAAAGAAACATTCAGAATTATGAAACGTGATTAGGAAAAAATAACAAAAATACTGAACTCCGAGGAAAATCAAAACGGAAATTCCGAAAACCAAATGGCAAAATTATAAGTTGAAAACACTAATAACAAATTGATAACAACTGTCGTATTTCTGACTTGGTAACGTAATTATATGATGTAGAGAATTATTGGCTAAACTTTGTTTTGTATTTTGCAAAACTTTCAGGAATTTTGGTCCTCAAGGCTCTTCAACTTCGAACTTTATTTGGCCTTTTTAACTTTTTTGGATTCGAGCGTCACTGATGAGTCTTTTGTAGTCGAAACGCGCGTCTGGCGTAAATACGATGTGTGGACAAAACAAACAGACATAATAGGTAGAGATGTCAAAAAATGGGTACAGCTGTCAACAAGCTTGATCGCTTATCACTAATCTTACTAAATGCCTGATCATTTGATATTTGTCTGACTGAACGCATTACTTATCCATAGTTATCTGTCTGCCGCTGCATCGGCATGTATGCGTCAACAGAAGTTCAGAAATCTTTTCTGACGGCAATTTAAGCAGGTGGTTAAGATCAAAGATCATTTGTTAACAACGTCTTACAGTTCGATTTTCTATACCGATCACGGTCTACTTAACCATTTTCTGACATATTAAAGTACACCAGATCTCGTTCTCCCACTAGAAAGGCTGTACATTCATGTTGACAAAAAGCTATTGTCAAGCAGAGCCCTTTCATTAAATAGTTTATGTGATGATCTCGCTCTTTACAAGTGTAACATGCCAAAAATTATATTAGAAATTTTTGAGTTTTCTCTCTTTGCATATATAGAGTTCGGCTATTGAAGTTTTGTAACATGTCAAATACATTGAATTACATTAGAAATGTTTGAGTTATCTATCTTTGTATAGAGTTAAGCAAATGGATTGAAATTTGGAAATTAAATAAAATTGGAAAAAAGAGAAAAGATCATTTTTATATTAGCATTTAGATATTTTATCAAATCATATTTAGGATACAGCTTGATTATTTTGTTAAGATATTATTTAAAGGTATTTCAAAATATTATTTACTTCATTTTAGTAATTAGTGTACAGGTAAAAACTGTTCACTACATTGTATATTTTTACTATTGATAAATAACTGATCGACAGTTGTAGTTGTGTCTCAGTTTTGTGAACAAGAATATTTGAAGATTCAAGGTTGGTGTATTTTGTAAATATTTATAATGATTGTGAATATGACTGTTTGATATAAAAGAGTTTTATAAAATACGAAAAGAACAAAAATATGATATGTAAATGTAAATAACATTCTATATTTTTATCTGAAGTTTTTCAAATGCAAATATGATTTTGAAATTTGGTTTAATCATTTGAATTTGAAATATAGTTTTATTGAACTAATTGATAGGCATTGTTGAGAAATATTTATACTATGAAAGATGTGTTTTACATTTTAAATATAAAAGGTTCTGATAAAGTAAATATTGTTCACAGGTAGATCTATATGTGATTTTCATACTAGAGGATGATATTATTGCAGTAAAATTGTCTGTCATTTCCTTATTTAGGGTATGTATATTGAATTGTTATTATGTGCCCTTGATTGATATTATGATAATGTTTAGTTAATTTTTGCTATTTCTAATTGAAACATTATTGATTATTCATAAACAAATGTTGTTTACTTTGAAGACTTTCTCTTTTGTTCATATTTTGATTTGAGAAATGTTATGAATTGTAATATTCAGAAAGGGAGATAATCAAGTTCTTAAAGCTTTTATATAGCTTTGGTTAAATTAATGTTTCTATTGTATTTAATTGATATAAATTTGAAAAAGCAATCTTTATTTCAAGTTAAATTTAATTGAATTTATATCTGCATTTCATTAGACTTATGATGTTTTGTGTTTTTCTATTTTTCCACAAATATTGAACTATTTAAGCGTTGCCAATAATTAATATTATTTTCGATATATGTATAATGTGAATAGAATATATGATTTCAGTATAATAAATTCATGAACCTTACATTTGTGCTTTCGGAGGTTACAAAAATGGCGTCGTCGACAGGATAATTATATTATATACTTATAAATTGGCAACGTTGGTTAGACAATATTTCTAGGATTTAAGGGCTAGATATTACAAGCAAGATGGAAACTAAAGAAGAAAAGTTACAGAAAGAAGTAGATGAAATGAGTAAGAAATTATACCACATGCACAAAGAAAAAGATGAAAACTTACAATTAAAGCAACAATTAGAACATAATAACAAAATCATTGAACAATTACAAAAATCAACAAAAACTTTATATGTTGCAAAAGAGAGACCGTTTACAAAATTATCCGATAGACCCGAAAAAGACAAAGATCCGATAATAAGTGATTGTTGGAAGATGCCCGAGAACATCTCGTTACAATACCAGACGAAAAAGCCAAAATTTACTTTCTTATGCAAAATCTAATATCTCTAGCTAAAGATGAGATAAGACTAAGACCGTTATTAGAAAGAGATTCTGCTGCTAAAATTTTGCTTTTGATTCATAGTATTTATGATGGTGATGATTCAGTTAGTCAATTACAACAGCTATTTTTTCAAAGAAATCAAAAAGAGAATGAAACTTTGCAAGACTATTATTTGAATCTTATGAAAATATTTGACCAAATAAACAAGCGAGCTAACACAGTTTTGGGTGACAAAGATAAAGTTCTTAAAGATCGCTTTATTGAAGGTATTAAAGAACCACACTTGAAACGAGAAGTAAAACGATTCAGTTATGAACACAAGACAATGAAATTTCTTGAGTTTAGACAAGAAGTGTTACTTTGGGTAAATGAAAATACACAAAGTTGGAAAGTAAAACTTCAAATACAAGATGCCGAAGTTGTTAGCAATCAAGGAATAAAATCCGAACATACATCGAAAGACAACTCCGAGATATTAAAACTTCTCACAAAACAACAGGAAATGTTAGAAAAGCAACAACAGCAAATTGATAGGTTATCTAACAGGTCTAATGTAAAAACATATAGTGATTCAACAAACAATGATATATATAATAGCCATAAACCAATTGTTTGTTATAATTGTGGTGGTAAGGGTCATAAACGTCCGGAATGTTCATCAGCTTTCCAAGCACAAAGAAGTGACGAAGATACACAGAAAACACATACTCGAGGACAGTTTAGAGGTAGAGGAAGAGGTTATCGTGGTAGATATAACCAAAGCGGTAATAGATATCAAGGTCGAGGAGCTGTTGTTCCTAGTGACTCAGAAGAGGTAAAAGAGTAGCTTTTACTGGGATGAGTCGATCAGTAGAAGATACTTCAGTACAAGTAGACTCCAATTCATTTCAGAGTAATATTTTTAAAAACATTGCTAGTAAAAGTCCAGAGACAGAAATTGTTGTTGAAAATCAATCAGCTATAGCACTTATAGATACTGGTTCCCAGGTTTCAACAGTTACTGAAACATATTTTAAAACATTATTACAAAAGAAACCAATACTACATGATATAACAAAATGGATGAAAGTCACTGGAGCCAATGATTTACCGATACCATATTTAGGTTATATTGAACTTAACGTTTCAGTAGCGAAAACAATGATTCCGAATGTCGGTTTTCTTGTTGTGAAAGATACTGATAACATTAGTAAATTACCATTTTTACTAGGAAGTAATTTTTTTATGAAGATGAAAGAAGCTTTAGAAGTTTATAATGAAACCGAAACAAACACTCTTATTGGGAAACAATTGTCAGGTATTTTAACTGTATACAATAATTCTTTTGACTGTGAAATACTAGATTCTCCAAAAATATCTTTTGTTAAGATAGCAGGTAGTAGTCCAATACATATACCGGGAAATTCAATGAAGACAGTAATGTGTACAACCAGACACAAAGACAATGAAAAGTATTGTGCAGTTGTTCAGTCATTACAAGGTAACCAAGGCTCTTTACCGAGAAACATTATGGTAGTTGATAGTTATGCTGAGATAAGTCAAGGAACAGTACCGGTACGTGTGATTAATATAGGATTAGAAGATGTATGGATTAATCAGAAAACAAGAGTTGGTACATTACATTCAGCTTCACTGATACACGAGGTGTCACAAGACAATATTGACATTGATATAGATCAGACTCAAATTAATGTTCAAATAAAGAAAATAAAATAGATATTGCTGTCTGTAAGCAAGCTACAACAAATGTAGAGAACAATAAGAAAATACAATTGAATGACCTCGACATAGAAAAGGAAAACCTTACCGATGAACAAATAGAAAAAGTTAAAGACTTGTTAAACAAAAATACCGATATATTTTGTAAAAACGATTTAGATTTAGGATATACAGACATTGTAAAGCATAGAATTCTTACAACGGATGAGAAACCAATTGCTATTCCGCATAGACGTATTCCACCTAATCAAATGGAAGTGTTAGAGCACATATCAAACAATTGTTAAGTCAAAACATTATTCGTAAGAGTAGTAGTCCTTATGCTGCGCCCGTAGTAATAGTCCGCAAGAACGACAAGTCTATTAGACTGTGTGTAGACTACAGATTATTGAACAAAAAGACAATACGTGACGCTTATCCACTTCCAAGAATCGAGGAGGCGT
Organism: Mytilus edulis; assembly: GCA_019925275.1. Classification (NCBI taxonomy): domain Eukaryota; kingdom Metazoa; phylum Mollusca; class Bivalvia; order Mytilida; family Mytilidae; genus Mytilus; species Mytilus edulis. The sequence goes on along the minus strand of CM034361.1, from coordinate 75,861,855 downwards.
TAGACACCTTGCACGGAACAAAGTTTTATACCACGCTGGACTTATCCCAAGGTTATTATCAGGTAGCGACCGATGAAAGAGATATACATAAGACTGCATTTCGTGTTGGAACGGGAGGTCTTTATGAGTACCTTAGGATGCCAATCGGACTTTCTAATAGTGCGGCTACATTCCAAAAAATAATGAAAGCATGTTTTAATGACAAAAATTTTGAAATATTATTGATTTATTTAGATGATATTCTTATCTTTTCAAAGACAGTAGAAGAACAGTTAGAACGCCTGGAGTTTGTGTTTCAACGACTAAGACAGCATGGTTTGAAATTAAAGTTGTCAAAATGTCATTTCTTCAAGAAGGAGGTAAGATACTTAGGACACGTTATTTCGCAAGACGGCATAAAAACAAACCCAGACAAAACAAAATCAATCCAAGATTGGAAAGTACCTACCACAGAAAAAAAACTCCGTTCATTCCTAAGACTATGTAGTTACTATAGGAAGTTTGTTCCAAAATTGAGTAAGATAGCTGCTCCGTTACATGCACTCATTACAAAAACAAATGGAAAGAAGGGAAAATCAAAACAATTTAAATTACTAAGTGCTAAAGAATTTCAAGAAAAATGGGATGCGAAATGTTTAGAGTCGTCTGAAGAGCTAAAACAGAAGTTAGTAAGTTCACCAATTTTAGGCTTTCCTGATTTCAAAAAGCCGTTTCGGTTAGAAACCGATGCATGTATAAAAGGTTTAGGTGCTGTTCTATCGCAAGAACAAGAGCAAGGAACTGTTGTCATAGCGTACGCATCGCGCAGCTTACACCCGAATGAAAAGAACATGGAAAACTACAGTTCTATGAAACTTGAAATGTTGGCTCTAAAATGGGCTGTGACCGAAAAATTCAGAGACTATTTGATAGGAAGTAAATTTATAGTTTATACCGATAACAATCTTTTATGTTACATGCAAACTGCAAAATTGGGTGCGACTGAAATGAGATGGGTTTCTCAACTTGCACAATTTGACTATGAGGTTAAATATAGATCCGGACGATCTAATGTCAATGCAGATGTATTGAGCAGGAATGCATTAGATGTTGAGACAAATATCAGACAAATCGTACAAAGTTCTTCTTTAAGCAAATTGCGAGAGTGTAAAAACAATGACGTACAACACATGCATATAAACCAAATAAACTTGACTGATCAAATAGAGACAATGTCAACGTTTCCAGAGTATACTGCAGACGAAATAAAACAATTACAAAGTAGTGATAATGTTCTCTCTGTTGTTTTAAATTTTGTAGAGCAGGGCAAACTGACAACACAGATGCTGACGAGACAAAAAAAACCAGCGAAGAAGTTACTGAGGAAATTTGATTCATTGGTGATAGACAATGGTATTTTATACAGAAAAATCAGTGACATAGAATAAACAGTTAGTTATACCGGAAACATTGAAACACTATGTTCTTGAAACTCTACACAATTTATCCGGACACCAAGGTACAGAACGAACATTAGCGCTATTGCATAAACGATGTTACTGGTCAGATATGGTAAACGATGTAAAACATTGGATCAAAACATGTGAACGTTGTATAGTTGCTAAAAACCCTTTACCAAAAGTTCGTCCATCAATAGGTTCGTTAATAGCATGTAAACCATTAGATATTTTGGCTATGGATTTTACAGTTTTGGAGAAATCTTCAGATGGTAGAGAAAACGTTTTAGTACTAACTGATGTGTTTACTAAATTTACACAAGCATTTCCGACTAGAGACCAGAAAGCAACAACTGTCGCTAAAGTATTAGTTAAAGATTGGTTTTTGAAACTAGGGATACCAAAAAGGTTACACAGTGATCAGGGTAGGCATTTCGAGGGTGTAGTGATACGTGAACTCTGTAGAATTTATGACATTAAGAAATCACGCACAACACCGTACAAACCAGAAGGAAACGCTCAAACTGAGAGATTCAATAGGACCATGCATGATAGATTAAGAACATTAATGCCTGAAAAGAAACCTAAATGGCCCGAGTATTTGCCAGAACTAACCTTTATGTACAATGCAACACCGCATTCTTCAACTGGATATACTTCATATTTCCTGATGTTTAGTCATGAGCCGAGACTTCCTATTGATAATCTTTTTCATAATGATATGACGGAAATAGACACTGATTTAGACATTTATTTAGCAAATCATCAAAAGCGAATGACCGAAGCCTGGAAGACAGCTAATGAGAACATTCACAAGAAAGCGAGTGAAAGACAAGACATTATGAACAGAGGAACAGATGACAAGTCTATAGAAATTGGTTCGAACATCTTATTGAAGAAACATGTACAAGGACGAAACAAAATGCAGGACAATTGGCATCCAACACCGTACAAAGTTGTTCACCGTTTTAAAGACAATGTGTATGGGATTCAGTTAGCCGATGGTAGTGGTCCCGTTAGGAATGTCACAAGAAGAGAAATCTGTGACACAGGAAACGTTGACATGATGAAAAACTCAAGTCCAGATATTACTGAGGACAGTAATTCGAGTTTTGGAGGATGGAATGTGACCATTGTTGACCCGAATTCGTTACCAATTCAAATTGACCATCAGGAATCTGGCGAAGATGAACAAGATGTAACTACAGCTAGCGTAGATGATGACAATTCAATAAGGAGATCAAAACGAACAAACGCTGGAAAACATTCAAATCCTTTTAACTTGCCAAAGTCTGTCTTGTTAAAAGAAACATCTGTTCATGCAAACATAGAACCAGTGAAATTTGAACAATTAAGCGAAGCAATTGCTGCATTAGGAACTAGTCTTGGACAGAGTTTAGGACAAACACTTCAAGAAGGATGGTTAAAGCATAATATGTCAAACAATTAGAGAGAAAGTATATTTTATTTGTATAGTCAAACGATCAAAATATTTTTATGCTAGATCATTATAATAATTATGATAATGCTATTGAATATGTAGTTGTGTATTTTTATATTGTTTGTTGAGGGCAACAAAAGAAAACTAGGCAGATTTGTAACATGCCAAAAATTATATTAGAAATTTTTGAGTTACCTCTCTTTGCATATATAGAGTTCGGCTATCGAAGTTTTGTAACATGTCAAATACATTGAATTACATTAGAAATGTTTGAGTTATCTATCTTTGTATAGAGTTAAGCAAATGGATTGAAATTTGGAAATTAAATAAAATTGGAAAAAAGATAAAAGATAATTTTTATATTAGCATTTATATATTTTATCAAATCATATTTAGGATACAGCTTGATTATTTTGTTAAGAAATTATTTAAAGGTATTTCAAAATATTATTTACTTCATTCTAGTAATTAGTGACAAGTAAAAACTGTTCACTACATTGTATATTTTTACTATTGATAAATAACTGATCGACAGGTGTAGTTGTGTCTCAGTTTTGTGAACAAGAATATTTGAAGATTCAAGGTTGGTGTATTTTGTAAATATTTATAATGATTGTGAATATGACTGTTTGATATAAAAGAGTTTTATAAAATACGAAAAGAACAAAAATATGATATGTAAATGTAAATAACATTCTATATTTTTATCTGAAGTTTTTCAAATGCAAATATGATTTTGAAATTTGGTTTAATCATTTGAATTTGAAATATAGTTTTATTGAACTAATTGATAGGCATTGTTGAGAAATATTCATACTATGAAAGATGTGTTTTACATTTTAAATATAAAAGGTTCTGATAAAGTAAATATTGTTCACAGGTAGATCTATATGTGATTTTTATACAAGAGGATGATAGTATTGCAGTAAAATTGTCTGTCATTTCCTTATTTAGGGTATGTATATTGAATTGTTATTATGTGCCCTTGATTGATATTATGATAATGTTTAGTTAATTTCTGATATTTCTAATTGAAACATTATTGATTATTCATAAACAAATGTTGTTTACTTTGAAGACTTTCACTTGTGTTCATATTTTGATTTGAGAAATGTTATGAATTGTAATATTCAGAAAGGGAGATAATCAAGTTCTTAAAGCTTTTATATAGCTTTGGTTAAATTAATGTTTCTATTGTATTTAATTGATATAAATTTGAAAAAGCAATCTTTATTTCAAGTTAAATTTAATTGAATTCATATCTGCATTTCATTAGACTTATGATGTTTTGTGTTTTTCTATTTTTCCACAAATATTGAACTATTCAGCGTTGCCAATAATTAATGTTATTTTCGATATATGTATAATGTGAATAGAATATATGATTCCAGTATAATACATTCATGAACCTTACATTTGTGCTTTTGTAAGCCAGTTTTATCGTTTTCGGAGGTTACACAAGATTAAGAGTGAGTTACTCCACAATGTCTAGATTGAAAACACAAAATGTTTTCAAAATTAGACATTTTATACCACAGGGACTCTTCATTGAGTAACATTAAAAAAAAACTGTTAACAAGTGTATAGGATCATTCATAATGAATTATGATAAATCGTACCATTACTTGTTGTATAATTTCCTTTACTCATGATTGCATATCAAAATCAACTTTAATGTACAAAACCAATAATCGGTAAGTAATGCTATGATTTTAACCTGAAAGTGATCTTACGGTGATCCTGATTTTCTCGGTTTTTCGCGGTCTAATCGATTACATTTTGATTATTTGTATTTAGAAAGTGTTTGCTATCTGATTACATGTGATACCGTTGCAAAATGCTATTGTTTATACATGTTATACAGTGTAACTGATTACGATTACCCATTCCTATAAGAAATGTAAAAAATTGTCAAAAAAAATATTTGTATGGAAAGTCCTTAAGCAAATTTGAAATCAAAAGCCCAATCCCATCAAATGAATGGATTAAAACTGTCTTGACTTTGTATGGCAAATTCTGATGTAGAAAATGGTTGATTAAACCTGGTTTGATAGTTAACTAAACCTCTCAATTGTCTTCTGTTTTTTGCTTATGTGCTTTGTCTATATGCGTTTTCGCTTTTATTTCGTCACATATTTGTTTGTTTTTTATAGTTATTATGGTGGCTTGGGTGTCGTCCTCCATCTTGAATTTTGAATTCTTATGAACCTTTTTAGACAGGAACCAGACGGGTTTTTGTTTTTTAATTAAAATCGATTCGTTTGTCATAAATTCTGGTAATCAGATGAGCGCTTATATCAAATTCGAGGTATATGTCTAAAAATGAGGCAGATGAAGCTGTGTCTTTTGATTCTTTAATTTCTATTTCTGGAGGATATATTAGCTGAACCTAATCAGAAAATGTGTGGATTGTTAAATTGAAAGAACATCATCAATATATTTGAATGAGAAAATTAAATTATATTACTTGTTTTTGACAAGTGTTTGAAGGAACTCCGACTATTATGAACACTGACGTGTGAAAACTATTTTATGTCTAACATTTTTCGTGTGAACAACAAAGATAGACTCTTTCTGTATAATATAGATGACCATAAAAAGGGTCGTTCATAAGAGACAAGTTTCTTATGTTATGAAGCACATAAACTTAATAATATACAATAACAGCCCAAAAACACGTATATTCAACACAAACTTTAAATAAAAGTAACAAAGCAAAATACGAGTATAAATATACCTGAAGAAAAAACACAACAACAATCAGCAATACTGTAACACATTCTTTTCCCTTTATGTCCTTATCATTCAACAGTGCACAGTATGGAACTATAAGGCAAGTAAGTGACATGGAAATACAAGCTGCATATACAGCTCTTTTGAAGTAGTTAAACCAATCTGAAAAGTAATGAAATATATAAGCACTGATATCTTTGATTAACTGTATTGTCGTTTATCTCTCTGAAAGGAATATGTGTTTTAACAAAAACTTTACTCACAAAAGTAACAGATGAAAAACACTAAGTCATGCAATTGATGATTTTTACAGAAAACATCAGATAAACAATAACTTATGATCAATAAAACGCAAACGTTTAATAAAACTCATTAAAGATATAAGAGGAGCAATTTAAACTTTGATCGAGCATTAAATCTGCATATTTCTCGACAATGGTGCTAAAAGAACATCGCGATCGGAAAGCCAACATCAGTTGTAAAGTTGCACTGAAAACCATTTATTTCTAAAAAAAAAAAAAGGAAATTTTGGTGTGGTGCTATACAAACTGAAATATTTAAAAGGATTGAATCTTTTTATTCACAATAACAGAAAACTTATTAGGCGAAGATAAGTGACACCACAATGTCAGGAAACCACGATAAAACACACATAAAGCCATAAAACACAGAATGGAAACTTAAGACGGGGCAATACAAAACCGATCGACAATTATCACACGAAATGACAAGAGATCCCTCTTGCCGACTTATTCCTTTATTTATATAAGGCGGAATTTATACAGATTATTTGAAAGAATAAAATGAAGCTACCATTATCATTTAACAATACGTTCTGCTATATAAATAATGTCCGCTCACTAAATATATCAAAGTTAAGTGACTATGTTAAACTCATCTATCCAATCGAACATGTAAAAGAAAATGTAACAGACATAGCTAGGTCTGCCTCATATCTTGAATTTTATATCGAAATTGACATTAAGGTAGGTGTGAACAAATTTAACGACAAAAATTGTTCCCAAATTGTGAATTTTCGATTTCTTTTTATCAAACATTTCAACAGCACGAGCATATGAAGTATTTGTTTCCCAGTTGATACGATATTCCAGAGCTTGCATTAACTGTCATGAATTTTTTTTATAATAGGATTGCTGCTTAAAATGAAGTGTTTGAACCATGGAACAAGAGTTCCAAGTGGTGATGTTGAAATCATTCATTTTGGAAATTTAACGGACGACACCAAAAATTGAATATATATTTTACTTTTCACGACGTATGTGTTCAATCAGTTGTAATCATAATCTTTTTTTTTTAATACGACCTAGCGAATAAGGCATATCAGTGTTTGTACTTTCATGATCAACGCGACGGGTGCTATATGTTAAGTTGGATTTACTAAACCTTCCGGATTATCTTAGATCATCTCCGATTAATGATGGGTTCGTGTTGCTCAGCCTATAATTTACTATGTTGTGTTTTGCGTACTGTTAATTGTGTTTTCGTCCTTTTTAGGGTTTTTTTCTGCGTTTATAACATATCTTTGCACATATATATATATACATATGACTTTGAAAAGCAACACCTAACATACGAATCACTTTGATTAATCAGGTTAAACACTTGATAAAGCAATTCATAATTTCATATGTGTATCTGCACTGTCAAATAAAATTATGAATTGCTTTATAATGTTATTTCAAATCACTATTTTTAATTCAACTCATTTAATATAATAAAGGTTTACAATGCCATCCAAAAAGTATGAAATTGTTTCCATCTGTATAGGTTAAATCGGACACAGACAATAACATTTTTTCAGCTTATTTTACATTGAATTTCGCTGACATAAAACTAATTCCCCAACTACGTAAATTCTTACTGTAAATTAAGGAAAATGTAACACCTACGCATTTAAGTACGTGTGAGAAACAATGGATATATCTAATAGAAAAATTCAGTTCCAGTTGACGAATTTGAAAAAGAAAGAAATGTAATATTATCCAAACGATATATAAACGTTGGGCACACAACCGATGTTTTGTGTAAAAATTTGATAGTTTAACCTTTATGCATAGTGCTATGATTTATGTATGGTTTAAAATTTAAACTTCTCAATGGGTCGAAATGTGTTTATTGTTCCAAAGAGATATGAATTGATTACAAACAAATGCAATGTCTTTTGAATGTAACCTAGAAGATAACACAAGTTAAAGACAGTTATTCAAATTGTAAAATTACTTATATTTATATTGATAATAAAACAATTTCAAAATGTCTTTTTCAAAGCATTCATATCTGTTTCGTAAAAAGTAAAATCACAAAAATACTGAACTCCAAGGAAAATTCAAAAAGGAAAGTCCCCAATCAAATGGCAAAATCAAAAGTTCAATAACATCAAACGAATGGATAACAACCGTCATATTCCTGACTTGGATCGTAAGATTTTTAAAAATAAAACAAAACTGAGGTTTAATTTTGTAACAACGTTGAAAGTTGCTGCAAATATTGAAATTTACAAAAAAAAATATATGGCTTCCATGATTTATTTCGATTCTAATCGGACAGATACGGTCATTAAAATAATAAGGCGAGGGTTGATATGCCGTGTGTGTGGTTAAATTTTGTTTACTCCCTGTTAGATCAAGCTCAAACATTCTGATAAATATGAAGCTTGCAGCAAATATTTCGCAAATAACCGCTAGAAAAAATATTTTTAATTCTTTTAACTCTCAAACCCAAATTTTGCAATTTTTAATTTACGTGCTTTTTTCTCGTAAGCTACAGTTAAATCCTAAGTTGACATTTCGTACCTAAGGAGCCGCCATGTTTCTTGCTGAAATCAGTAAATCTGCGAATAATGCAATAGAATAGAAAGTAAAACATACCCTACCTCAAAAATTCATTTTTATGCAATACAATACGAACTTTCATGGCTCACGTAACGGGAAAATCTTCAGCTTGATGTTTTCATTTGTATGACGTCATGTTTTGAAATGACTTAAATGTGCCAAAAGCACAAATGAACTTTCGCGAAATTTTAATTTATTTTTATTTTGTAGATTTCTTCGAACGGTACGGCCGGTTATGCAGTTATTCTTTGTATATACATCCGAAAAAGAATAGAAATTCTGAAGTCTTTTTTTAATTAAATTTTTTAAACAATAAAATTTGCAATATATTCCAATACATGTGTATTAACGAAGGAGGTATATTGTAACACCCATTAGCATATATATAAAACTCGTCTAAACATCAACCCAACAATATTTGATCTGTAAATTTGCTTTCGCAAATTTTTGTTCTTCCCTCGCCGGGATTCGAACCCATGCTACTGAGATATCGTGACACCAAATCGCCTGCACTGTAGCCGTCACGCTAGACCATACGACCACCTGTGCTTCAAATAATAAAGGTTTCGGTGGCCGTGTGTTACCTTTCCTCGTCAGTTTTAATCTAGTGTCGCACTACAGTACATGATATATAAGGCATGGAGATGTTATTGTTACAGATCAGCTCAATTATCTATTGTAAAGAATCCTACAAATTAATGCAAGATACAGTCACAGAAAATAATTATATATTTATATATATATATATAAGAAAATTATTAAAAGATAATAACGGTTTCAATTCATCACTTTTACTAGTACGTTCACTTCTTACAGATCTTCAGGTAATGTGACTTGTATATAAAACAATTGATTGACCATATATATCTGAGTCTGCGCTAAGTATAGATATATGAAGTATTGTATCATGGTTTTGTTTACAGAGCGAAATAAGCACATCATATTATAATGAAACATGAACAATTCACAACTGAATACGGATATAGAGGAATTACAAGCGTCATCGATTGAAAAGGCATTATTACAGGCAAATCTGCAAAAGGACAGTCTTAAATAGCATGTTTCTCGTCTGCAATTTTATCATTGCACACTAAGACAAACGAACAAAATTAAGAAGAAGCCAAAATGAATGAATCTTATATTGAGAGTTGTTAAGAAGACATGTGCTTCCTCATGCAAATACTCCAACTTGGAATCATGTATTACAACAGTTATCTTTTGTATTAAATTGGTTATTCATAGATGCAAGTTAGTTGTCTAAAAAGAGGCGTCCAAAAAACAGGTACAGAAATGTGTACACTTCAATCAAAAAGATAAAATTGAGAATGGAAATGGGGAATGTGACAAAGAGACAACAACCCGACCATAGAAAAAAACAACAGCAGAAGGTCACCAACAGGTCTTCAATGTAGCGAGAAATTCCCGCACCCGGAGGCGTCCTTCAACTGCCTTTTATTAATATTGTATATTTATAAATGTATTTCAGAACGTTTTATCTGATTATATGTTTAAAAGATGGTTAAAACTTTTATATCATATGTGAAAAAGAGACTATTTTTTTATCAACTGCTTCCGGTGTATATCAGCTGTTTCCGGTTTATAACAACTGCTTCCGATTATTATCGAATATCATTTCGACGCCATTCGGCAAATTCAGGAAAATACATCTCAATGTTTTAGTGAAAATCATATTAGACGAATAAAAAAAAATAAGAATCGGGAAATTATATTACTAAAAAATGCAAACAAATAATACTATAAATGCAGTTTCAATATTAAAGCTCTTATCAGCCCATGGTCAAATTCATCCCTCGAGTAAAAATGCCATTGATTTCATTAAATCCGTATCTTTTTCACCGATTTTACATAATAACTAAAACTGCAGATGATTTTACGAAATATTTTGGCTTTTTTACAAATTCGCTTGGACAGCAGACATAGATTATATAGCATTTCTTTACCTGGTGTTTCTTCACCGCGGTCCGAGAAAGATTGGCAGCAACTGTTATTATCTGCATAGAAGCATAAATTCCATATGCCTTGTGTGCCGTTTTCTGATGTCGACCAATGGTCAATCCAAAAAGAAATATTAAAAAGTATCAACGAAATAAATATCACAGAAAATGTAAATTTTTCATTCCTGTTCATCCTTACAACGTTTACTTCTGATATACAAAGGTCTGTATTATATAATTGCATATACGGTTTTCCCCACAAAAAAAACCAGAAATAAAACTAACTAACAGGTTTTGATGTATTGTTTATAAATAGGTTAAATGCAATTGAGATCCACATCGTAAAGCAATCATAAAAGGACGTTATTTTAAACAAAAGAGTATAGGATTATTTCTTTTTATGTAGGGAAGAGTATTCTACTTCGTGGAAAAGAGATTTGTTACGTGTATTTAAAGCGTTTTATTGCATTCGAAATATTTGTATAATAACTTAAACTGCTACAAAATTATGAAATCTGCTTTTGTATGTACAATTTTCATACAGTGTTTCCTGGCATCATATTATTTCATGTTTGTTAGCATCAGTACTAGCGACTGGACAAGTGATGATGTAAATCACGAGGGACTATGGAAGGAATGTTCTTACGGTACAAATAGATCACGAAGTATAGGAAATGAAACATCTTTCTTCAAGGGAACATGCTGTGCATCGAAACAGTTTAAAGGTATGATATGTGATAATTAATATTTCGGTTTTAACTTATCCTAGATAAACATGATAAAGTAAAATCAAGATTTGAATAGTTAAACAATGTGATTTAAAAGATATTTTGATTCCATTAATGGCAGATTAACAATCGACAATTAAAAACATATGTGAAGGTCAGTTTGCAGTTTCTTTCAGAATGATTTAAATAAATATCACAAAAGAATTGCTACCAACACAACATTTTCACAAAGATAGACAAAACCTTAAAGATGTCATAAAAATCGGTAACAAATTCAGAAATGTTTTCACCTAATCAGTTGTCATGTTTCTATTCTGATGGTTTTGACATTACTGTTATGTCTTGCTCCGGGAATTTTCTTGAATACATCTTATATATTCCGATCCAATTTATTTGTTCAAAGTCATATATATACTTTTATGTTTCAAATTGATAATTTCAAATTGATTTAGGACATTACAGTACTGTTTTGTAAAAGGGTCCTTAGGGTTGAAATTAAAGGTGCTAGTATAACGCACATTGACATGTATTGATTTAAATTATAAATTAAAAACAAAATTATCATACTATTTGATAACTAACGCCTTGATATTTTGACACTGGTCACTGTGAAATACTAGTCCATCAAACTCAGTTAATAGACAAATTAATAACAAGGACAACAATACGACCACGAGCAAAAACCAACCCACGGCTTCCAACACAGCGATAAAATTCCGCATGTGTATGCGGACTTCAGCTAGCCCATAAACAAAATTCAATATATGTACTAGTTTAGTGAAATAGTCGTCACAATAAATTACGAATCATATGAATTAACTAAGATTAGAAGATCATGACTTGGGGCAGGCGCAAAAAAAAATGCGACAAGGTCAAACATGTTTAGTGACAACTCAACCATTTCCTTTACATCTAGCTAAAGTCGAATAAAACAAACACACGGCAATACGCAGAGTAAACTCGGTTTAAAAGAAGTTCGAGTCCGATGTCATAATAGGTAACAGAAGAAATGACAATGATATATAGATTTACAAAAGACTACTAGCAGTTACTGACATGCCAGCTCCAGACCTCAATTAAATTAATTGAAAGATTATTTTTCATAATATAAAAAAATTGCACCGTACCTTTCGCTAGGAATTTAGAATCATACTATCATAAAATATATAAGCAGAACATTACCTGTATCAAACAAACAACTGTTTTAGTATAAATGTGTCTATTTCCAATGCAAAGTTCCTATGAGAGAATCGATATTAGTTACAAAATATGCCTTCGTCAGGATTGAGTTTGTTTAAACAGCAGTCATAGTCATGCCATTAAACAGACACAAAATTAAATGATAATCGTGAGATTTAAAAATTGTTGATTGATTTTGTATCCAGATTTATAAGTTAAAGAACCTTTATCGAGAAATTATTTTTATTAGGAATTGAGGCACAAATTTCAATTCATATAAATGAATAATTAAGATGAGGGTTTTACTTATCGTATTTGCTAAATTGGATTATCAAATAAGAATTCTAGAGGTACAATTTTAATGAATGTAGACACCTTAATTATTTTTTTCTTTGGCCTCTCTTGTTGACGATAAGGATTTTCCTCTAGTATTGGTGTTATTAAAAACAGGAATGAGTTCCTAAAAAACCAATTACGACCATCCTTTTGAAAACTAATTATTTACTCAACATAAATTGCTAATCCTCTGCCAAAGTTGGGTGATGAGTATAATAAGCCTTGCAAGCTACCGATGGCAAGATTGCAAATACATCAGTTCAGTTTATGGTTAAGCCTACTTTTTTTTCATTTTCAACCGCAAGATGTGGGTCAATTCAAAAAGTAAAAGTACCAACAAAAGTATCAGACAATTCTAATTTACAAAACGGTTCAATGAGGTAATTGTTGTTTCGAAGACAATGTTCCATTATGAAGACTTAACAAATACAATCATCGTTTCCAAATCTATTAGGCAATGGAATAAAATCGATTGCGAAATTACGAACGCAGATTCTATATCCAATTAAATATTCTTAAAAATAAATCATATCAATTCAATGAAGGTTGTGTAAGAACATGTTCAATAATTTCCTTTCTGATGCTATCACTAGAGCTGCCTGACATGTCTCAATTCATAGCATCAATATTAATATGTTTGGGTCCATGTTATCATAAGTACCTTCTAACCGGCTCATCGTCATATATTTTTTATTAACATAATACAGATAGCACGATGACAGTACCATGTTTACAAAATTTGCAGATAAAAAATACAAATCAGTCACTTCCCCATTTCCATTCTGAATTTTATACTATATGTACGATCACAGTATTGAAAAAAGTATCATGTAAACACATGCAGGAACCCCAACATTGATTATAATTGTCAAACATAATACCAGGTATTTTGGATTCATTAATTTGAAATATATATAGATATATATAATATATATGTATTGTATATGGTCTAAAATTCCTAAGAATGTAAAAACTTAAGGGCATACATGTACGATACAATTTTCAATCCCATAATGTTTTTATACGAAAATGGAAAATGTGCACATAAGCCATTTTTCATCTAGGCATAAAATAGTTATCAAATAGGTACCAGGATTATAATTTAGTACTCCAGACGCGCGTTTCGTCTACATGAGACTCATCAGTGACGCTCATATCAAAATATTTGTAAAGTAAAAAGATGAAAAGCATTGAGGATCCAAAATTCCAAAATATTTTGCCAAATACGGCTAAGGTAATCTATGCCTTGGATAAGACAATCTTTAGTTTTTCGAAAAATTCAAAGTTTTGGAAATAGGTAAAATGTCCACATTATTGATATTCATGTCAACACCAAAGTGTTGACTACTGGGCTGGTGATTACGTAAATGCGTAATAAAATATATACCTTCATGTGCTTCTTTCATACCCAAAAGGGGTCGCAATTTTAGACATTTACTCTTCTTGACATTTACTCTTCTTAGGACATCTCTTTCCTTTGGATAGAAACACATAACTTTTTTTCAACAAAGAGAGGCAAGCGGAATTAAAAAAAGAAACATTATGAAAATCTTCTTCTCATGAATATGTTCTTATAAAATTAATGCAATTTACATCTTTTCAACAAAGTTTCGGGATTTTAGGAAATAAACAGCATTTTTTAAAATTTTAAAAAAAAATTATAATTAGTACAAAAAAAATCTTCGAACGTAATCAAACCTAATACTATTTTAAAAAAGAGGGCTCCATGTACTTGTTTTAGAGTTAAATCAGTTTGAATGATCAACATCATTCGAAAACAATGCATCTTTTCCCGATATGTCACATTATGACGTCGCGAAAAATAACATTTTACGTTAGTAACGTCATTACCTCCTATGTAACTGTATAAGTTACATGCTTATATATAAGATATAAGAGGATGTGGTATAAATGTTAATTGCACAACGCTCCATCCAAATCGCAATTTGTACAAATAAACCATTAAAGGTCAATATAAGGTCTTCAACACGGAGCCATGGCTTACTCGGAAGAGACAGCTATAAAGAGCCACCAAATAGAATAATGTCCACAAGTAAATGGAAATAATTTTGTTGCAAGGTATACAGTATAAATGATCATAAAATGTTTAATGAACCGGATCATCTTAACAAAAGTATTAAGATTGGTGCAAAGACAGCTGGTAATAAAGAAAATCATATTGATCAGATAGCCTTCGTCAGTATCAATGGTCCTTATCAAAAGAAATGCAATACTATGTGTTTATGTTTAAATGAATAGATCAGTGATTCAGGTAAATTTAGACTTGACTGTGTATTCGAACATCCAAAATGTCAAAATGTATAGAATGCTGGTTAACTGGTTAACTCTACGAGACATGCAGTTTTTAATCTCCAACCCATCTGACACCACAAACAAATATTTCTAAAGCATTCATATTTTTGTAAGTCACATTGCACAATAACATTTAATATTTATTTTTGATGACCTTACTCTGGAACTTTCATAAGTGATTCATCTGTATGCAACATGTGCAGTGCTTTTCATTAAACAACACAATTCTCTAGAAGTAATACTCGACTAAGACAAGCCATTATGCACCAACAGGTTTCACAGACTACTGAGTTGACTAAAGGCTAACTTTTGGGGGTACAAGAAAGATCTTGGATACTTTATAATATTTTATACTAATTTCCCATTCTCTATTGTTAAATATGGTGGAAATCTATAACACATGGAGTTCTATTCTTCTTTTTATTTCTGTTTTCTATCAGCATTCTCCTTGGGTTTTTTTCGGCTTTTTAACGAATTGACGAAGCCGTGTACAAATCTAGAGTTTGTGTATGTTTATATAAAAGTGGTTGACTATCAGTCACCGAAGGTATCATTAGCTCATTAGTTAGTACTTCGGTACTTACATGATTTAACAAACCTCTCTAAAATTGTGGGTATATATTTTTGAAATTTTTAAGAAACTAAGGTTTCAACTCCCTCAGGCTAAGTTGTCTTTAGATGAATTTGGCTATTATTTTAGCTATTTTTTGTCGTATAGCTCTACAACGGTTTCGGTACTTATACATCTCGGTTTTCAATTTTTTGGCTTTGAGCGTTCCATGATGAAGGTAAATTCAGAAAATCGTTTCGGACGCATGAAATTATAAAACGTGTTGTTCTCTATTTGTTTCGTTTAAACCAGACAATCTGGTCCAAATTGCATCAACTGAAATTGCCAAATTTAATGAAAATTATTTCTCATTGTACATGTTGTACATGTAGCAGTCAAACTATTGTTTTGTTTAAGGATAAATATATAATCTGTACTATATGACCTTTGAGAAATATTGGCAGTAAATAGACATTATCCTCATTTTACTGGTAACGGATCGTCTCTAAAAAAATCATTGGGGAATTCAATTTTAGATTGAGGTCAGCCCTGATAAAAAAGTTTTTTGTTAAAATTCAGAGTAACGGAAGAAAGTTTAAATGATGATCTACCTCCGGGCGCGAAATTTTCTCGCTGCGTTGAAGACACTTTGGTGATCTTCGGCTGTTGTCTGCTCTTTGGTTTGGTTGTTGTCTCTTTGACATATTCCCCATTTCTATTCGTAATTTTATTTTATATATGGCATACATAATTATTCAACTGATTTGCGATAAATTGAGAAAATGTTATATACAGAACACAGCGTCGACATTTCATCATGATTTTCAAGTAGTGCTGAAAAAAAAAATTATATTAGTAGTTCTTTTGATCGATTTCATATTTCATATTTGTATTTTTTTTTCTAAAGTTGAATCAAAAAAGGGGTCGAAGAAAGTATTATAACATCTACAATTATTAAACTCGAAACATGACGATCTATATCAAAGGACTGCAATTGAAAATACCGAATTATGTGAAACTCCGGCTTGCGCCTAAAAGAAACTAAACTGTCAGCCTAGAAATAGCCAAGGATACAAATTAATGAAAAATGATGCAAAACACTTGCTCGCGCGTTGAGAGACGTCTGATCTGTAATTTAAATGATTGTGATAGTTCTTTCGAATATTTTTTGTTGTTGATTGCTTGATAGATGATGCATGCATATTAATAGAGCATAACAATGTCGACGCAGGAGATCCCGCTCATGTTAGAGCTTATACGATTCTATCAGCTAGTGTTTGTTATTTGTTTTGTGTTTTTACAATCTCTTTTATCAAATTTGAACATCTGTTATTTTTATTGCCTTAATTTATATCCCCATTGCATCACAGTAATGCTGAATAAAGGCTTCAAATGGAATATATAGAGAAAAATAGAAAACCCTTTTTATTAATGATTTCAGTATATAGTGGAACTACTGGAGTTGTCTTCGTCATCATTATAACTATAGATGTAATTCTTATACTGGTTCTGTGTTTGTTTAAATGCAATGGAAAGCTGTGGGTTATATACAGTGTTGCAAGTAAGTATCGATTTTTGTGTGTACCTTCATATCATTTGCCTTTAATTGTGTTCATAAATTGTAGCATTGTTTTTAATTTTCATACATACCTATACGATTCGCTATTACGATTTGCTCGTGTATGTAAAAACGTACAAGAGTATAACTATAGAAATCTATGTATTACTGAAAGATTATAACAACAGGTTTTTCGACATCACAAACTTCTAAAAACATTTACACAATTTTTGTTTCGGTACAAGGATATCATTCTTAAATATATATGAACATGCAGACATCTTCTACGTTCAGGTATTTCACATGCCATTGTTATGGTTATATTCTTTACAAGGCACAAAAATGTCGGCATTCACTTTAAAAGCTTACAAAACCTTGAAACAGACTTATTAAGAAAGGATACCGATAAGATACTGTTGTCATGTCATTGGAGATTGCTTTTGTTAGCTTTCATATTGATTCACTTATAGCATGTATAGGGTATTTGCATAAAAAGTAAACACATGTATTCTAAAACCAGTTTTTGACATGATGCTGGTTGTGTTCTTTTCATATATTTCATGATTGTATGATACGAAACATTCCTTGTGTGCCAAAAGCTATTGAAAAACCTAATAACTTAACCACTATTAGAAGGGATTATACTTGATATTCATTTGATGAAGACATACTCTTTCAATCGGTTTAATTGAGGTCTGGAGCTGGAATGTCAGTTATTGCTAGTAGTCCTTTGTTAATATAATGTATCATTGTCATTTTGTTTAGTTTCTTTTGTAATCTATTCTGACATCAGACTCGTACTTCTTTTGAATTGAGTTTTACTGTGTGTTTGTACTTTCTTCGTTGGCTAGGGGAATAAGGGAGGGTTGAGATCTTAAAAAACTTGTTTGGTCCCGCCGCATTTTGTCCCTGTCCCAAGTCAGCATCTTCTTTTCTTTGTTAGGCTTTTATAACGATGGATAAATTGAGGTAAATATTTAAAGAACTAATTTTTAATATTTCATATACAACTAAGTGAATCTTCCATGTAATTGTAGAACATAAAAGAATTACCCCCCCCCCCCCCTCCCACAGACCCTTACTGTGACAGAAAGTTTTTTTGTTTTATACTATACATGTATTTGTTCAAAGTGTTGCTAATATATGTAATGGAAAATATATACCATGTCCTCTCAACCGTCGTAGTAATTTAATTTCAATGAAAGAAAGTATTTGAAAGCTTCCCTCCCTGTGCAATATGTATAAAACTCGTTAGGCAGAATAATTTCAGGAAAACTTGCATAATTCTTAATCGTACTAAATTCTGTATTAAGTTTATATCTAAAATAAAAGTGTCTTATCTTGATTATTGAAATGGGACTCAAATTCTTTACTTGCATTAATATTGATATAAACACATCGTCCTGATTCGCTCTCCGTAATAATTATTTAAAATGTTAATATGGCATGCCATACTCGTAAAAAGTGGGGACGTGAAAGAAAGCAATCTTCTTGGTTTACGATACACTTACGATGATACACAGGACGTAACTTGCGATCAACTTAGTAGTTCTTTACGATGCCTTTGTGAAACACACGTAACGTGAACGTAGAACCAAACGTAAACAGATCGTAAACTGATACGATGATCGTAAGTTAAGAAGGCTTTGTGAAACGGTGGCCAGAGTGTCTAAAATTTTATGTAACTTTTAATCTGTAAGTCTTTGATAGGAAATTCCTCCTATCTGACACTTAGACTATAAACAAGGTTTGACAGCTTAAACTCTTAGAAGTTTTTCCTTAAGCAAACATATTTAATTCTTTTCTATTATTCACCTAGAAGTCTAACTAATCAAATTGATCGGATTTCCCCTACTGGTCGTATTAACAATGTATAAAGTAATTTAAAAAGTCACTCCGAATTATGCAAAACAAATCTCATCATAGATACCAGGATTGAAAAATGAGAACTAGATAAAAGATATCTTACAAATAGAAATATTTCTCATAAAATTAATTATTCTACGAGGCATTTCGATTTGTGATTTAAACGAGTCCAACATGTGTTTATAATAGGAAACCCTGAGGGACCAAACATTACTCTTATGGTTGAACTCGGTTGTCAACCACATTGTCGTAGTTAACATAGTGATCAGAGACAAGTAAACAGCAGAGCAATGACAAGTTAACTTTCAGCGGGAGAGGAGAGGAAACTATCTTAGTCTGCCTTCCCCCTCTTTCCCGCATAACACTTGTATGATTTTTAATTTTAGTTTCTTTTATATATTTCGGAGTTAAGTATGACGTACGTTAACACATAATAAAGTCTAAACAATAGTATAAACATTTCAAATCGGATTCAAAATAAATTCTTTAATATATCTTGCTACAATGAATGTCTTTACATTATGACACAATAAGAAGTAAATCTCGAAAACAATATTTTCGTGCTCAAATAATGATCCTTATGCCGAATCTCCTTTATAAAAACAGAAGTTAATAACAAATCATTGGGTTAGTAATCATGGAAACTGTCTTATACAAATGGATTATATAATATTGAACCATTGCCATGACGTCAGCCTATTTATTTTACGTGGATTCTTTTTCAAGAATTCACGCTTCCTAAATCCGTCGGTTAAAAGGCATCGCCAAATTATATTCAATTGTTTCCTTTGTTTGCCTAATTTCATTAACTTTGAATTGGCTAAGGAGTAAGTTTGGTAAGGTTCATATTTGGCCCCAATTATAAAGTTCAATGCTAACAAGATAAAACATGTTAAATGACTTTAAAGTTTTATAGAACAATTTTTGTCATAGTTTTATTTTAAAGCGTTGATTTTTACATCCCAGTTAGGTCGTATTAAGGAATTTTGGCGAAATTTGTCAAAATCGGCTGAATTTCAGCCAAATCTAAGATCAGGAAACATAGATCGGAGCAGTCGACAGCCTAAATATTCAAGTTAGACATGTAAAATATCATTACAAACATTATTGTCAGAGATCTATTTTTGTCGACGTATAGACATATTTTCTGTAAAAATATTCAATGGAAATTTACCCCTTTTCGTTGTTTTTTTTGGTGGAAAATCAAAATGAGCATGAAGAGTACTATTTGTGGTCATGAATAAAACGTAGGAACGTAAATTTGCAACAAAAATACTTCTCTCCTATCTAGTCACTATATTAGCTATTATTCCTTGTGATATTGGTCAACAAATCCCAATTTGGAATTTAGGCCAAAAAAGGGAGCCATTTAGGGCCTTATCGAACCTACTCAAACTCACTAATTGAATTAATTTTAAAACTTACCTTTGATTTGTGTTACTTATATATGCCTTCACGTGGAATCGAACCCGTCCTTGAAATATGTTATGTGTTTCTGACATCAACATACCGACGAAACCTCTCGGCTAACCAATAGGTTACGATTGAAATGTCTATTTTATATATACATGTATATATAAATGAACATAAACAACTCGTCTATACATCAACCTAACAATGTTAGATCTGTAAATTTACTTTTGCAAATATTTTGTTCTTCCCTCGCCGGGATTCGAACCCATGCTACTGAGATATCGTGACATCAAATCGCCTGCACTGTAACCGGCGCGCTAGACCACAAATATAAATGAACATATAATATACATCGTTACATTGGACGCACAGGACGTGTACCTTTATTTATACATAATAGGCAAATAACTAGTATAACTTAGTAGCCGCGAGGTAAACATGTTAAAGATCAATGAGATAAAGGTCGGGACTTGTCGGGTTTGGTTCGAATCCCTGTATTCTCTTTGTTGTCCCTTTTCTTAATTTTTCCTGTGTTTTTTTATATGTTATTTTTTTTCGGTTGTTTTGTATGTTATTGTGGATTTGTTTTTTGTAATAATAGCGAGTTTTACCATTTATTTTTGGATTATTATTGGCTATTTTACATATTTGACACGAAAATAATAACATTCGATTGGTCAATATTTGTTTTATAAAATTAACATAATAGTATAATTTCATCTGTTTTACTACATGATTTTACAAGTTTTTATTTATAAATTCCCATGCGAGAAAATCGTAATGTGTATAAAATTAGGCTTTGTGCTAGTTTGTGTTACATACCTATTTTTTATACTTTATGTATGCTATTTTGTCGGTTTGTTGTCTCTTTGACACATTCCCCATTTCCATTCTCTTTTTTATAAGAAATAAGTTAGAATGTGTCTTATTTTGTAAAGACATATAAAATTCAGACGTCTGATAATATGAAGATCTTGAAAAATAGACGTGTTCACGGGTGTCACTCAGTTTATCGAGAAAAAATATCGTGAAAGAACATCTAACGGTGGTCAAGTATTGCGAGATGATCGTGAAAGCTCTGGTGCCGGATCGTGAATGTGATTAAATGTAAATTCTACTTCAGAATCTGTGAAAAAAATCTCTGAATTTTCAAACGTGGAACAAATCCAAACAAAAAATTTCCTGTCAAAATGATTAAATTTTCGCAACATTACTGTGCAATAAGATCAAGAAAATATGCAGTACTTTATGAAAAACACAAAAGGCGCAATGCATATCTATGAAATTAATTTTGAAAAACATCACTATAATGATCATGTTTCAATATATCATGATATATTTGAAATGTAATCTTTGATATGTCCAATTTTACAGTAAAATAAAAGTATGCTCTTCTCGTAAACCCGTTCATTTGTTTATAAAAAAAACTAGAATTTTGTTGAGTTTTCATCAAACATGATCGTGAAAGATAATGCATGACCAGACTTAATAAACAGAACTTAATATTTCTTTTATCACTTGATATACCTGGAACTGGTTGAAGCCTGTAACATTTAGAGAAGAACGAACATTAAAGCTAGCATTAGTTTTTAAATTCAACACTGTAACTCGAAAGTTAAAAAAAACTAAACTAAAACGTGTCTTAATAAGTATGTGAAATTCAGTTCTGAGAATCAGTTGTGTACAATTCAGGCAGATCGCCACTATTTAGCCAATACTATGGGTATGCAACGTTTTAACCAAAAAGTTAACCATCAACCAAAAACTTATAGCAAGAACAGCATCTTTCATATACAATTTCAGATTAAACGATAACTAACATGTTATGCAACACTACTTTCTCAAGTTCTATGTATCTTTATATACATTGTAGCAGATGTGGGTTCATTTCCAATGAGACAACTATATATTACAGACTAAATGAAATTGAGAATGGAACGAGGAATGTGTCAAAGAGACAACAACCACACCAATAACCAAAACAACAACCGGACGCCACCAATGGGTTTCAACGCAGCGAGAAACTCCCGCGACTGGAGGTGTGCTTTAGCTGCCCACTAAACAAAATTGTTATACAAGTTCAGTGATAGTGAACGTCATACTTAACACCGAAATATACACATGAAACTAAAATTAAAAATCAAACAAGACTAACAAAGGACAGTGGCTCCTGACTTGAGATCGGCGCAAAAATGCGGCAGGGTTAAACATGTTTTTTGAGATCTCAACCCTCCCCCTTTACCTCTATCCAATGTAGAAAACACAAACGAATAGCAATGAGCACAGTAAAACTCAGTTCAAAAATGGTCCGAGTCCAATGTCAGAATAGGTAACAAACGAATCTAAACAAAATGATAATGATCATTAATTAACAAAGGACGAATAGCAGTTACATGTACTTATGTGCCAGCCCCCGACCTCAAACAAACCGATTGAAAGATTATGTCTTCAATTGAGCATCAACCACAACCCCTTTCGTCAGAGTCCCAGCACCATACAATCATAAGCTCTTGGGACGAATGCCGACATCCTTATGCCTTGTAAAGGACATCAACACAAATAACGGATGTGAAACACCCGAACATATAATATGTATGAACGTTGAATTATATTCACGAACGATGTCCCTGCATCGATGATGAAATTTAGTAAATGTTTTGACTAGTTTGTGATATTGAAAACCGAGGAGTAATATTTTTTCTGCAATACTCAAATGTCTATCGCTTAAATATAATACGTCGCCACATACACGAGAGAATCTTACAAGTCGAGATATCCAAACATTACAAGGTAGTGACAAGGGAATGTCACCATCCAAAAATGGACAACTAACGACAGGAAACGAAAAAAACAAACCCCTTACCACAAACTTTGGCACCGAGTTTTCCATTAATGATGCAGACATCAAGATCAAGGAAATTGCCGTGTTCACTATCAGTACTGGCTTTATCCAACGTAAACTCAACAGGATAAACCTCCTCAGTATAAATACTTAGAATAAAGAATACTAGAGCCCAAATGTCTCGTAGTATATTTGTTGAACGTCTGAAATATTTGGGGTTTTACTAGAAGTGTCACATACGCTCGTGATTGTCAATAATTCTTTAAAAGAGGTCAAGGTCAGATGAACCATGCCATACATATATCTACAAAGATCTTGCACACCAAATATAGTTGTTCCGATGCTTACAGTACCTTAGAAACTGACAAATGTAAAAATTATGTTTGGCCAATTAATTCGGAGCATAAGGTCGAAAGTATATGAACCCTGACCGACAGCCAGACATAGACATCTTACTATAATTCAATACATCCAATACAATTGACGTCATATATGAAACATGCAAACAGACATGTACACCATACACCAAAAAAAACAAACGTGGGACTATAGCATATATGTCTTTTCTTATTTACCGTAGTCGTTATTTCTTTTTTTTTTCATTTTCTGAAAATATATTTTTTTTTTTAAATGCTTAAATTTAATGAGGATCTTTGCTTTATAAATATAATGGGTATAAAAGGAGATTTCAAAGTTATAAATACAAAATAAAACAATATTATATTTGTATAAGACAACAAAACTTATGAAAGACGAACAAATGGACTGAATATATTGATATAATTTACCAAGTCTGCGTCGTATTATAAGATAATTAAATCCAATGGCATTGCACGATTTTAGCCTTACTCACCAATAAAAGAGAGCTGGTCAGTCATGCCAATCTAAAGTTTTTTTTTAATAACAATAACAAATATCAACTAGAATTGCCATTGCAAGCAATAGCGGATGTCACCCTTCCCCCTATTGCCACTAAGAGGCAGCCATTTCAAACTTGTTTAACAGTTAATGCACAAATATGTATGGCTATTCATCTTTTTGTAAATTTTCAGTATATTGAGAGCATTTTAACAAATTTCACATTTCTGCTGTTTCCATGGCAACGGCAGCCATTTTGAAAATTTCAAAGTCAAAAGTCTCATCTTTACTTGCCAGTTAACAATAATATCAAGTTTCATTAAGTTCAAAGCATTTTGAGAATTTTTGACTTTTTTGCAGTTTCCATGGCAACGGTGGCCATTTTGGAAATTCCAACTTCAAAAATCTCATCCAGACTTGCCAGTCAACAATCATATTAAGTTTCATCAATTTTGGAGCATTTTGAAATTTTTGAAATATTTGATCCTGTATCCATGGTAACAGAGTAGTTCCAATGATTGTCAAAATCATTCAAAACCTGTATATAGTGGACAACTATATTGCATAAAAAATTTGATGATTTTAAGTTCAAGCATACCAAAGTTATTCACCAAACCCGGTAGTTTTTGGAGCATTTTGACCTTTTTGCATTGTTTCCATGGAAACGGCAGACATTTTGGAAATTCCAACGCCAAATGCCACATTTATCAAAGTTGCTCATAGTTACTATGAAGTTTCAAAAAATTTGGAGCATTTTGAAATTTTTGAAATTTTTGGGGTAGTTTCCATGGCAACATAGTGGTTCCAATGATTGCCAATATCATCCAAAACCAATATAGGGCTGGCACCTACATTGTGATAAAATATGATGATTCTGAGTTTAAGCATCTCTGAATTATTCACAAAACCAAAAAGTGGAATTTTTTACAATTGTTCTGTTTCCATGGAAACGGCAGCCATTTTTTATGGTCTTAGACCCTACTGCAACCCGAAATTTTGTGTTCCTCCTTATAGTGAATTATCATTAAGATTGGTTCCATTTCACTCCAAAAAACCTGTCGGACAAAAAAAGGTGGAAGAATAATAATAATAACAAAGAAACATAAAAAATCAATATGTCACCCGACATTGTCGATCGGGTGACATAATTATTATATAATTGAAGAATAATGTGAACTTCTTCGTGGCATCAGATCTTTCACGATCCTTCAAAAAGCGGTACGTGCTCTTTCACGATCCGAAATATCAATTTTGTGTAAATACTTCTTCTTTTACTATGTTTCAGATTATTTTTATACAAAATAGCTATGAGAACCATTTGATTTATTCAAATAGAATGACCTTTTTCAGAGAAAAGTAGTTTATTGTTTTCGATTTTAAAAAAAATCATGTTTGTTTATATTTCTATGTCATTGGAATGTCGTGGAGCAATCTGCCTTTTGTTGTTTTGTAAAAACTATGTACATTTAAAACTGATCATGATGTTGAACCATGTTGACAGACAGTTTTATTTTGATGTAAATTTGTCCGTGTAATTAATTATATTAGATTATTTACTGACATTAAATTTCTTTCACGATCCGGTATCAGAGCTTTCACGATCGTCTCGCAATACTTGATCACCGTAAGATATTCTTTCGCGATCATTTTTCTCGATAAACCGAATGACATCCGTGGTCGGTGGTGTTGTGTCATATTTGTATTTTTCATTCAATTGTGATATTAGATTTTTCACTGCATCGTTGGACACGATAACAAGGTTATTTAAACTCACTAACAATACCTTCTAATATTATAAGTAGAGGCAGTCGGAAACCAGGTTGAAATAGAACAAAAGAATCGAAGCTTTTTGTTAGAGAAGGCGATAAATGTTTACTGTATTGTTTATTATTGTGACCAAATTTTTAAAAGTTAATAGAAACAAACAAAATTGCAGTTTTCTTCTCAATTACGAGGTGTTTTATTTTAAAAACACCATTTGCATAAGTTTTCAATTTATCTAGTACATAGTTAAGCAGAACAATTAGATATCAAGTCGACGACATGGGTATCTTTCAAGTTGGATGAAGAAAATGCATAACCTCCGATTTTTATGAAAAAATTACCACGGACGGAAAACATATCAATCTATTAGTTCAGTAATTTTCGTGTCTGCCCTTCCATTATGTGACTGAAGAAAAAAATCAAAAAAATGGGTAACAAAAAGAGAAAAATTGCACCTTTTTATGTTAGGGCGTGTTTGAGTTGAGTATTTTGTCTTGATATCGTACAAAGTAAGAATATTTCATACATCGTCTCGCTTCAGATTCTATCATTTTTATATATTAAAGCTACAGGTTGACTTTATAACACAAAAGAATCACAGTACTAAAAGATGAAATATATGGGTCAAGTGAAATACCTATCTAATGAGTCACAAAAACAGAGAAGGTGTGTTCGAATAGCTATTTTTTTTACTGAAAGTACTTGACGACAGTCTTTCAAGTTAGATGATGAAAATGCATATCTTCGAAAAATTCGATTTTTTTGTGTGTGATTACTAGGGTTTATAGTCTTCATACACTAAAAAAATCTAGTCTGCCCTTCCACGAAATATTTAATTAGAATTTTTTTAAATGTTTATGAATTTTCGAAAATTCCACCTGACAACCGATCAGACAATAGTTTTAAGTTGAATCAATGCAGTCAAGATTATTAACTGATGCACGTTAGCTAGTTGATACATTTGTCTTTTAAAATACAACTAACATATAAGGATCGTAATGGTGCAATGTGGATAAATTTATCGGTTTCCAAGAGCAATATTGGTAGCGCGTCATCCCTACAATGGCTTCCATTTCTACGATTGTGAAAATGAACTGGCGTAATGGGGAGATAATTTTGACGAAGTAGACTCCTGACTGAGAGGTCGGTCATTTAAAGACGTATCAACCGTATCGTTTACGTTGACGTATCCGCATCTGCAGATTTATCAAAAATATAGTATGTGATTTCGAGCTTTAATTTTATGTACTTTCAATGAGCAACTGATTAATTTCTAATGCAAAATTAACAAAACAATTAGAAAATATCGAGTTTTTGTGGATCATGTAATCCGACTTTTAAATATATTGTGTGCTAACTTGTGCTCACGTAGAACCAAATTGTTATTTGACAAATAGAGTGATACTCAATTAATTTGCATTAATCAAGTATTTACTGGCGTATCCGTATCGACGTATCGTATAACACGTATATGAGGAAAAGATAAATTAAGTCAAGTGAGTCCCGATGAAAATATTATATAATGCATTAAATTTTAATTGAGATCGGGGTAAAATCATTATTGTAAACAAATCTGTTCGATACGTATAGGTCGATACGTGCACATATCCTGATACGTGAATAATGCAAATACTCTAATTGTACATGTATTTATATGACATCTGAAGACAACTTGTGTTTTTTAACTCTTATGATTACATCGAAAATCAACAATATTCAAAGACTTTAGTTCCTTGCATGTATAGAAGTAGTACATTTAATTTTGTGTGTGTGTTTTTATGTGTAACGGAGGGGGTCGGTGACGACACCTCCCGGGACGTGTAGTGGCCAGTACTTCGCCCCTATTCAACCATCGGGATACCTGATATCAGATTATGGCTGAACAACAAACAATTAATCAAATGAAACTATATTGTATTCACAAATGTACAGTAATTGCATGAATATTAAACAAAGTCGGAAATAAACAGGAGTCAGAAAGCTTTCTAAACTGAAGTTCAAAAATAAAGTAATTTCAAATGTAAAAATGAAAATGAAGTGTTCCCAGAGTTAGTCTTTTAAGTAAAATAAAGTAAATTTGCTTCGCGTTGTGTTTTAAAGTAGTAAAATTGCACCAAAAAGGGGTGACTAACTCTGGCGAACTGCACCGAAGTGGTGGCTATCTCTACACTCGAGAGGTACTAATTTTAGTTCCGGCGAGTATTTGGAGGCCTGTGCAAGGCCGACTCCGACTGAATATCAAATGATATCCTAAACTTGTCATTAATCAGGAGAACTTTAACATAAAAGGTACTGAAGAAAAGTTAAATAAATGAATATTCTTAAAACATTATAAAACATCAAAAGTTAAATACTAAAACAGTTAAATAAATAATCCTTACTTTTATCTTACTATGTTTTAATTAAATTTAACTTAAAATAAACATTTAAATACTAAATAATTAATCCGTCCAAATTAAGGGGAATTAACCTAGATACATCAAGGCACATCTATTACATTATGTAAGATCTTGAAATATTTTTTAACTAGATTATTAAAGAATTGTGTACGACATTCGTGTACCTGCCCTACATTGTCTCCTTTTTAAGGGCATGTAAAAGTAGTTGATAAACCCCTTCATTATTATTTTTACAAAACACCACTACTGCAAATTTTGAAAGTGAATGTTTGATTGTTTCGAACGTAAAGTGTTCTTAAGCTCGGGATCACATAATATTTTTTGATAAATCTGCAGATGCGGATACGTCAACGTATACGATACGGTTGATACGTTTTTAAATGACCGACCTCTAGTTATAGTATTTTGTTTTGAAGACATTACCACAATAGTTTAAGTTATAAATACAATGGATAAGCGTTGATTCATGAACAACAAACCATTCGACCTCCGGTATATAAATAGCTTTACGTATGAATTTTCTAACATTTGACTGCATAGCGCACACAGACCTCAATTACGGTTAAGCCATTTGTTTTTGTCTATTCATACCTGGACATATCAGGGGAAATAAACACACAGACTCTGACTGTGTGACCAGATAAGGGTTGTTTCTTATTTCATTAGTCTTGACTTCATAATTCGATCGAACACTAATAAACAAAATATAACTATATCGTATAGTAATTTTTCATATTATTTATCAGTGGTGAATCAACGTGAGGTAGAGTGCGTATGTAACGGTTTATTTCTTCCTCTCTGATATATTATTCTTGGGATAATTTGTCACAGTAATTTTCTCCAGACATGGTATTTCACAGGTAGATATTTTCAAGAGGAGTCAAAACCTATCTGTTTTATACGGATAGTATCTACCAGTATATATATTCCGTTCCATATATCACAGAACTAGTGAAATATAGTCCCATTAACTACTATATAAGTTACTCGCAATCAATATATACCTGACCATAATTATATATGTTTCATAAAGGTTGAACAAATTTGCATAATTTATCAATCAAAGGTAGGTAATTATGAGCAATTCATATGTTAAAGATATTAATATTATATTCCTGAATCTATTTCATAGTGAATTTTTTCCTTGAATCTTATTTTTTTTATTCATTTGTATAAAAGATTATTTAAAACATGATTTAATAAGACAGAAAACATTTCATAGGTAAATACTATCCAGCTGATGAAATAATTGCTTGTGATGCAATGATTCATCTGATTTCTATATAATCAACAACTATATCTTTGTCCCCAGACAAAACTATTTATATAGTTAAAAATGTCATCATACTCAAATTCTTCCATTACTGTTTACAGTAGTACTGTAACTATATTTCTACCTCTACTTTTTATATTTGTACTGAGATCTGAAAACAACTCACTTTTACCTGTATTTGACTTATCTTATCTTATTTTATACTGCACTCGTTCTATTTGAGCAATCAAAATGCGTTGACCGTATATTTCTATGTCATATACAGTCACTGACCTGATATCACTTTTCCTCATGAATATTTAAATAGAAATTGTCGAAATTATGTTTAATTATTCATACGACCTCTTCAACCTGTTCTTGTTTTCAATGTAAACAATGATGCGTTTAACGACTCAAACTTGTTTCTTTTGCAATTTTCGGGAAAAACATATTTCACTTTTTAATATTTTTTTGTTTGCAACCTATAAATCATTATGTTTTATTTTTATTGTTGATATTTTAGTCTGCAACGAATTCTTTCACCATTGATTGCGGTAATGATGTACATTTCATCGTGTTTTATATTTCTCCGTCTGTGTGATATGAGGCCTTTTTAAAGGGGGTTTTTCCCAATATTTAAATTTTAAAAAAAATTAACACAATAAATAACAATTGAAAATGTTTTTTTTTTAGATTGCAGTATAAAGACAATAATAGTGCATTGACTTGACATATCAACGATATAAGGATTCGGCCCGAAACGGGGAAAATGCTCGGCACAGCCTCGCATTTCCCCGTTTCTAAGCCTCATCCTTATATCGTTGATATGTCAAGTCAATGCACTATTATTGTCTATATATATATGTTACAGGCATTTTCTAAATTTAGGCATTTTGTAAAATGCCTGAAAACTTTAGGCATTTTCCAAAATGCCTGCAAGATTCAGTCATTATCCATAATGACTAATTTTTCTAGGCATTTTACAAAATGCCTGAAATTATTTTATAGAATAAAATCTTAAGAAAAACATTTGAAAGCTTTGAAAACCAGAGCTGTTTTATTTGTGATAATTACTGAATTAAAAATGAAGAGCTTAAATAATCAAGAATCACATTTTACTGAATAATTACAATTCACACAAGCACAGAACCTGACATTTTTTTTTTAATTTCTAAAAATGTTTGCACGACAGAACTACATAATATTTGTCCTGATTGTTTGCAAATATATTGTTTGGCGTAAAATCTGATTTATCACTCAGACCACATTTGGAGAAATCTGGATCATCACACTTTTAGGTCTTTCATTACCTTTACTGTTCTTTACTGATAAAGTACTTAACGTTAGGCAACATAAATACTGTTTTTGGTTTGATATATCTCTAAATCTAATGCATTTAGATCAAATCTGACATTGGGGTTCAAAAGTTCTTCAGGTTAAGATCTATCAGCCCTGACATTTTCAGAAGATCGGACAACTCTTTTGAGAACTCTAAGGTTGTTCTGAAGGGGTATTTTCTGTTCCTGTCCTAAATACCTTCATTTTAATTGCAGTTGCAGTCTAAATGAATGTCCTTTATCCAGGTCAATCCACTGTTAAATAATCCATACATATTATAACCAAATTATTCACATCCTAAAAAATGCATGACATATTTGCAACTGAAAGCAAAAAAAAAACCTAGCAAAACGAACAATTCTCTATTTCATATGTTTCACTTTACTGTTTTAAATCTATATTTTCTAAAAATGTGATTGTAAATTCTGTTCCATTGACAGAACAATTTGTCTGTTTGCCATATTGACAAAATAAACATAAATTCACTGTTGGTATCTGAAATCCAGAGTGAGTACGTACTTAACGTAGTTTCCCTAAAAGGAACATATCATAAGGCATAAAAAAAACTTCCGATCTGGTTTTTGGAGAATAAATTAGTTCTGCCAAACCATTAGTTATTATCTTTGTAAGATATTGTGTTTTTGTCAACTTTGTCATATGCATCTCAATGATACCTTCCTTCTACAAATTGCCAGAAACTCAACAGGCAATTTCTGGAATTTCGCATCAAAATTTCAGTCATTTTACAAAATGACTAGGTATTTTTAGTCATTTTGTATAATGCCTGTCGAGGTTAGGCATTTTCTAAATTGCCTGAAAATTCAGTCATTTTACAAAATGCCTAAATTTAGAAAATGCCTGTAACATATATATATATATATATATATATATAATTAATCATGATATTATTTCACAATTATGATCTTTGAAATTACTTCTGGTTTACTTTCATATGTTTCATGATAATTGTGCTTTTAAAAAAATGATATTTCTTGAATATTTCAGGATATTAATTCCAATGATAATCTGTGAAATTATTTTCCATGATAATACCTTTTTTTACCAATGTAGCTTTGATTCAAATACAATATTATTATTTCATAGTATTTGTAAAGATTGATTTTTTTAATAACTATTCAATAGTTTAACTACCCAGATAAAATTTCACGGCAAAGGAAAAATTTCATAGGAAAATATTTTCCTCCGGATTAAAAAAATAACAACAACTACTGTGACAATTTTTCCATGGATCAAATTTCACCCTGATATAATTTTGCTTCACACGTACACCCCCACTTTGATAAAAAAAAATGACTTGTGTATCATGTTTTATCTTTATTTATATAACTAAAACTTCATACCAAGTAGAGATAAACAGATTTTAGCACATGAATACAAAACTGAAGTTATAGAGAGATGGTATTCTCCACCTATAATTTTAGTATTGCCCCATGTGGTTTATTTGCAGTAATTTAAAAAGCACATATTATCATCACATTTGAACAGTAGAGTAGTGATTTAAGTTATGTTCGTGATTTATCAGAACGAATTTCAAATTAGATTAGTATGGCACTACATATGTATTAGATTTAAAAAAAAAAAAAAAAAAAAAAAAAAAAAAAAAAGTAATGTTGGAATGAGCAAGTAACATTCGACGGTGTTTCTTCCTACAGACATAGATAGGTGGGTGATTGTTTTTTACTGGTTGAAAAGAAAATTCTCGTTGTATAAACGTCTTTTTGCTTCTAGCTAAATCTTTATATATTGAAACAAAATGACAAGTAATAATGAATGATTGACCACTTGGGAAATTTTTATCAAACTTTATATCATTCTCTTAATAGAGTATCCTTTTTGCCAACCTTACAGCACATCCCTCACCCCCGCTGACAACCCGGGTCGGCCTATGTCCTGGAAGTATTATATTTTCAAATTGTTAATTAACTATTCAAGTTTTACAGGTTATGTTGCATGCATTGTATCCTTGATAGATACGCAGCG
Organism: Mytilus edulis; assembly: GCA_019925275.1. Lineage (NCBI taxonomy): Eukaryota > Metazoa > Mollusca > Bivalvia > Mytilida > Mytilidae > Mytilus > Mytilus edulis. The sequence goes on along the minus strand of CM034361.1, from coordinate 75,829,041 downwards.
CCATCTATTTCCAATGACTGCTCTGGTTAAGATTACATAAATATGTCATATTAGTATGTTATAACACTCAAAGGTAAAAACTAAAGATCACATTTACCGGTCTTGCTTGTGGTTCGCAAAGCTTATGTAATCTCTATTATGATCTTTTGACTGTGAATGGATTTGGAAAGTTAGTGATGTATATAAATTATCAAATGCGTATAGGTAGCACTTTGTGAATACAGCCTTTTTACAGTATTGTAATGACAGATGATATGCACCATGAAATTTTAGCAGCCTGTGATTATATTTTTGAACATCTAACTTTTTGTTTTAATTTATTTATGGAAAACCGTAAACTTCCGTCCCATTTTCCCTTGCTACATTACTTACGACAATATACAGCATTTGCAGGTGAATTGAGGGTAAACATTGTTAAATCGATTTCCACAACTTGAGGAAAATATATGGTTAAAAGACATTAAAAGAACCAGACAGAATCAACCAACAACATGTAAAAAACACATGAATGGAACTAACAAATTTTATTAAGCGATTTCAAAATGTCAGAAAACGCTCGTTGACCATGTTGACGTCGAACTTAATGGTGATGTAGGAATATTGTCACAGTGAATATTGTGCGCAACTTTTGAAGTTATAGAGTACAATTTTCTTGGGAAAATTATTGATAATTAAGAAAAATTTAGGAGATCTACACTCTTATTTTTATTTATTTTTAAACATAAAAGTAAAAAACAATATATAAAACAGACCCAGCTTTGTTTTTATATCCCCCACCCCGCCCCAAAAAATAAATAAAATACCAGTCAGTCCCCTTCCCCCAGAAAATAAAAATTAAAACAAATTGAAAATAAACATCTATTCACAATATAAGAAATGACTGATGATGATAAAAATTTGATGTTGAATTTTAAAATAATCTGTGGTGATAGTTTTTTTCCGGGTTTACAAAAATCTATTTTTAGACATCAACGCGGTCGTGTTTGAGAGCACCCTTTTTTCTTTGTAAGTTTACGTTGCCAGTGACTAAAGGTATACAAGAAATAAAGGTTGAGATTTTCTGTAGTAAAATAAATAGCCGTAATATTTAACTAATATTCAGTATATTTTTGCATTAAATACTATCTCCTATTGAACCTGTGTTTAGGAACACTCGCAGTTGCAATCTTTAGTTGAACTTAGGGTTATGTAATATTTACAGATTACTTCTAATTAGTGTAAATAACTTGGGGAAAAACAGCAACGTCTACATGAAGACAAATTAAAAGAGAGTAGCTGTTATCCACTGGTTAAATTACCTTATCCAGTGACTTACTAACCATACTCCCATTTTGCCTTGGAGCAATTGAAAAATAGCCAACGGATAGTATGCCACTGGATAACATAATAAACCGTTGGATAAGCTTACCTATGGCTAATTTTAGCCATAGATTTGAGCAACCCAGAGAAGAATAAACCAAAACCAGTTACACAGAAACGTTGTGAATATATATATGCGATTTACATGTTTTATGATTGTGGCTTTTGATTTTTCCGTATATAAATCTTGTTCATCCGTTATATCCGGTTCGCTTCCGTTAGGTGTCCGTTTTATGCGGTACTCGTCCGTTGGATGTACGTTCGACATCTGTTCTGTCCTGTACGTGTCCGTTTCTCGTACGTTGCATATCCAGTGAGTGTCCGTTATGCATCCGTTACACGTCCGTTTTATTCGGTCAGTACATCAACGGACTCCCAACGGATAACCATTTTGTCAACGGACAACTTTTATTTTCATCCGTTAGGCGTCCGTTCGTGCTATTCGGTAAGGTGTGACCGAGGCTTAATCAGTGCTTATGTTTACTCTTCTTTATCATTGAAACTCATAGATTCCATATGCATATTGTTGTTGGAGTGTATGTTTGTCGAAAACCAAAGCTGTAACACCTGAGTTTGATTGCTTGTGACCGTATCATAAAAGAATACTAGCTAGAGATAAACTATGGGGTCACCAGAGGTTCTCAACACCTTAATTAACTAATTCGAAAAACTTATCAGAAATAACACGATGTTTTGATTTATATCAATTATATAAATCAAAACACAAAGGTTATTCCTGATTAATTTTTTGAATTATTTTATAATTAAAGGCGTTAAGAAACCTTTGGTGGCCCCACAGTTTAAATGATTATCGTAGGTACGTCGTGAACAGTGGTCGTTACAGACAAACGTTCATGTAAATTGTCCCAGTCAATGGATGAATTTAATGTGTCAATCAATGGCTACAGCCACACTGTTTTGAATTTCATTCTCAATCATTGACAATTAAAAATTAAATTATAAAGCGTTTATAAAACTTTTTTTTTTCTTTCAGGTTCAGTGTGTATGGTAGTAGTGTTGTCTGTATATGTAGCGGAAGATTCAATGAATTTGGGTTGGTCATATTTCTTAGCATTCGGGAGTTTTATATTCCGGACGCTAACTTATTTTGGTGTGTATTGCTTGCTACACCATGCATCTGGTTATTCATTATCTAGCATAAATCTTGCGTTTTATGAATTGATCAAAAGTGTTCGCTCTTGTAAATAAACTTTGGGCTGCCTAATTATAAACTATTTCTTTTTTCAATGATGTGTTCTGTTATTGTATCCCATATACTTGAAACCGATATTATCTTCGTGTTGGTTTTTTTCAAAAACAACAAATGACTAAACATTATCTTAGAAATCATTAGGAAATACAAATTATATATTATGATACTCCTACCCTCTTGGCATTAAATATCTAATTATTAAAACAAAATTTACCTGTTCAAAAGAAACAAGAGGCTCCCGAGAGCCTGAATAGCTTAACTGTAATTTTATGCTTAAATCTTTCATCAATGATTATCTTTGCTTTTCTGTATGTACAACAAAATGTATCAATAAGTGTCTTAAATTTTGATGTTTTCTGTATCTTTCATATTTTTTTCAAAAGCAAATAAAGGCATTGTACACCTATGTTCTATTTTAGCCTTAGTGTCTATGTTTTCTGATGTACAAGGATATAAAATAAAAAATATATATATACTTGTAATACTCTGCAACTCATTCACACCAAGTTTGGCTGAAGTTTATTCAGCAGTTTTAAAGGAGAAGATCTTTTAAGGGGAGAAAACATTATAAATAAATTGTGTAAAATTGTCCATAAAGGACCAGTACTCCTTATGGGGTAAATTGACAATTATGGTCATTCAAGCTTTTATGTAGATCTTACTTCAGTGAAAATGTTTGATGTTTACAGTTTTTCTTTATCTATAATAATATTCAAGATCTGCAAAATTTCCTTAAAATTACCAACTAAGTGCAGCAACCCAACGATGAGTTGTTCTGTTCGTCTGATAATTACAGAGCTGATAGATCTTGAACCTATTGACCATTTTCCCCAGTCATATTTTCTCTAAATGCGTGAGTTTTTAGATATAGGCCAAAAACTGCATTTGACCCCTATGTTATATTTTAGCCATCGCGGCCATGTTTGTTAATGGATCAGTCTTCAGGTACAATTTATAAAACCAGTTATCAACGAACATTCAGTTAAGTTTCAGAAGTATAAGGCCCAGTTGTTTTAGAAATTATTTTTTTTCAAATGTTAGGAAATGTGATGAACAAATTGTGTAAAATTGTCTTTGAAGGGCAATAACTCCTTAAAGAGTCAATCGACAATTTTTATAATATACTATTTTTTTGTAGATCCAACTTTGATGAAAACGTTTGCTGCTAACAGTTAATCTTTATCTATAATAATATTCAAGATTATAACCAAAAACTGTACAATTTTCTGAAAATTACCAATTTAGTTTCAGCAACCCACCAATGGGTTTTTTTCGGATCGTCTGAAAATTTCAGGGCTAATAGATCTTGGCATGATGAACATTTTTGCTTTAGTTTTGAGATTTAAGCCAACATAAATCATTTGACCCCTATATTCTTTTTCAACCATGGCGGCCATGTTTGTTGATGAATCAAAACTTTTGTATACAGTTTATTGACAAAAGAAACATTCAGTTAAAGTTTGAAGGTATTTGGCCCAGTTATTTCAGAGAAGATTCTTTAAATGGATTACGACGACGACAGACGCTACACTACGTTATGGAATAAGCACAGATGGGGATTTTTGGTTTCGTCTAGTTCGGTGATATAAAATTGAGAATTGAAATGGGGAATGTGCCAAAGAGACAACAACCCGACCATAGAGCAGACAAAAGTAGAAGGTCACCAACAGGTCTTCAATGCAACGAGAAATTCCCACACATTGTAAGTGACGCCTATGGATTTACCCTGTATGTCATTCAAATCTTCTTGGAATCATGAACAGGACTATATACATGTATAGTTTAGAGGTTGGGATCTCCACCATTCACAAGTTCTCGAAAAGAGGACCGGGGTTGAGATGATTCTCAGTGGACTCTTCCTTATTTTATTTTATTTGGGTTTATTTTTGTTTTTTTGTCTCATACAAGAATATATATATGGTTTAGGGTGGGGATCTCGACCGTTTACAAAATCTCAAACAGGAAGAGGGTGAGAGTGACCCAAGGGGACTAGCTTTTTTATTCATTTCAGTTGTGTTATTGTCCCGTACAAGAATATATGATTACGGGGTAGGGATCTCGACCGTTTACTAGTTTTCAAAAGAAGGGTGTAGGGTGACCCCCATGGATTTCCCCTATATTTTATTTGATTTGTTTTATTGTCCAATAAAGATTATATATGGTTTAGGGTGGGGATCTCAACCTTTTACAAGTTCTCAAACAGGAAGAGGGTGAATGACTCCGTGGATTCGCCTTTTATATCCTTTGATTTGTTTTATTGTCTCGTATAAGAATGTATATGGTTTCGGGATGGGTATCTTGACCGTTCATAAGTTCTCAAAACAGGATGTGGTGGAAGTGACCCCAAGAGACTCCCCTTATATTTCGTATGATTTGTTTTATTGTTCCATACAAGAATATATATGGTTTAGGGGTTGGGATCTCAACCGTTTTACAAGTTCTCAAACAGGAGAGGGTGGGGTGACACAGAAGGACTCCGGCTATATTTCATTTAATTTGTTTTATTGTCTGATCCCATACAAGAATATATATGGTTTAGGGTTGGGGGTCTCGACCTTCCACAAACAGAATGGGGTGGTGTTACCTCATGGACTCAACCTATATTTTGTTTGATGTGTTTTATTGTAAAGTGATCATTACTAAAGACCGCATGTGTCTTCCACTTACTGTTTTCAAGTTATAGTCATTTGAATAGTAAAAGAAATTAAATAATATAGGGTTCTATAGTAAATCCCTCCCTTCTGTAGGCCCTCAAAATACCCTTACATAAAACCCAAGAAGAAAAATAATAAGAACTGAGCAAATACGATAAGTCTCAAAACGTTCTTTGGAAGACTTAATAAGAAGAAGTATTATAGAAATTTTGTCAATGTCCGATTGTCTAATGCCGATTATGTAATAGGCCTCGTTTGTTATAGTCCGAGTTTGTTGTGGGCCGAGATGAGATACCAAGAGACTTTCGATACACTGGGGCTTTTACGTTTTTAATAAACATGTGTAAAATTCTAAAAGTGCGTCGAAAAATGTTCATTCATGAAATATTTTAAACACAGAATTTTATTTTCTCTTCAACCGAAGGTCGGAAGGAAACCCCTGAAACCTGAATAATAGTCTCCCGTCGGGAGGCACACATATATGGATCTCACGCATGTCTGGGGAATACCAACAAAGGCATAACATAGAAACTGCTGTTTGTGTAGATGTGATTGGTTATTATCTTTAATATCATTAATTATAGATACAGAAAAAGTGTAAATGGCTAAGAAATATCTACGAATAGGTCAAATAGGTCCTTAAGAGTTATTGCCTTTGAAGCGTTTATTTTTTACTTTTTTTCGTGGGAGTCTATTACTTTTTCAAAAAAAATCTTCTCTAAAACTACTTGGTCAAATACTCCCAAACTTAAACTGAATGTTCCTTACGGTTTCTAATTAATGAATGAGTTTTGACCATAAAAAAAATATTTGTAAGGGTTAAAATATAACATATGGAACAAAAGCAGAATTTGGCTTATATCTAAAAAAAAATACAACAATAAGAGCTTAAATGATAGTAATCCGATATTACTCTGACGTCCAACGGCTATTTTACCAGACAACCTGGGGCCGTGGGACGTCACAGCTCGTCCCATATCAAAAAGTGGATACTTGCCAGTCCAAAATAGATGCGCTGCTTCATCGCTTCTGGTGCCAACTAATAACCTTGGAATTATATTAATCATGCATCATTTTGTTCATTATTCATTTATCTCTTTGTTTCATCTACCTGTCACCCTTTATTTTTCTCATATTTAGACAGTTTTCACAGTGACCCAATTTTTATGACATTTACAGTTAGATTTTACAGTTTCAGATTATGTATCATCTTTTATATTGTTATAGAAAGAGAAAACTGTAAATGACAAAATGGTTCAACAAAGTAAAATCTACAAATAAGTCAAATGCCTGAAACTAAAATTACTGATGAGCCGCGATATCAGGCTCTCATGAGCCTCTTGTTTCCAAAACTAATTCAATGAAGATATCAAGACCTTATTGATTTATATTCAGTATCACATGATGGTCATGAAGTAAAGATTACATGTACTGACTTTTTTTTACTGAATTAAGTGTAGTAGTGTTTATAGCTGGGGTTTTTTTTTATCTTATAGTATGTCTTTGTATATTCTAACCGTTACTGTTTAGTCAATTTTTGGTAATATCCTTTTGGTTCGGTATTTATATATCCCGCCATTGTGTTATTGTGCTATGGAAATGTGATGGGTTCTTGTCTATCATGTTCGCTTATGTGCTTTGTCTCTAAAGTGTTTACGTGACTATATTTTTAATAAAATTTTTGGCATAACTATTTGTTTTTATAATGATTGTGATAATAGCACAATATTGAATTCTGTATCCCAATGTTTTACCTTTTTACCTATTAATTCTGTTCTCACACATTTTTGTCAATATGACGTCATTTTTCGAGACCGTCCTACAAGTAAAAGGTTTAGCTAGCTATAAATCCCGAATTATTCCGCCATTTTCTATGTAAGAACAATTCTGTACCAAGTCAGAAATTTGGAAGTTGTTTCCATTAGTTTGATGTGTTTGAGCTTTTGATTTTGCATTTGTTAAGGGAATTATTGTTTTTATTATTCCTTGGAATTCTTTTTTTTTAATTTTCTTTCTATTGCTGGGAAATATAAGTTGTTGAATATTAGAAAGTTTAACTAAAACCCGTAATAAAAGTTGATTACTCAAAAATCTAGTGAATTCATACAACAGTGTCACCATTAAAGTTTTAATATAATATGTTTGTTCTTGAGTGACAGATTAATTTACACCAGTGATTTTGTTCATCATTGAATTAACCCCCAAGAGCAAATTTGATCTTAGATGATTTTGCAATTAATTTCGGGTGCTTTTCGATCATAACGTTCTAACTGCTTCCATTTAGTTATGCATCTCTGGCCTACAAATTTTTAGGTTTGAGTGTGGCAGATGACGGTTCATCTAGAAAAGCGCTCCACACACCGAATTTTGTTGTGAATTTGTGTTTATTCATACCACAGTTGTTGAACTCTTATTCACAGACGGTATCATAAACTCAGTATTCATTGTTTTGGTACTTACAAGATAAGTAACCGACTTCTTCAAATTAAATTCCCATTGATAAATTAAGAATAAAAATATTAAGATTCCAACTCCCTCAAGCAGAGTTGATCTAAAATAAATTAAGTATTCTGTTTTGGGTATGTAAATCCTATTTTGCAAACATTGATGTCTGAGCGCTGCTGAAAATCTCATCGGACACAAGTGATTTGAAGTGTTATTTAGTATTTCCAAACTGATATAATATTATCATGCATATACATATTTGTGTAAGCAGTCCACAATAATGATAATAACGGCAAGGATATATTGATTGAATATCGTTTCAATGAAGTGAAAGGCGAAAGAAAAAAAACATAAACGTTGTGAACTTTCCATTCCTATGTAGCAACATTCCAGCAGCGCCTGCAAACGGAGTTTATTATCCCAATTGATACGTTATGCCGGGGCTTGTATTTCCTATTATGATTTCCTTGATAGAGGATTGCTGCTCACAAGGGAGCGCTTTTAAACCAAGAGTTCAAAATGGTGAAGTTGAAATCATCCCTTCGTAAATTTTACGGACGCCATCACGAGTTGGTTGATCGTTATGCAATAACCGTTTCACATAGGATGTCAGGTATGTTCCTTATGTTGTAACTACAATACCCTTTCCGTTTTACGATTGTGACATACCGAATTAGACTTTTTACCGGATTTGTGATAGCATAAGCAACACGACGGGTGCCACATGTGGAATATTACCCCCAGCTTTTGGTGGGGTTCGTGTGTCTAAGTCTTTAGTTTTCTATGTTTTGTCTTCTGTACTATTATTTGTCTGTTTGTGTTTTCATATTTAGCCATGGCGTTGTCAGTTTTGTTTTTTCAATCAATGAGTTTGACTTTCCTTCTGGTATCTTTCGTTACTTTTTTTGTCATCTCTACGAATGAAAAGGAACCTTGCAACTGACGTCAAAGCCAACGTTAAGTGCAGGAATAACATTTAAAATTATAGCTTGCTTTTATTAACTCTACTCAAGTCATTGTATCTGGAAATGTGATTGGACGAACTAGAGGCTCAAATGAGCCTCTGTCGCTCACCTATTTTTTTTATTTACAGTTGATACATGAAAAATTGCAACCGTTATCCTTTTGCTTAAGTGTCAAAGATATTAGCCAAAATCTTTATTTTACGCCTATGTTTTATTTTAAGCCATGTATGCAATGTATGTTGGCGAGCAGGGTCATCAAACACATTTTTTTAAACTAGATACTCTTATGATGTGTGTGGTCCATTTCGGTTAAATTTGCCTCGGTTGTTTCACAGGAAAAGATTTTTGTAAATGATTATAAAACATTACGAAAAATTCTTAAAAATTTACCTCAAGGGCAACACTCCTTATAGCGTCAAATGACCACTTTGTTCATGCTTAACTTTTTGTTGATCCTACTTTGCTGAACATTATTGCTTATTACAATTTATCTCTGTCAATATTAATATTCAAGATCACAAAAAACTCCAAAATTTACTTTACTTAGAATTACAGGTTGTCTGTTATGTCTGAAATTTCAGGATATTTAATCTGATAAATATTTTTACCCCTTGTCAAATTTGTTATAAACGTTTTAGTTTCAGAGATATAAGCCAAATACTGCATTTTACCTCTATCGTCTATTTTCAGCCATGTCATCCATGTTGGTTGGCATGCGGAGTCATCGGACACATGTTTTAAACTAAATACCATTATGATAATTGTAACTAAGTTTGGTTAAAGTTGTCTGTGTAGTTCCAGAGGAGAAGATTTTTGTAATTTTAATATAAAGAACAATAACTCCATAAGGGGTCAAGTGATAATTTTGGTCATTTCATGTATTTGTAGATCTTACCTTTTTGAACATTATTGCTGTACATGTAATATTAAAGATAATAATCAATAAAATGCTTCGCTGAGCGCAGTTTGATACGATCACAGAGGTCAAACCCTGGATAGTTTGGACACAAAATTCAAGCTTGATACTGTCTGAATTTTGATTGTGATAAATATTTTGACAAAATATACGTTTCTGACATCAAACAAATGTGGTAAAAGATCCTAAAAATATGCAATGGGTTGAAATATTGTATTAATTTTCAATTGAAGATTTCTTTCTGTTGTGCAAAACTGTACAGTTGGATATGTCTTGCTATTGTTTAATACAATGCAATTAAACATTTCTGGATATTGGACTATACTGTGCAATTAATGATTTCTTCTTTTAACGAAATAATGTGTAATTGAAGATTTCTTGCTATTGCTCAATATATATATACTTTGCAATTGAAATTGATTGCTCTTGTGCAATATTTTGCTATTGGGTCATACTGTACAATTAAAGATTTCTTGCTATTGTGCACACTAGTAGCAAGATTTTAGTCATTTTTGTATGATCACGTTTGAATCGACTTTTCCTCTAAGGAAAACGTTTATAGTTATCAAAGGTACCAGGATTATAATTTAGTACGCCAGACGCGCGTTTTGTCTACATAAGACTCATCAGTGACGCTCATAGCAAAAAAGTTATAAAGCCAATAAGTACAAAGTTGAAAACCATTGAGGATCCAAAATTCTAAAAAGTTGTGCCAAATACAGCTAAGGAAATCTATGCCTGGGTTAAGAAAATCCTTAGATTTTCGAGAAAAAAAATAAAAAAAGACTTTTTCAGAATTTCAGACGCTATTCCGTAATTCTAAGCTCAGTCCGTTCACTCATATCAATATAAACAAGACAGAATGTTCTATCTGTTTAACTAGAAGACAAACTTAGAACAAACATAAAAAGGAACGTTCAGATCGTGTTAAAATACGCTTAGCATGTGCTTAGTGTGTCATGATATATTTTCGTTGAATAATCCAGAGTTCTCTAAATATACTTCCGAAATGTACCCAAAAGAACTTACTTTAACTAAATCTAACGTAAACAGCAGCAGTTGTCCTTTTCTAGATTTAGACATTTCAATTTCTAACGGAAAACTGCATACTAAAATTTACGACAAAAGAGACAATTTTTCATTTCCAATTGTTAATTTTCCTTTTTTTCAGACAGTGATGTGCCTTTAGCTCCATCATACGGTGTTTATATATCCCAACTCGTTCGGTATGCCCGTGTGTGTTCTGATGACATAGATTTTAACGAACGTAATCAATGCATCACTGGGAAATTATTGTGTCGGGCATTTCGATACCATAAATTACTTAAAACTTTTACTAAATTCTTTCATAGATACAAAGATTTGATTTGTAAACTGATGTACCTGTAGAAATCTTATTATAAATGGTATTTCACATCCTAAATTTTACGGTAATGTTGTACTTAAAGCGAGGAAGTCTCATCGAACCTTTAAACTTACTTATAAGTAAGGGTTATCATACCAATATTGTAATTAGATCTCTGAATATGGTTTACATTGGCACTTATATCGATTTTGTCATTAGCAAATTAAAACATAACTAAATTGTATCTTCTTTTGAGGCTGGATATACAGAGACACACACATGTTAATTTTTATCTTTAAAGGAGTCGATCCTCACTATCCTGTCGATACATTTATTTTTGGCATTGCACAAGTCATGTCTTCTCTGACTGGTCATAACGTTAAAGTACTAAATCCCTGTGATGTGTTTTAGTTGATTTTAGTCTTTGAAGCATAATTTTTTTTTAATTAATTGTGTTTGGCTTATAACTAGCTGTCAGTAACTGCGAGTACTCTCAAATCCTATTTTCCTACTTATTCAACCTGTTTGATACTGTTTATAATGCTCTTATTTTTTATTAATATGGATCTTGTCAATATACCAGCTTTGATTATTTCTAATATCTACTATTTTTCACTTCTTCGTACTTTATTTGTATGAACATCAAGATTATACTCCTTTAATCTGTACAGGGAAGTTTAAGCTAGCTCTAATTGTATAGTTTTCTTGTTGATATTCACCCCAATTTGTATCTAGTGTTAAATTATGCATTTATATAACAGAATTTTCTTGGTATTCCTAATTATTGGACGAATTTTTGCACATAAGAAGTATATCTAAAAAGACAAAGTTATTTTTCATTTACCTGTATAAATTATTAAAACCGTTCTTTTTTTCAAGAGCGATTATTTTCGAAGGGTTAAATATTTCGCGGTGGTGTCTTGCCATGGCTTTGTTTGGACTTGTTTGTTTCCTTTTTGGCCTTGAATGTGTGTTCCTAATATTTGCATTTGCATTCAGGTATCGAAGATCAAATTTATTCGTTCATAGTGTGTTAATTTCCTTTTTTTGATTGAGTTAAGCCTTCCAATTGATATTTTATAGTGTGTTTTTCTATGTTGTGATGTTATCCTATTGTTTCAGAAAAAGAGAGAAGGTTTGGTACCATTAAAACGTTTAATCTCGCTGCGAATGTTTGCACCTGTCCTATGTCAGGAATCTGATGTACAGTAGTTATCGTTCGTTTATGTAATTTATACGTGTTTCTCAATTTTTATATAGATTAGACCGTTGGTTTTCCCGTTTGAATGGTTTTACAATAGTAATTGTGGGGCCTTTTATAGCTTGTTGTTCGGTGTGAGCCAAGGCCCGTGTTGAAGACCGTGCATTGACCTATAATGGTTTACTTTCGGAAATTGTTATTTGGATGGAGAGTTGTCTCATTGTTTGAATAATAAACATTAAAGGCCTTAGGGTGACATATAGTTGTTAATTTCTTTTTTTATATGAAATCATTGGTTAACTTTTCATTTCTGTTGGTCTTCTTTTTTTAAGAAATTAGGAAATGAATGTATATCAACTTTTGTTAATTTGTTTTGTTGAGGAAATACATTATTCGCGAACTGTTTATGCTTTGATTTGATTTTTTATTTTCTGTTGTTATTTTCTGTATTTATGTACTTATTCTTCGAAAAAAGACAATTGCAAATTCTAAACATAACATTAACAAAAGAGATAATACACCTTCAAAATTGCATGCGTCTGAAGCACGTGTCTTAATTTGTCTTCATCAGGAACGGTCAACGGAAAACATAAATATGCTTTATGTCAGATAATTTAAATAGTTAATTTCGTTATCTTCCGATAATTTCCTCTAAAACTTAAGATACTAATTTGAATACACAGAATTCAGTAATATTAAATAGGGAAAGGTGTTAGTTTGCTACAAAATCAAGCAATTCACATAAAATGCTATCTACTAGCGAACACATGTATTCATTTGTATACTGTCCGATTTTTTGGAAATTTGCGTTTTGATTTTTGTCTCATCTGCGTAAAAAGTCGCAGTTTAGGAGACATATGTTTACATTCTAGCTATGTTAACTATTTGTATGAAGCTTTATATTTCAGAAGGTAAAAGACCGAAATGCTTCATATTTTGTATGCATTCTTCTTTTATTTGTCCAATGTCTTTGAATTCATTTCCATGGTTCAGTGTACTATAAGTAATATATGAGCTCAACTTGGTGAATGAAACAATTGTAAGGTGTATATGTCTGTCTTGCATGTATGATCTGGCCTTGACCTTCTTTTCATGGTTCAATGGTCGTTGATACATTTTGTCAGTCTGTCAGATACTGTTAGCAACAGGTGAACTTTATTTGTGTCTTTCTTGGTGGTTCATCCTTTCATTACTTCATTATCATAGAACCGTGATAATGATAAGTTCATTTGATACTTGTTGTAAGAACTACGGATGTCAAGATTTTTTTCACTTTGTCTTTCAACATTTCCTTTTCAACATTCGGCTTTCAATTTTAACATTGGTTTTCAACATTCAACATTGGTTTTCAACATTCAACATTCAACATTCGATTTTCAACTTTCAACAATCGTTTACAACATTCAACGTTCGTTTTCAATATTCAACATTCGTTTTCAACATTCGATTTTCAACCTTCAACATTTGTTTTCAACATTCGATTTTTAACTTTCAACATAAGTTTTCAACATTCAACATTTGTTTTCAACATTCAAAATTCGTTTTATATATTCAGCAGTCGTTTTCAACATTTAACATTCGTTTTATGTTTTCAACATTCGTTTTTAACATTCAACATTCGTTTCCATCATTCAACATTCGTTTCCATCATTCAACATTTATTTTCAACATTCTACATTCGTTTTCAACATTCGATTTTTAACTTTCAACATTCGTATTCAACATTCAAAATTCGTTTTCAACATTCAACATTCATTTCCAACATTCGATTTTCAACTTTCAATAATTCGTTTTCAACTTTCAATAATTCGTTTTCAACATTCAACATTAAAAATTCGTTTTCAACATTCGATTTTCAATTTTCAACATTTGTTTTCAACATTTAATATTCGTCTTCAACATACGATTTTCAACTTTCAACATTCGTTTTCAACATTCAACATTCGTTTTCAACATTCGAATTTCAATTTTCAACATTTGTTTTCAACATTTAATATTCGTCTTCAACATACGATTTTCAACTTTCAACATTCGTTTTCAACATTCAACATTCGTTTTCAATATTCGACTTTCAACTTTAATCATTCGATATCCAATTTTCATCATTCGTTTTCAACATTCAACATTCATTTTCAACATTCGCATTTTCGACTATCAACATTCGTTTTCAACATTAAAAATTCGTTTTCAACTTTCAATTTTCAACTTTCAACATTCGTTTCCAATTCAATATTTGTTTAAAATATTCGATTTTTTAACTTTGAACATTCGTTTTTTGAATATTGGACATTCGTTTACAACATTCGATGTTTAACTTTCAATAATTCGTTTTCAACTTTTAACAATCGTTTCAACATTCAACGCTCGTTTTCAACATTCAACATTCGGCTTTCAACTTTAACATTAATTTTCAACTTTCTCCATTGGTTTTCAACATTCAACATTGGTTTTCAACATTCAAACGTTCGTTTTCAACATTTAACATTCTTCAACATTCGATTTTCAACTTTCAACATTCGATTTTCAACTTTCAAATATCGTTTTCAACATTCAACGTTTGTTTTCAATATTCAACATGTGTTTTCAACATTCGATTTTCAATATTCAACATAAATTTTCAACATTAGATTTTTAACTTTCAACGTTAATTTTCATCATTTAACATTCGTTTTCAACATTCGATTTTCAACATTCAACATTCGTTTTTAACATTCAACATTCACATTCGTTTTCAACAATCAACATTCACACTCATATTTTATATATTTAACATTCGTTTTCAACATTCAACATTCGTTTGTCAACATTCAACATTCGTTTTCAAACATTCAGCATTCGTTTTCAACATTCAACATTCACATTCATTTTATATATTCAACATTCGTTTTCAACATTCAACAATAATTTTCAACATTCAACATTCGATTTTTAACTTTCAACATTCGTTTTCAACATTCAACATTCACATTCGTTTTCAACATTCACATTCATTTTATATATTCAACATTCGTTTTCAACATTCGATTTACAACTTTCAACATATGTTTTCAACATTCAACATTGGTTTACATCATTCGGTTTTCAACTTTCAACATTCGTTTTTAACATTGAAAATTCGTTTTCAACTTTCAATTTTCAACATACAACATTCGTTTCCAAATTCAACATTTGTTTAAAATATTCGATTTTTAACTTTGAACATTCGTTTTTTTGAATATTGGACATTCGTTTTCAACATTCGATGTTTAACTTTCAATAATTCGTTTTCAACTTTTAACAATCGTTTCAACATTCAACGCTCGTTTTCAACATTCAACATTCGGCTTTCAACTTTAACATTATTTTTCAACTTTCTCCATTGGTTTTCAACATTCAACATTGGTTTTCAAAATTCAACATTCGTTTTCAACATTTAACATTCTTCAACATTCGATTTTCAACTTTCAACATTCGATTTTCAACTCTCAAATATCGTTTTCAACATTCAGCGTTTGTTTTCAATATTCAACATGTGTTTTCAACATTCGATTTTCAAAATTCAACATAAATTTTCAACATTAGATTTTTAACTTTCAACGTTAGTTTTCATCATTTAACATTCGTTCTCAACATTCGATTTTCAACTTTCAACATTCGTTTTTAACATTCAACATTCACATTCGTTTTCAACAATCAACATTCACACTCATTTTATATATTTAACATTCGTTTTCAACATTCAACATTCGTTGTCAACATTCAACATTCGTTTTCAACATTCAGCATTCGTTTTCAACATTCAACATTCACATTCATTTTATATATTCAACATTCGTTTTCAACATTCGATTTACAACTTTCAACATATGTTTTCAACATTCAACATTTGTTTACATTATTCGGTTTTCAACTTTCAACATTCGTTTTAAACATTGAAAATTCGTTTTAAACTTTCAATTTTCAACATTCAACATTAGTTTTCAACATTTGATTTTCAACTTTCAACATTCGTTTTCAACATTCGTTTTCAACATTCGTTTTCAACATTCGTTTTCAAAATTCGTTTTCAACATTCATTTGCAACATCCGTTTTCAACATTCAACATTTGTTTTAAATATTCGATTGTTAACTTTGAACATTCGATTTTGGAAAATTGAACATTCGTTTTCAACATTCGATTTTCAACTTTCAACATATGTTTTCAACATTCAACATTTGTTTACATCATTCAGTTTTTAACTTTCAACATTCTTTTTTAACATTGAAAATTTGTTTTCATTTATCGATTTTCAACTTTCAACATTCGTTTTCATTATTCGATTTTCAACTTACAACAATCGTTTTCAACATTCATTTTCAACATTCGTTTTCAACATTCGTTTTCAACCTTCTACATTCGTTTTCAACATTCAACATTCGTGTTCAACATTCGATTTTCAACTTTCAACTTTGAACATTCGTTTTCAGCATTCTATTTTCATCTTTCAACATTCGTTTTTAACATTCGATTTTCAACTTTCAACATATGTTTTCAACATTCAACATTTGTTTACATCATTCGGTTTTCAACTTTCAACATTCGTTTTTAACATTGAAAATTCGTTTTTAACATTCAACATTCGTTTTCAACATTTGCTTTTCAACTTTCAACATTCGTTTTCAACATTCATTTGCAACATCCGTTTTCAACATTCAACATTTGTTATAAATATTCGATTTTTAACTTTGAACATTCAATTTTGGAAAATTGAACATTCGTTTTCAAAATTCAACATTTGTTTTAAATATTCGATTTTTAACTTTAAACGTTCGGTTTTTGAAAATTGAACATTTGTTTTCATCATTCGATTTTCACTCAATAATTCGTTTTCAACATTCAACATTCGTTTTCAACATTTCACTTTCAACTTTCTACATTTGTTTTCAACATTCAACATTCGTGTTCAACATTCGATTTTCAACTTTCAACTATGAACATTCGTTTTCAACTTTCAACATTCTTTTTTAACATTGAAAATTCGTTTTCATTATTCGATTTTCAACTTTCAACATTCGTTTTCAACATTTGTTTTCAACATTCGTTTTCATTATTCAACATTCGTTAATAACATTCGTTTTTAACATTCAACATTCGTTTTCAACATTTTTTTCAGCATTCATTTTTAACATTCGTTTTCAACATTCGTTTTCAACATTCGATTTTCAACTTTTCAACTTTTCAACATTCAACATTCGTTTTCAACATGCAACATTCGTTTTCAGCATTCAATTTTCAACTTTCAACATTCATTTTGAATACTCAACATTCGTATTCAATATTCAACATTCGTTTTTAACATTCAACATTCGTTTTCAACATTCGATTTTCAACTTTCAATATTTGTTCTCAACATTCAACATTCGATTTTCAACTTCCATAATTCGTTTTCAACTTTCAGCATTCGTTTTTAAAATTCGTTTTCAACTTTCGATTTTCAACTTTCAGCATTCGTTTTAAGAAATAACATTTTTTTAACATTCGATGTTCAACATTTAACATTCGTTTTCAACATTCAAAATTCGTTTTTAACATTCAACATTCAAATTTCGTTTTTAATATTCAACATTCGTTTTCAACATTCAACATTCGATTTCAACATTCGTTTTCAATTTTCAACATTTGTTTTCAACATTTAATATTCGTCTTCAACATTCGTTTTCAACATTCGTTTTCAACATTCGTTTTCAACATTCGTTTTCAACATTCGTTTTCAAAATTCGTTTTCAACATTCATTTGCAACATCCGTTTTCAACATTCAACATTTGTTTTAAATATTCGATTGTTAACTTTGAACATTCGATTTTGGAAAATTGAACATTCGTTTTCAACATTCGATTTTCAACTTTCAACATATGTTTTCAACATTCAACATTTGTTTACATCATTCAGTTTTTAACTTTCAACATTCTTTTTTAACATTGAAAATTTGTTTTCATTTATCGATTTTCAACTTTCAACATTCGTTTTCATTATTCGATTTTCAACTTACAACAATCGTTTTCAACATTCATTTTCAACATTCGTTTTCAACATTCGTTTTCAACCTTCTACATTCGTTTTCAACATTCAACATTCGTGTTCAACATTCGATTTTCAACTTTCAACTTTGAACATTCGTTTTCAGCATTCTATTTTCATCTTTCAACATTCGTTTTTAACATTCGATTTTCAACTTTCAACATATGTTTTCAACATTCAACATTTGTTTACATCATTCGGTTTTCAACTTTCAACATTCGTTTTTAACATTGAAAATTCGTTTTTAACATTCAACATTCGTTTTCAACATTTGCTTTTCAACTTTCAACATTCGTTTTCAACATTCATTTGCAACATCCGTTTTCAACATTCAACATTTGTTATAAATATTCGATTTTTAACTTTGAACATTCAATTTTGGAAAATTGAACATTCGTTTTCAAAATTCAACATTTGTTTTAAATATTCGATTTTTAACTTTAAACGTTCGGTTTTTGAAAATTGAACATTTGTTTTCATCATTCGATTTTCACTCAATAATTCGTTTTCAACATTCAACATTCGTTTTCAACATTTCACTTTCAACTTTCTACATTTGTTTTCAACATTCAACATTCGTGTTCAACATTCGATTTTCAACTTTCAACTATGAACATTCGTTTTCAACTTTCAACATTCTTTTTTAACATTGAAAATTCGTTTTCATTATTCGATTTTCAACTTTCAACATTCGTTTTCAACATTTGTTTTCAACATTCGTTTTTATTATTCAACATTCGTTAATAACATTCGTTTTTAACATTCAACATTCGTTTTCAACATTTGTTTTCAGCATTCATTTTTAACATTCGTTTTCAACATTCGTTTTCAACATTCGATTTTCAACTTTTCAACTTTTCAACATTCAACATTCGTTTTCAACATGCAACATTCGTTTTCAGCATTCAATTTTCAACTTTCAACATTCATTTTGAATACTCAACATTCGTATTCAATATTCAACATTCGTTTTTAACATTCAACATTCGTTTTCAACATTCGATTTTCAACTTTCAATATTTGTTCTCAACATTCAACATTCGATTTTCAACTTCCATAATTCGTTTTCAACTTTCAGCATTCGTTTTTAAAATTCGTTTTCAACTTTCGATTTTCAACTTTCAGCATTCGTTTTAAGAAATAACATTTTTTTAACATTCGATGTTCAACATTTAACATTCGTTTTCAACATTCAAAATTCGTTTTTAACATTCAACATTCAAATTTCGTTTTTAATATTCAACATTCGTTTTCAACATTCAACATTCGATTTCAACATTCGTTTTCAACATTCGTTTTCAACATTCGATTTTCAATTTTCAAAATTCAACATTCGATTTTCAACTTCCATCATTCGTTTTCAACTTCCATCATTCGTTTTCAACTTTCATCATTCGATTTTCAACTTTCAGCAATCGTATTAAAAATTCGTTTCCAACATTCGATTTTCAATTTTCAACATTAGTTTTCAACATTTAACATTCTTTTTCATCTTTCACCAATAGTTTTCAACATTTAACATGCTTTTTCATCATTCAACATTCGTTTACAACATTTGCATTTCAACATTCGTTTTCAGCATTTTACATCCGTTTTTTTTTGTTACATGTATTTCTATTTGTATCTGTCTGACGAGTTAGCCTTTTTAAACTGATTTTCACAGTTTGTTCTTAAGTTGTGCTGTTACACCAGTGTTCCAGATTAAGATGAGAGTTGGGGTCCCGCTTAAATGTTTAACCCCACCACATTCTGTATGTCTGTCATTGTTGAAGGCCGTACAGTGACCTATAGTTGTTAATTTCTGTGTCACTTGGTCTCTTGTGGAGAATTGTATCATTGGCAGTCATACCGCATCCTCCTTTTATACATACTAACGGTAGTCAGGTATCGTGAAAGCTCTGGTATATGATCTTGAGGGCAATCTTATCGAAAAGATATTTGCTAGGTCAATAACTAATATACTGGTCGACTTCAGAAATGCAACACTAGATTATTCTTTTTAATTCCTATTTTCAAATATGCATTTTTTTGTAAAAAAAACTTATGAACAGAAAGTTCTTTCATTACTTAAATGTTTAAAAAATAAATGCCAGTTCGAAGGTTGAATTGATATCGCCATTTGCATTGTTCAGATATTGTGGTACACACTGAACCTTGTTTTTTCCCTTACAAATGAACATGTTACCGTCAAAAGCAAAGACTGCCTGTATCAAACGCTAAAATGATTGTCAGACAGGTCAACAAATTCTGTTCGGCACGTTTTGGGTTCTGTTTTGCACCGTCTGATTTTGCCGTTGTTCCACCCATTACAATGGGTTTTGGCAATTATGCGGTTGAAACTGTTTTTTCTGCAGTCAATTGTTCGGCAGTTCAATTAATGAGAAACATTTATGGCATAAAGTTGTGCAAAATGGCATTCAGCAATTTGATTATCAGTTGACGTTGCGGCCGTAAACCTGTCGGAAGGTCAGTAAGACGAGTTTCTTACGTCAAATAAATCTACAAAATGAGTGTTGCGTTTTTAAAGTCAGTCAGTATATATAATTGAATGAAATATACGGACAAATTAACACAAAAAAAACTGTCTGCCAAATGGTTAAGTATTATGATAAAAATATCAAGAAAAAAATCAAAGTTTGAAAGTAAAATGTTTTACAAAACTACAAAAGGCAGACTGCTGCTCAACATTTCTATTACATTAAATATGTAAACATACAATTTTTTTTTTTACAATTGGAATGACACTACAACTGTATTTTTGAAAAATGTGCTTCAATGTTTAATCTTATTAATTTGAATGGGTCTTAAAGTTATTTCATGTAAGCATCTTGAGTAATTTTGAAAAAGAATGAAATATTTACATAATGATTACCTAATTTGCAACAAAATAGAGATAGCTAATATTGTCTGCCATTGAACTTTAAAAGATATTCTGGGTATGCCTGGTAATCGCGAAATATTACATGTATTGTTGGATTGTTTACATCATCGACTGCACTATCATATCTAACACCGTTCCTTTTAAATGGTGGATCTTTCAAATCTGATTCTCCCTTTCCATATTCTCCTACTAATACACTACATTTGTATACAAATTTGTCTCCGTTGTCTTCAGGAACAGAATAGGTATCTCCAGACGAGTAAGATGGGTCTCTTGCAAAATAAGTTCCATGGCCATAAACCACAGCTGTCGATGTAAAACAAAACTGTTATTAATATTCATAAAAATATACATCAAATTAAAGCTCATCAGTTAGGTAGAAATAGTATCGATATTGTCTAGCTACATAAGGTTATTAAGCCCACCTTTGTTGCCACGGGCCTTTATGTATGTTTGGGCTAAAAACACAATTTTTTAAAAGTTTGTAATGTAAAATAAATGAGTTGTTATGTGTATACTAATGAGACACTCTTCCGAATTTCAAACGACGTGAGTAAAAGAAATAATGTAGTACCGTTCACCCTTGTAAATGACAAAAGAATTTACGTAAAACAATTATGAAAGACATTAATAAACGACAACTAATAAACTTCAGGACATACTGATATATAATGTAGCGAGGTTTGACATTTATGTAAACGCCAAACCATCCCCTGACTTTGTAAAGTTGTGTAACAGCATAACATTAGAAAAACTACAAAAATCAGTTTGATATTGCTTAACAAAAAGATCGGTTTGAGCTACAAACTGAACTAACAAAACAGACACAAAGCGCTGAAATAAAGAATTTTCGCAGTTATTAATAGCTAGCTCAAAGCAAAATTCAACTAATAAATACACAATTATCTCACAAACTGAAGAAATAATCATTACACATCCAACGATTTGGAGTAGCTACTTCTTCAACAGTCTCCGAAACGCTTGACATTATGCAATCCCAAAATATATACTTAATTAACTAAAACCTTATACTCGAAATCGATAGTGTGTACTACATTTAAAGCTGAAATTGTTGAAAGCAATATTAAAAGGACATATTTTTAACAAATCAGTAACGATTTACTACTAAAACATTAATGAAAACAAGATCAATGTAAGGGAAGGCAAATATTGCAATTATTTTAGAAATCTACTTTATATGTTTGATCCATCATAATTTAACATAAATATTCTTTGAAATGTTAATAATTTTATTGTTTTGTTATATTTTGGTTTTTTTGCTGTTTTGTTGTCGAATATCACTGTAGAGAAATTAAGTGTCGAAAAATATATCTGGTGTAGTAACGTTCGCATAGTTTTTGTGATGTCAACATCAAACCAACCAATCTCATATTTATCACCACCTTTCTATAGCTATAACTCACGGGTATATTAAAATTAAACTGAAATTGGCAAGTTTTGGGTTAGTACTAGATCAGTTACTATATGAATTTCCGATTGTTTGCTTATTTTTCTATTGATGATGAAGATTTTTTAATGTAAATAGGATGTCTTCCTCCATCTTGGATTTTGAATTACCAGAAAACAATCGGTCTAGATCTTTCATAAAATGTGCATATTTTGACTGAAGATTTTTACTTTCATTTTTCAAATGGTATTCAATCTTTAGTTTTTGTGTTTAATTTATTATCGTTTTGTATTATGTCATTGTTTTTCGTTTGAACAATGGTGTTGATTGTTTTATTTGATGTATCTAAATAATCACAAATAATAAATGTTAATAAATAATAAATAATAAATGTATTTGCACAATTTTACATGAACATGTATATACGTGTAAAAAAACTAACTTACTGAAATATAATACCGTGAAAAGTGTTGAAGGTAGATGATATGTATATATATTATCTTTGATTGTAAAATAGCAGTACACATTAGGGTAACTCTTTGATTTTAACTTGCAAATTTTGAGGTCTTGTAACAAAATAGCAATGTTACAGTTTATTTGAATAAATCGATTGATTGATTGTTGGTTGCTTAACGTCTGGTGGCAAATATATCATGCATGTTTAGGGCGAGAACTAGTTAACAATAAATACAATAGGTAGGTCTTGCCATCATAGAGGCCATTTGGGATGATGGTCGGGGAAATTTGGACTGTCACTGAAAAACGAGGGTATATTTTGTTTCTTCCAAATATATGGCAGAATTGGATATTACGTACTTTTACATCATAACTTAAATAGCGTCATGTAACAATGACGGTTCGTTATTTAGGAAGAAAAGTAAAAAAAAGATGAAAATTCTAATTTTTAATCAATGAATGAATTATATTTCAGAATTGTGTTTGTTTCTGCAACTCGTATTCTTCTCGACTTGATGATGTATCGTTTAAGAGGTTTTACTATGTGTTTTGATTTGATTTTTGCTGTTTTCATGTTATTTATTTATCGCTATGATTTCTTTTATAATTACCTTAAGATGTAACAATACGTAAAGAATTTTGTCAACTATACAATAGTGCCTTCCTGTACTATTTAAGCAAATAATTGTTCTTGAGGTTTGAAAACAAAATATCTGTCATTGATTTCTCATTCATATTTACATCAATTTCCACTTTATGTATGTCGAATAACTGTATTGTTGAAGAAATAAGAATTATTTTAAAGAACGTCACTTGTTTGAGGCAAGTTATTGTTCGTTTAAGAGCCATATATCTTGTTTATAAAAGACATCCTTGTAGATTTCGAATAAGAGCAGGATAATGCCGCTACCAGGCAGCACTCGCATTCGGAAAGTGGAAAGGGGCTTCGTTAAATAAAGTATCAGAGTATACTCTGCACAGGGTATAAAATGCTTATTCCCTAGGGGTATATGATTTCAAACTCGAAAGTATGTGTTCATTTCGCAAATTGGTATGCATATGCTTTCTATCTGTACTACTTTTTTACGTTTTTCGAATGGCTTTCACTCAAAACCAGTTTTTCGATTTTCAGGTATGTACTGAATGGTACGTTATTTGCAAAACAAAATGTCATTTATTTTAACACTATATATCCTCCATAAATAAGGAAACTACAAAACTTTCCATTGATTAGAAAACTAAACAAATTGCCAAAGATAAGGATTCTAAAATATCTGCCATTGATAAGGGATATCACAACGTCATATTCATTAGAAGTTTAGATGAGGATCTGCCATAGATCTAAAACCCGCCATAAAGATCTATAGATATGCTTTTGCATTTTTTTTGTTCTTCCCTCGCCGGAATTCGAACTCATGTTACTGAGATATTTTGGCACCAAATCGCCATGCAATATGCCCGACGCGCTAGACAACTCGACCACCTAGGCTATATATACACTAGTATATTCAAATCAGTAAACACTACAGTCACAATACTATTTGCAAATAATATTTTTATTTTCATTTTATATATGTAGGACTCAAATCTATGGCGGGTTCCAAATCTATGGCGGATTCCTAATCTATGGTAAATATGACGTAATGCCGTCTCAAATCTATGGCAGGTTTTGTTTTCTCCAAATCTATGGCAGATTTTAAAATCGCCTATTTTTCCGGGAAAAAGAGTTATTTATAACGTCACAATCAAATACGCCATATGACGTCGCTACCGCCGCCGATTTTGAAAATGGCGGAACCTATGAATACCATTCCAGATGAAGGTTTTCAATTAGCAAAGGAAAAAAAGAAGCCGGTTTCAAAGGACCCTAATCCAGAAGCGTTTTGGAGGGACTATGACAAGGTAGTGTCAATTTGCAAATTAAAAGCAGAAAATCCGAAATGGGGGTCAGCAAAAATAATCAAGTTTTGCAAGGAACAGTTGAACGACAGAATGGTGAGAAAATATTTGGAAAATTATTTCTATGATTTGACTTCAAATCATTTGTATAAAAAAAGTGTTGACTTGGCTACTCCTCATAGGAAATGTCTTTTAAAGGAGGATTTAGTTAGCTTAGTTAAAAAGAATCATGCATTAGATCACAGAAAATCGCACAGTATTTATGAGTCTATAAGAAGATTTGTTTTCCCAGTTGTAAGGGAAAACGTGAAGCTATTATTCGATCTTTACGTGGATTGTAATCAATGTAAAAGTGCTATATCTTTACCCAAAACAGAAAGGACAAGACGCCCTATACCAGCAACTTATCCAAATTCAAGATGGCAAATTGATCTGAAGAAGATGCCACCTCATAAAGGATTTCAATACATATGTAACATTGTTGATTGTTTTTCAAGATTTGCATTTGGTCAAGCATGTAAAACTAAAAGTGCTACTGAAATAAGCAAAGTGGTACTTAGTTACATTTATTTATATGGAGCTCCACGCATTTTACAGTCAGACAATGGAAAAGAATTCAGAAATTCGAATCTGAAAGAAGTTGTAGACCAATTTGACACAGTCCAAATGCATGGTAGACCATACCATCCTCAAAGTCAGGGCAGAGTGGAGCGTTTTAATCGTACACTGACTGAGTATTTCAGAATCAAAATGTCAGAACGTTCAAACTGGTCCGATCAACTTCCTGAGTTTTATTATGCATATAATAACAGACTAAACAAGGCCACACGTCCAAAGACTCCATACCAGCTGTTTTTTACTAGACCAAATTTTGCTGTGCCGCTTGATGATCAGGTATTTACTTTACTTTGTTTATTGTATTCAAATTATTATTTTGGAAATTAAAAATTAATTGAATAGTTTGTCTTATTTTATGGCTATTCTGTGTTATTAAATTGTATAAGACCGTAGTTAATGTTAATGAACTGGCTACTACAGTAGGCTATATCAATTAGCCGTATAGTTAATGTACCGTCTGGAACCGTAGGCTTTCAATTTACCGTCTTTGGCTGTTGGCTGTGTTAATGTGCATTCAAGTATTATAGATTGTGTTATGTGCACTTTAGCGCCTTAGTTTGCAAATGTAATATATTTAGCCGTAGGCTTTGTTAATATTACCGTGCCATGTCCCGTTTATAAGTTGTAAGAATATGCATTCTAGTTTGTGTAAATAAACTATCCTGAGACGTGTTTTACGGACAATTTTATTACGTTATTATTCATATCAGTTTTCTAGCAATTGAGGTAGTTTTTTTTTTACATTATAGTCATATAGATTTCTTTTTTTTTCATACTAAAGAAATTGAAAATTGTTACTTACTATAAAAACAGCATTTACTTTTCAACTCACCTTTGTATTTACAGGTACCTTATGCCTCTCTTACTAAAGAAGAACGAGACTTTTTAGAGCATGCCGAGTTAGATGTTGATGAAAATGAGTCAGAGGAAGAACTCCCAGAAGTAATTATTGATGTACGACACTCATCCTTAACTGAGGCTTTAGATGGAAACCAAATCGCCAGTACACATCATAATGAAGAAGAACTCACTTTACATGGTTAGTTTTAAAAACATACGAATAACTTTTTACTTTAAACTATCGTCCTGTACATGCATGAAGTATTTGCCACTGGACGTTTAAGCGACAACAAACAATCAATCATTAATTAAAAAACTTATAAAGTTTAACATATAAAATTTAATTTATAAATTTATTTGTTAAAAATAAATACAATTACTTGTTTTACATGTAATAAAAATCAATGCAAATTTAACACATGCCTAGCTATATTTAAGTTAGAATTTTATATTTTTTAATTATTTTTTGTTTTTATTTTGCAGAGGCGATGAACATTCTAGACGATGGCGTAAATGAAGAAAATGGCAATTTACCACAAGATTGTACACATGAAGATGATTTTGTAGTGCCCGAACCATCATTTTCACAAACTGCTATTTTGCAAGTATGTATGTTAAGCCTGGTGCATTACTTTGTTTATAATTTTCAACACACGCCCAAAAAAAGTAGGACAAAAATAACACATTAGATTTAAATAGTATGTTGGGTTTTTTTTAAATAGAAAAACACATATTGTGGTATGAGTTGCCGTACGGATTAGACGAATGTTTTTACATGTGTATTAATGTATTATTTGTTTAGAAATATGAAGTTATAAATTGTGAACAAAAGAACACGAAATAATATGTTTGTTTTTTTTAGGAAAATGTTAGTCCATACTACAAACAAATGTATCAGAGAAAGTTTTATAATGAGCAAAATAAAGAAAATGTACCAGTTCATCAACAGGTATGTGATTATGTTTGATTTTTTCTTAAATGTACTACATTTTTCACTTTGTTCCTTAGTAGTTTGTTGCTTATTTTGCTGTTGTATAGAATAGGCTTGTAACTGTATGATGTGCTTTTTAAAATGTTATTCTTGTATCATTAAAATTTATGCCTTTGATAGAAATTTTTAAAAATGTTGCGACTGCACGTTTACATTTACATGTATTAAACTTTTAATAATGCTAAACTATTGAAATGATGATGTCAAAGATGAATTTGTTTTGTAGGGTTACTACTAGTATATTAACTTTTTTAAACTGCTTCACTTTGCATGGATTTTTTAAACCTATAAATCATTAAACGGCGTTGTTTTTTTTTATCGTTGAATTATGGTTTTACACTAGTAATTTGTTGGGGCCCTTTATAGCTTGCTGTTAGGTGAAAACCCGTAAATTTATAAATGTTTAATTTTTACAAATTGTGACATTGATGGAGAGTTGCCTCATTGTCACTCATACAACATCTTCTTAATATATATATTCAGATTTACTTTTATTTATTTAAATTTGATGGGACTCAGCCAACATATACTTTTTGTTTATACTTAAGGACTATATTTTCTTTTAGAATGTGAATCAAAAACAGTTACCGGTATTTAACACAGGACTCACAGATTTCTATAGACAAATTCACCGGGAAACCCTGTCAGCTTTTCCACTAGAGCAGTTTTCCGATGGTTTGAGGGAAGACATTGCCTACTATCCCGAAGAGGGACAACATGTGATGTACAGGCCAAATCCTGCGATGAATAAAGGCACCGCAGTTTTTAGTTCCGGATATTTTAGGAAAGGGGTCATAGACTCAATTTCAGCTTCTACTGCTGGAAAAGTGTATAAAGTGACAGATCAAATTACAGGATACAAATTTGATTTAAATCGTAATCAAATTAAAAAAATGTGATCATCTGGAAATAAATAGCATGTAAAGAGTCAAAGTGTTTATTTTTTTGTACAAAAAGAAGCTGCTTTCTTGTTGTTTAATGACTTACTATTTGGTTAAATGTATCGGTTAAACATGACAATTCAAAGAGTATAAAATGCTTATGTTTACTGGACACATTATTTCAAGATCATGAAGTCTTTCTCAGGCTTTTTCAATTTTTACCTGTAATAAAATGTGGATACTATATAAAAAAAAAAAAAGATGTGGAATGATTGCCAATGACACAAGTGTTTAAAAGAGACCACATCAACAACTATAGGTCACGCAGAAAAATCACGAAAAAAGACCAATATTGTTTTTTAAACAACTATAGGTGATCACCTTTTCTCCTTCAACAAAGAATAATGCCCATACTGAAAAGTTAGACTACGCATACAAAAATAGAAGAAGTGGTGTAATTGCCAATGAGACAACTTTCCACTAGAGACCAACATTACACAGAAATTAGAATCTATAGGTAACTGTATGGACTTAAACAATGGGCAAAGCCAATACCCCATAGTCCGCTATTAAAGGCCCGAAAAATAAAAATGTAAAACAATTTTAAAAAAAAAAACACGGCCTTGTTTATATAAAAAAAATATGTAACACATAAACAAACGACAAACACCGAACTACAGGCTCCTAACTTGGGACAGTCACGTACATACATAATGTGGCAGGGTTAAACATGTTAGCGAGATCCAACCTTACACTACAGTACAACATAAAAACTAACTATGAAAATAAAGGCTTAACTTATCAGATGTACAAAAATACAAGTACGTTCATTTCACTAGTTTATACTCTCTCTTTTGATGTAATCTCTTTACAAGTCATTGGTCGTGTAAAGGTACTGCATTATTTTCCGTTTGCACAACATTTGCAATAGATCTTATATTAACAAAATCCGCCATACACTTGGAATTTACAAAATTTACCATAGATTTGGGATGTAAAAAATCTGCCATAGATTTGGGATGGCATGACGTCATGATTAGAAAATTTAAAAAAACAACTTGCTTTAGATTAGGGGTGTAAAATTTTCGCCATAGATTTGAGACGGCATTACGTCATATTTACCATAGATTAGGAATCCGCCATAGATTTGGAACCCGCCATAGATTTGAGTCTTACATATATGTTCTTGACGACCAATACCTTTGTGTTTAAAAAGTGTCTGTGATTCGATAAGACTGTTTAGAAATAATATCAATTAGTAAACTTAAAAGGTCATAATATTGCAAAATAAGATTTTAGCTATCTAAGTTGACCTAAACGATTTTGTCACATTGTTGTTGAACTTTAATGCTCTGAAAAGTTATAACTTATTGAAGACTAGAATTTTAAAATTTTAATCACAAACGTATCCGGTGACAATATATGATGCGTCAGTTTCCCAACTCGCCATTAACATGATATCGCGGTACTAATGCAATTGACCGCTAATATCTTAATCCCAAAGATAACATTTGGACATAGTGTGATCATGATTGATATGTGATACATCACAAAAGGTTTAACATGTCGATACTACATGTTTCACTCCTTTGCGCTCCATTCGATGACTTTTTATTTTACCTTGATTGTTCTCTTTTGATCAATTTAACGAGATATGAACATCGGTAAACTATTGTGGAATAGATTTATAATACGATACTCGGTTGTTCTTTCAAAAACGTGAATCAGAGTTTCCTATCTGAATCAAAGTCTTGCAAGATTATATTTGGACGTGAATCATGGATTTAATCCCCATCTTAGTCCAACCAAATTATTCAAATTAGGAAATTTGATGAAGCTTCTGCACCAAGCTTTGGTTACCTATCATATCACATAATAAAAATGTATTTCGCCATCAAAACATGTCTTTCTAGAATAATCTATTGTGTTCTCATGTATCATTCAAATATGATTTTCTTGAACGCTCATAATTTATGACCTTTGACACCTTTGATATAGGTTTAAGCAGTCATGAATTCACTAGTTAATGTATACAAACCCACCATGTTGAGTTGAAAATAATTTTCGTAATGAAAAATTCAGCCAAAAAAGAATTTAACTATTCGCATCTCTTACGCTCTGTGACATTTTTGTAATTTCTTACCATTTTTTCCCTGGTAGTTCCTATTAAAACCATCTTTATTGATATTCTCAATGGAGTCTGCCGATGTACCATGCCAAAGATATTTTCTATAGGAACCTGGATATTTCTTTCTTGCATCACTAAGGTTGTTGTTTTCAAAAAAACAATGTGATTTATATATTTTTTTGTTCTGTACTCTACATATCTGTAAAATAATGTGTATTTTATTTGAATAATTATTATAGTTTCAAATTTGAAGACACAAAACACACCCCTATTGCAACTTTTACTAATTTGTGCATGTAACTAAGGTTTTAAAGAGGGTGTAACCTAAAACATAGTGTTTTTTACAGCAAATTGTCGCATTAACCTGGTCTGATTTTGGAAACAGACCTCTATTAGTCTATATATAAGTACGTCTGAGCCAGTGACAACTCTACAACAGATTTATCCATCAGATCACCAGCAGTGATGGTGATACATGGTTGTATACATTATGTGTATACAACTCGTCTAAATATCAACGCAACAATGTTAGATCTGTATATTTGCGTTCGCAAATTTTTTTGTTCTTCCCTCGCCGGGATTCGAACCCATGCTACTGAGATATCGAGACACCAAAGCACCTACACTGTAGCCGTCCCGCTAGACCACACGACCACCTGAGCTTCATAAAACTGAAGCTATCGGTGGCCGGGTGTTACCTTTCCACGTCAGTTTTAATCTAGCGTCGTACTACAGTACATGATATTGTAAGGAACCTGGTGTAGGCTTCAATATAATTATATCATTTGGGTAAGTTTCCGTAAAGGTTGCAGCAATAACCAATTTTAAAGGTGTATATATATATATGTCTGGATGGTCTGCCATTGTGGACCAATTGTGCCTGCCTGTAACAGAGAAATATCTGCCCAGAACAATAAATATTCATACTTCTACTGTGTTGTTATTTCTTTACGAACATTATTACTGTTGTAACTTTTGAAATTTGTAGTTACCCGCCACGGCAGCTATTCGCCATATTATGAAAGTGGCGCTCCTTATATAATAAATTTATATGTCACGTGACATGTATTACCCAACCGTAACAATGAAAACAAAAATGATTGGACAAGTTGAGACATGCAATTGCCTAAACTTTCATGAATTTGGAGTTACTTAAGAGTGAACAGCTGACCCGTGTGTGGCACTTTAAAAGCTGTGACTTTAAGGAAACGGGACTATAGGTTAGAACGTCGTAAATTGTGTAACTTTTAATAGGGCAAGCAAAACATGGTTTGGGGTAAAGCGCTTTGATACAAAAATGGCGTAATCACAATGTAAACAGGCTTAGTGCAAAAATAACCCAAGGGTGACACATTCATATCATTTAGATACATAATTAGAATAGGAAATTTGTCAATTGAGTTTCATGTTTCCACGTTTACTGATCTTACAAAAATAACTAAAATCTCAAAGAAATACATAGCAGACGAATTCCTAGACGTCTAGACTGTCATGTGACTTTGTTTACATGGCGATCGATTTCGATCAGCTAAGAATCAATAAAATTCTATTTTCTTCTTATTTAAAACATGTAATGATAATAGTTACAAAAATAAAGCAGCAGTTAAACGTGGAAATTGTACGACTTTTACTTTTATATGATTTTAAGCCCTGTGAAATTTATGAAAAGAAACAACAAACATGACTAACTTTGAACTTCTGAACAAGTTAACAGTTTATGAAATATTTCCATTGAAACTGCTGGCTTGTAACAAGAAAAATCACTAAATATCTTAACATAACAAAGGACCTTAGCCAAACATTATCAACAAGAACTTTTAAATTGGCAAAACAAACAATAAATGGAAATGTTGATTTCCAAGATAAAGAAATGTCACATTACACCCTCCCCACCTTAAAGTGGTGGAATTCTCCCGAATTCAATAAATACTACACTATTTTTTTGTACAACACAACTCAATGCATACAGTATGATCAGCTATTGTCAAATAAAGAAAGATATTGCCATTTGTGTTGTCTGTCCATTCGACCTTAAATTGTTACGTGGGTAGCAAGAATACCTATAGCAAATACCTATTCAAAGCATTGAGTTCACTTAAGATATCAGACACAGCTGATATAATCTTACTCATATAACATATGCTAGGCTACTGTATGCCTGATTCATGTTGCACAAGAAATCCCTATACATACATATATCATAAATGCATTTCATATACAACAAATTTCAATATCAAGTAAAATCTACCCTCCCCCCCCCCCCTTTCCCATTGTCACATTGATGATTTCATATTCAAGTGTTCACCATCTGTAATCTTCTATAACTGCAGAAACGACGGTATTTGTTTTTGTTTAAAGTCCAAAATAATTGATATAATGTTCCCATATACAAATGTAATGTCCAGCAATTTTTTTATGAATCAAAATCAAACATCCAATCGTAAAGGAATGCCAGCCTTATCCAAAGCATGGCAAATGTGATCTGTAGATTTATTGCGACTAGCGCTTGCTTTCTCAAGCATGTCCAGCATGAAGGTAGTGGAAAAATCTGGCTTAATCCCATCTGTTGCTGTGTAAATTCTCATACATATACAAACGGTTCTTCATAATGGTTCTGCTGAAATCTTTTATCTTGTTGTGTGGGGATGTTCCTGGTAAAGCAAACATATTATATTTGTCTAGGAGTCCTGCTTGACTAGGTACAGTAGGGTGATTGGAGACTTGCTCATATTGAAACGCTATAAATTTCAAATTAAGCTTCTTGGTGTCTTGAGTCATTTCCTTCCAGCCCTGGGGAGGCCAGTCCTTGGTGAGAACATCTCCAGGAAGTTTCACCTGAACCTCCCCAGTCCAGTCTCGCCGTGCTGGAGGGAACAATGGCATTCCCCCAAGACGTAGTAAGGAAGTTGCACGTTCAGCAGGTATCCGTAGCAATATATTTGGAACATCTTCGGTTATTATTGTCTCCAGCAACTGTTTCGGTGTATGTATATAAGCTGGTCCAGGTTGAGATGGTTTTTCTGGGGTGTACGGTATTGTGGACCTCTTGGGCTTCTTTGCTGGAGGAGGTAAAGATGGCATGGATCCGGTAGATATTGGAGAGAGAGCTGAATTACTTGTGGAAACGGCTGGCGTTGTTGGTGGTGTTCAGGGTTAAGATGTTGATTTCTTTGGGCTTGATGGTATAGCTGTCACTGGTGCACAGGATGGTTTTTCTGGTCTCTAGCTGACGGAGGAGGATATTTTTTCAGACTTCTTTGCTGGAGTTTGTGAAGATGACCTGGCTGGTTATAACGATCTGGTTGAAATGGGAGAGAGAGCTAAGGAATTGATAGTAACGGCCGGCGTGATAGGTGGTGTTGATTGGTGAGATGTTGATTTCCTTGGGCGTGATGATATAACTGTTACTGGTGCAGAGGATGTTTTTTCTGGTTTCTTAATGACGGATGAGGATTTCTTTGTAGACTTCTTTGCCGAAGTGGCGGATTTTAAAATGCTTTTCTTTTTGCTGATTACTGGAGTTTTAGATGGAGGATCAAAAAGTTCTGTTGTAGGTAATGGATAAAAATCGCTCTCCAAACGGTGAATATTTTTATGTACTTTTCCGGCAGTCCTAATAATTTCATGGCCAGCGTTACTCGGTCATTATAGGTTTTACCAAGAAGCTTGTGTTTCCGTCCAGCGGATTGTTTCCCTCCCTGCGGTATGGCCAGCATTCTCCTTGTCAATGCAGATACATATTTGACATCTGTCAGCAATTTATCTGCAATGGCAAATCTGTAGGTTTCTCTCCAAAAGTTGGCTTCCACCATGATACTTTGTGGCACCAGTGCCACATAAGTTATGCGCCAGGCATCAGGTCTTGTAATATCCATATCAATAGAAGAGGAGGAGGCCGTCCGTGTCTCATCCCCGGAATTGACTGGCTGAAATAGTTCCTCACCTGGAGGCCCATCAAATTTAGTGCCCTCTTTCCATCCTTGCTCCAACTCCTCTGACGTCCTGTAGGTGTCTTTCGACTTCTTCAGCCATGCCTGCATGGCTTTCTTCAGATCTCTGGCTGAAGGGGAGTAAAAAGCTTTGGCCTAACTACCTTCCTATAGCATGCCGGATGTACAGCAAGGTAGTAGGCATTCCCTTCTGATAATACGTCGGGCCTCATGTCCTGCATGGCTGGTTTATGGAATTTTTCCAATGGTCTTGTAAATCCCATACTCTCTTGTATTTTGTAGGTCTGTCCAAAGAAAAGGGACACACCACCTCCATCTTGGAATGTACACTGCTAGCTAAATGAGATTTAAGCTGTTTAGTTGTATCAAATTTTTCGGGACATATCCAGCATCATTTTCCATCTGAAAACAGAACATCTTTGTAAATGTGCTGTCACATTTGATGTATACTGTATATTGCATATCTTGTATATAGAAAATCAGTATTAAGATATTCAACATTATATTTGAAACACTTTAGAGATGCACGGCAGAACTTTTTACTCTGGACAGGTGACCATAATATATACATGTAATACATGGACAGTTTGCGTAAGTGACGATATATACACATTAACTCATTTCATTTAATCAAATGAATGTCTTTGTTAAGGTAAAACATTTTGACTTGGATTTTTTTCATTCTGTTTTTTTTTCCCAGAAACTCTATATATTATATTATGATAGTACTCAGCACATGAACACTAATTTGTTAAACTATTTCGCGAATAATAGGACTCCCCAGTCTTGACAGGACACCGACCACATCATCTTAATTCTTAACAAGCATTTACATTATTTTATACACGATTAAACAGCATTGACACACTTTATAATTTCCAATACCAAATTCAGTTGACGTATCAGTACAAGTCCTTTGCCCGCAAAGGACGTGGCTCACCACTGTGAAACCACAGAGCTACTACCAATTTCATGGATGGCCAGTCCAATCCCTGGCAGTCCTTTCCAGTTGACGGATCCGCCTCTCGACAATGCGTCCATCACCAAGATTGTTAAAATAACACACATGTCAAAACATCAATATGTCCATTGAAGAACCAAAATAAAAACTGAATAAGTAACAATAAAATAAATTCAACAATTTATTTATTATATTATCACAATAGTCAATATTTACAATATATATCTTCATTTCATAAAATAATTCACCGACTCATTTGATATGTTGTAGCTTCTTCATCCATACAGGCAGCTTTTGTCCCTCATATGACATTAGTCTATTTATATGGTGGGCCTTTGCCATCTGCTTAGCAGTCTTTTTGACAATATAGGTTGTGTCATCCATACATCTAGTAGTAATGTATGGTCCTTTCCATTTAGCACTTAATTTTTACCATACACCAATTTTCCGGGTTGGGTCATTCAGCCACACTTGTTATCCTACTGTAAACATCCTTTTCTTTGATTTTACGTCATAATATTTCTTTTGATTCTGGACCTTATTTTTCAAATTCTTACCGGCTAATTCATGAACTGTTTGTAATCTATTTTGCAGGTCTATAACAAAGTCTTCTTTGCATGTAGCATAATCTTGGGCTAGGTAAGGCATTGGACCTTCCAAAGGTTAGAAAATTGGGTGTAAATCCAGTGGTTGAATGAACTGATGATCTGTAGGCAAGTAAAACTTGAGGCAAATATTCATCCCAAACAGCTTGGTCTTTAGCACAGTACATACTCAACATATTCGTTAAAGTACGGTGAAACCTTTCAACACAGCCATTATACTGTGGATGAAATGATGTTGATCTGGTTTTGTCAAAACATAACAATTCACACATTTCCTTGAAAATGTTGAACTCAAAATTTGCTCCTTGGTCTGTATGGATCTCCAAGGGGTACCAAATTTACAAACAAATTCATTAACAAAACTCTTAGTCACTGTAGCTGCTTCTTGGTCTAGAATTCCATAAGGGTCTGTCCATTTAGAAAATCAATCTGTAAAAACCAGACAATATATTTTACCTAGTCGTGTCTTTGGTGAGGGTCCCAAGATGTCAATTGCAATCCTTTCCCTTGGGGTACCACCATTATAATTCCCCAGTGGAGCTCTAGAACTTTGTTTCAAAATGGGTTTTCTTGACGCACAACTATCAAACTTCCTAATATAATCTTGTTTGTAGACTTTCATTCGGGGCCAATAAAAGTGTTGTTTAATCGTCCCAGGGTTTTTCTCTACACCTAGGTGTCCAGCAGAGGGTATATCATGGTTATATTTTAAAACTGTATCTTTGTAAGACTCCGGTACTACAGGTCTCCAGTGCGTTTGTTCCAAATTATCAATCCAATTTACATATAAAACTCCATTGCAAATTTCAAATCTGTCCCATATGTTCTATAAGGTTTTTAAGTCTGTTGACTCCTCAGATAGTGAGTTCAATTCTGGTTTGGTCTCTTTGTCTTCAAATTTTATTAGTTACTACGTGTTACTGTTCTAACTGATAATGGTTCTTTTTCTTCATCACAACTGTCGTGGTCATTGTTAAACTGTCTTGAACATGAGGCACAAGGATTTCTGATTAGTGCATCTGTATTCCTGTATTTTAGACCAGGCCGGTGTACAACTGTAAGATCATATGTTCCAAGTTCTTGTAGCCACCTTGCAACTTGACCAGTTGTTGCTTTTAAGTTCCTCATCCAACTGACAGCAGAATTATCAGTCCTTATTAAAATGGGTTGTCCATAGAGATAGGAATGGAAGTGGCAAAGGACACAAACAACAGCCAATAATTCTTTGCGAGTGACACAGAAGCTCTGCTCGGGTTTGGTCATGGCTTTGCTCATGTAAGCAATAACTCTTTCTTGTCCTTCCTGCTCTTGGGAAATAACTGCTCCCAATGCCTTATCACTAGCATCAGTGTCAAGTATAAACTAAGATCCAATTATACGTATCCTAGGATTGGGGGTGAGGTTAAAACTTCTTTAAGCCTAGTGAAAGCTTCTTCACAGATATCTGTCCAGTTAAAAGCAGCATATTTTTCACAAGGTTTATGTTAGGGTCTGGCTATTTCAGCAAATTTGGGAACAAATCTTCTATAGTAGGGACATAGTCCTAGGAAACTGCGCATCTGTTTCTGGTTCTTGGGCCTGGGCTATTTTTGGACAGCTTCTGTTTTCTCTGGATCTGTCTGAATACCATTTTCAGAGACAATGTGACCTAATAATTTGACCTTTTTCTGAAAAAATATACATTATGAGGGTCCTGCGTCCAATAATCTTTGGAACACATGTTGAAGTCTTTCTATTAATTCTTGTGCTGTAGAGGCCGGGACAATAATATCATCTAGATATAATAAACATTCCTCCCACTGTTACCCACGTTATACACTCTCCATTAATCTCTGAAAACTGTTTGGGGACATTTGCTAACCCAAAGGGCATTCCAATAAATTTGTATAATCCTTGGTTAGTTGCAAAGGCTGTCTTTTCTTTATCAAATTCTTTCATCTCCAGTTGCCAAAATCCACTATTTAAATCCGTACATCCGTAGAAACTGGCTGTGGAAAGAGCATCCAGGCAGTCATCTATTCTTGGAATTAGGTAGGCTTTTTTTTCGTCATAAGTCCGTTTACGCCACGAAAATCTACACAAAATCGAAATCCGCATTGGCCTCCTTTTTTGGCAATTAAAACAACAGGTGAAGACCAGCTACTGGTGGAGGGTTCTATTACTCCTATCTTCATCATTTTTTGGATCTCAATTTTTTTAATCTGCCTCTTACCAAAAGGAAGTTTTGTTGGTGGGTGTCTAATTGGTACTGCATTTCCAGTATTTATTTCATGTTGGATTAAATTGGTCCGTCCTATGTCATCTGAAGATTTTGAGAATACATTTTTGTATCTTTTAAGTAGATTAGCAAAATCTGTACTTTCGTTTTCATTCAAATGCATGCAACTTCTTTCCCATAATTCCTTCAAATATTCTGGTAAATTAGATTCTCCTAGATTTTCATCTGAAGAAATCTCTGTACAACAAACAGCAGTATTGTTCTTATCATAATATGATTCACAATCTCCTTACTTCATTTTTGGATATATCCTGACATCAGTATCATTAAAATTATGCAGACTAACAACTTTGTTTTCAGTAGAACCTTGTAGTATTGCAGGCAAAATGGCTATATTTTTCTCGTCAAACAGTCGTACATATGGTTCAATCATGCAGCTCTCACTCAATTTTCCACAAAAAGGAATATTCACAGGTATAGACATTCTTGAATTTGCAGGTATGGTTGTTTCTTGTTTTACTTCTACCCGACACACCATCTGGGTTTCTCCAGCAACCCAATATTGAATGTCTGTGTAACACCATACGCTGATAATCAATTTTGTTGGCATAATGTAACAGGAAGTCTTGTCCAATGATAGCATCTGGACTGATATCACACACTATGATAGTTTGGGGAAATTGTTTACCATTAAAATTCAGGTTCATTATGCTCTGACCATAAGCTATAATAGTATTTCCATTTACATCCTTTATATTTAATCTTGAAGGTTCTAAATTTGGCTTGTTTCTTTCTAAAATTTGTTCAAACATTTTGCAAGCTAACAGTTTAGTAGTAGAGCCAGTGTCTACTAGAAATTTAACATGAAGTCCACCAACCTCCACAACGGCATAAAATCCATTATCAAATTTCCCACAAGTTTTCCACAATTGCCCAATTCTTTATTACAATTATCATTAATTTCATAATTTTCTTTTCTAGGCCCATTAGATGAATCGTCCGTCAAGTAGGGGCCCTCTACTTTGACGGGTTGTAGGATCCATAGTATGGCCTTGTTTGGTTAGTTGTATGACTCATCACTTTCTTCAGCATTGGACCGTCTTTGATGATATGCCTTGGTGATTCACATATAAAACATTTGCGTTCAAACTTCCCTTGGGATGGTGCATTTGATTTATACATGGTCTGGGGTAGCTGTTGGGGTGTTATAACTTGTCTGTTCAAGCTTTGCAACTCTGGCATTTAGCTTGTCAAAACTGTAGTCCTGGTCATCATCTGTAGAAATTTGTCTTACAGCTGTTCTTCTTCTCTGTAACTGGTGGTTCCCCTAAAATAGCCTCATGTCTTTCTACTACTTGGACTGAATCAGATATGGTTGCACATTCTTTGTCAATACATCTACATTTCATTTCCAGTGACACTGATTTGTACAGATGGTTTAGGGCAAGAGCTTCATGGGCACGGGGTTCAAGGTTGGTATAAGCTTTTTGGGAAAGTCGTCTCAATTCATCTCCTAGCATGGCAATGGATTCACATGGCAAACGTTTTCTGAATTCAGACCTTGAGAGCCGTCTACTCTGTTGTCTGGTTCATCAAAACCTTTGGTGCAATTTTGATACAAGTATATCATAATTTCTTTTCTGTGCAATAGTCAGGCTTATGTAAAAAGTACGGGCTGGACCAGGTAAACTAGCTGCCAAAGTTAAACCTTTGTCTTTCTCAGACAATCCTCCTAACTCCACATAGTCTTCAAAATGAGAATAGTACTCATCCCAATCACTACTTCAACTATACGAATCTGATTTGATATAGAAACTCCGATTATTTCCCTTGGGCCTACTGATTGTATCACCATTTTCAAAAGCTCTGCTTTATCTTCTTTCTTCTTCATATTCATGGTCATCATGTTCGTTTTGGTCATCTCCTTGGCCAAATTCTGGTTGGGGTGCATGTAACTGGATTTCTGGGTCGGGACTGTCAGCCATACCTTTACAAAAATACGATTTTCAGTAAAAACAAACATCACGAAAAGAATCAACAATAACATATTTACACATTTGTAAAGTTGTAGCGGGTGGTTACCATTACATCGAGCTATGTAACATCTAGGTTCGTATCTATGGATTGCTTTGGAAAAATTAAAACAATCCCACTTCTGACACCATTGTAAGGGACCTGGGGTAGGCTTCAATATAATTATATCATTTGGGTAAGTCTCCGTAAAGGTTGCAGCAATAACCAATTTTAAAGGTGTATATATATATGTGTGTCTGGATGGTCAGCCATTATGGACCAATTGTGCCTGTCTGTAACAGAGAAATATCTGCCCAGCCACAGGACAACTGCCCAAAACGTATAATCTTACTCTTATGAAGTTTAGTGCGCCAGCACTAAAATGATTAGTATACAGAAGGATCCATTTCTAGTCAGGAAACCAGTCTTTGCTCATTTGGAAATTGTAGGTTGATTTACCATTTAGTGGAAATTTCTATTTCACTAACAATAATGCATAATCCACAGGAATCAATATTTATTAGCACATAAATTTAATAACATGGTAAAATACAGGAATAAGATATATTCTTCTAATATTGTTTATATAACTAAGTAACCCTTGACTAAGCCTGGTGATGAAGCATGGATAAATCAGGGTAGGAAAAATCTAGATTTAAGATTGTGATGGCACATCCTAATTGGGAATGGAACATCTAAATACCAACAATTGGCACATCCATGTAACTAATTATGTCAGACCGAAAATAACAGTTTATCCTTAGTGGAATCCTAATATATGGTCCCTTGTTAATTATCCATGGTTAAAAAGGTCGATGTGAAAGGAAATAACTGCAGGATTACATTATTAACACACTGGTGTAACTAGACAGGGTAGGAACTGACAGCCGGTTTTTATCCTTATTTTCCATTTAAATTCTGTGGGTTCATGTGCAGAGTAAAAATTGTATTAAAATTACAATAAATATTCATACCTCTACTGTGTTGTTATTTCTTTACGAAAATTATAACTGTTGTAACTTTTGAAATTTGTAGTTACCCTCCACGGCAGCTATTCGCCATATTATAAAAACGGCGCTCCTTATATAATAAATTTATTTGTCACGTGAATTGTATTAGCCAACCTTAACAATGAAAACAAAAATGGTGGGACAAGTTGAGACGGGCAATTGCCTGAACTTTCATGAATTTGGAGTTACTTAAGAGTTAACAGCTTGCCCGGGTGTGGCGCTTTATAAGCTATGACATTAAGGAAAGCGGGACTATATGTTAGAACGTCGAACATTGTGTAATTTTAATCGGGCAAGCAAAACATGGTTTGGGGTAAAGCGCTTTGATACAAAAATGGCGTAATCACAATGTAAACAGGCTTAGTGCCAAAATAACCCAAGGGCGACCCATTCATATCATTTAGATACATATTTATAATTAAGGAAATTTGTCAATTGAATTTCATTTTTCCACGTTTACTGATCTAACAAAAATAACTAAAATCTCAAAGAAATACATACCAGACGAATTCCTAGACGTCTAGACGGTCATGTGACTTTGTTTACATGGCGATCGAGTTCGATCAGCTGAGAATCAATAAAATTCTATTTACTTCTTATTTAAAAATGTAATGATAATAATGACAAAAATAAAGCAGCAGTTAAACGTGGAAATTGTACGGCTTTTATATGATTTTAAGCCCTGTGAAATTTATGAAAAGAAACAACAAACATGACTAACTTTGAACTTTTTAAATGTTTAAAACAATTTAAGAAATATTTCCATTGAAACTATTTCTTGGCTTACAACAAGAAAAATCACTAAATATCTTAACATAACAAAGGGCCTTAGCCAAACATTATCAACAAGAACTTGTACATTGGCAAAACATAAGCGTATCATGATTTTTGTATGCGCAAGGACTTCTCATAGTTTCCGTGAATACCTTTACATGCGTTTTGTGTTTCAAAATGGATAAATGGATGAAAGTATATTCTTAATAAAACGAAGAACGATATGTCGTTATTTGTGATTGTGTTGTTTCAAACTTTGGATTAAAATCAAATCAAATCAACACCAGAAGTCAATATCGATTATTAATTTTGAAGACGGACGAGGATAAATCATGTAAATCTGTTGAAAAAAATTATAAAAGCAAAAAAATAAGTCTTACAACGAGCATAATCATCTTATTGAACTAGTGATAAAAGAGACAACCCAAAAACATGAGAAAAATGGCTCTGATATAAGTATTGGTAGTGTTCAAACTCAATTTGAACGTGATTTTTGTCCTCAAGAAACCGTTTTGATGAGTGACAAAATTATTTTACTGGAAGTCGACTCTGGTGAAATGGTTTTGTTGATTGTCATTTATTATTTGGTTGTCCTTATCATGATGAAAATAATTAGGATTATAAATAGTGTTTTTTTTCAGTGATTGAACTATGATCATTTACCTGTAAGAATCAGTTATGCTACCTTTAGCTGTCCGATATTTTTAAGAAACAAGAGGGATATTCTTATATAAATATTGGACAGCTAAAGGTAACATAATGATTTCGTACAGGTAAATGATAGTCCAATCACTGAAATAAAGAAAAGGTACAACAATAGAATGACGTCACAACAATGTTTTAATTTATAATATAGTATGCATGAAAGTCTAAATATCTCTTTTTTTCTAATCAAAAGCCAAAAGTGTAGTTGTTTTAAAACAAGTAATTTTAAATATGTAACAAACGAAAATATTATATCATCATACTCATTTTACAATAATGTAATTATCATCAGCAGAATATCTTCAGGGATAGTAATTAAACTCTGGTGAGAAAACTGTCATTTATATGATATAGTACAAGTAAAATTGACCTTGATAAAAAGTTTATCAACTAAATTGATTTTTTTTTACTTTTCATTGAACGATTTAAAGCACAGCAAACTTAAACATATATCTTGTTACAACTCTGCCAATCGTCAAAATAGTATAATATGTTTACCATAGTTAGAAGAGGTATCATCGTTTCTCACTTCTTTTCAGTTGACAGAAAAATTATTGATATCCGAGAGACATATGTCTTTTAAAATGAAGAGGAAATGTAATTTGATACATTTATAATCGTTTTAGATTTTTTGTATGCAAAGGCCCTTGTTACCTTTACTTCTTTCAGTTAAAAAAAATACTGATGGAATTTTTACCAGTGAGCTAAATACGTAAAAATAATATTGCCACAAAATCTAATAACTTGTGTTATTTGTAAAGTTAAACAGTTAATCCGTCTCTGTGTAGTTTTGTAAACTTTGGCCAAAATAAGTGACAGAAAAAACTATCATAGATTGTATGCTTACCCTTTAATGATTCAATAAAATGATTTAGGTTTGACTACGATATTAATAGTTGCAATCTTTGAATTAACTTTCTTTCATCTTTGATGGTTCTCTACTTGTTTTTCTACAGTTACCGTTCATATTTAAGTAGTGTATGTTGCTACCTTTAGGATATGCTATTGCTAACGAATTCATACCTCAATTATTTTGAAATTGCTGTTATTTGTTAGAAAACTTTCTTTAACCATTTTGTACTCATCGCTGTGTTCTGGAATTTTTTCAATCTGCAGTTTTCCTGTTTGCGCTCCAGTCCATCTTCTTCTAAAATCTAATGAAATTAATACAAAGTCCATTTAAGTGATGTGACAAAACAAACGACGTGATTAAAATCAGTGTAACTTAAAATACTGAAAGAAAACTGCATATCTCCTATACTTCCAGATAAAACAGATATTCAATAATAGAATATTTAATATATTTCAGTTGAGTCAACAACGTTATAAACAATACCACAAAATATCTGCATCATATTTACTATCTATCAGCTTTATAATGACCAATGTTTCTTTAAATATCGCTGTGTTTAGATGAAAAGTTTCCACATTTTTGTTAGAAGTAGACCTTGTAGACATGTCAACCGTTCCTTATATTTTAAACACAATTGGGAGAAAATGAGTTAACGTCTACATTATTCTTCCACAACTTAGACAATTTACAGGTTTTATGACTTTCACCATGCCTCATTTCTATCTCTTGGAATATTTGATGCATAGAGTAAATGTGGGAGTATAGAATAGACTTTGGTAGCAAGTTGGTTTTCATATCTCGGACAGTATGGACTTTTGATCGTCTCTTTGACAAAACCATTTTCTAGTAACGTCCAAAGCTTGATTTGTACATACTTGACGTTAGAGCAGAATATATGTTGCTGCTGAAAAAAAAGAAAAAAGCTATTTGATCGTTGAAAAGATCAAGTATTTCTCTAATTTTTTTACTTGTCCCTATCTGTGTCATAATCGCTGAAAAGATCTAAATATTCAGCACACCTTCTAGGTGTGTGTAGTATTCTGAAAATTATGTCCAATAGGATATATATTAAATGTAAACACTCCCTTATTTTAGGGTAATTGTGCAAAATAACTTTACTAATATACCAAAAGAGAACTTTACAAGGTGTTGAAGTTATGTCTTTTAGTAGGTTTTGTATAAGAACAAAACAAGTCCGTCAATAAGTACCTGGAGAACCGACTGTCTGTTGAAATTTTATTAAAAGAAAAACAGAAAAAGTGTGTTGCCAATATAACATTAAACATATAGCTGATATCATATTTTGTAATCAATGCAATTCTTCTCCAAGTAAGAATTGTCATGACCTAAAATAAGAAACTAGTATCTTCGATTCTAATTGTTGTATTATAAGCTCTGTTTTGCAGTTCTTGAGAAACTTTTAAGAATCAATATTAGATTGATATCTATGCTTGATAACGTTTCGCCAAAAATAAAATATGAAGACTTTTTTTCGTAAAATTAATATTTGCAGTAATATCAACTTCTTACGTATTTTCCCATGGTAAAAAAGGAGCCAGCTAATACCCTCAATAGAAAT
Source organism: Mytilus edulis (assembly GCA_019925275.1). NCBI lineage: Eukaryota > Metazoa > Mollusca > Bivalvia > Mytilida > Mytilidae > Mytilus > Mytilus edulis. The sequence continues at coordinate 75,784,134 of CM034361.1, read as the reverse complement.
TAAGTAAAGGTGTTTAAATATATATGACCAAAAAAATCCTGTCTATATAAAGTGCTATTTTTTTCACGATAAAATACAGGTGAAAAAGAATATGGCCAACTGATAAGTACATGTACACAAAACACAAACAATGCGTCGATAGACTATTACTAATGACGTTATTGAAGGGGTGTATACAATTAAAACGAAAATATCTAAAAGAAAGCTGGTGTTTGGAGGCTGTTTTTAAATCCTTCCAAAGTGGAAGCTGTGACGACAGCATCTGGTAGTTCATTCCTCAGACGAAATGCAGATGGAAAAAAAATATTGCTGGTGGTTTTGTATTCTCGAGTAGGGTAGTAGGAATCTGGTGTCATGTCCTCTTGTTGTTAATGCTACACCCCTAGGTATAAAGTATTGCTTTGGTGGTATTGCAACAAGATGGTGTATAATGTGGTAGAGCATGATGGTCTTTACTCTCTTTCTTTCTTGTAGTTTGATACATTGCAGGTCTTTAAGCATCTGGGTAACACTACTGGTGGTTCTGTAGTCCCCAGTTACAAAGCGTGCTGCTCTTCACAGCACCATATCTACCTCTCTGATGTTTTTCTGCATAATTGTGTCCAAAATGATACACGCATACACCATAATTGGTCTTACTAGTGTGGTATAACATTGGGCCTTGATCTTATTAGGACAGGACCTGATATGTCTTCTACAGAAAGTATTGATGTTGTTTGCTTTCTTTGATACTGTACCTATATGGAGGTTCCACGATACGTTGTGGCTAATGATAAGGCCTTCTTCACTACTTCTAATGTCTTTTCATGTATGGAGTAGTATATGGTAATTGATTTTTCTTTTATTGGTTACCCGTAGTACCTCGTATTTGTCAGGGTTGAATTATATGAGCCATGTGTCCTCCCATTTCTGTAGTAAGATGGTCTCTTCCTCTTTACATATCTTGCAGTAATGTAAACAATCATCTGCAAATAATCTAGCTTTAGATGTAACTAGTTCTGGCAGGTCATTTATGTAGATAAGAAAAAGAAAAGACCCCCTTTGAAAAGACAGTTCCTTGGGTAACTCAAGATATTACGTTCGATGTTTCTGACTTCTTTCCATCTAAAACAACCTGCTGTGATTGGCCCTGAAGGACAATAGCTTTCCATTGAAGTGTATTCCATCGTATAACATAGTAGCTGCATTTGTTCAACAGGCGTTGGTGTGGCACTTTGTCGAACGCTTTTGAAAAGTCTAGTAGTTAACAATCCATTTGATCGCCGCTCTTGAATGCGTCTGCTAGATCTTTTATACTAATAGCAAGCTGGATATACTAATAGCAAGCTGGATCTCACATGATCTGTTTTACGAAAACTATTTTGATTTTCAAACAGGATGTTATTTGCCTCAAGATGACTGATGATGTTACTATGAATTATATGTTCCATGATCCTGCTACAAATCGGAGTCAGGGATACAAGACAATAGTTTGATGCTTTACCTCTGTCTATGAACAAAACAAGAGGCTCTCAAGAGCCTGTGTCGCTCACTTGTATTTACTGATGCTTTGGAAATCATGTAAAATAAGTCTAAAATCATAGCTATAGTTTAAGATATAAGATAGTATTAGATACAATTCCGATATCTAAGACAATAACAAAAAAAATGCTAAATTTCCGCATAAAATTACTTACTCAGTGGCAGCAACCTAACAACGGGTTGTAGGACTCGTCTGAAAATTTCAGAGCAGATAAATCTATATCTGGTGAACATTTTTGCCGCTTGTCAGATTTGATTTTAATGATTTAGTTTCAGAGATATAGATCAAAAACTGCACTTTACCCCTCTGTTATATTTTAAGCCATGGCTGCCATGTTGGTTGTAAATGCGAGTGCATTGGACACATTTTAAAAACTAAATACTCTTATAATGATTATGGCGAAGTTAGGTTAAATATGTTTCAGAGAAGAAGATTTTTGTAAAAGATTACAAAAATCTACGAAAATTGTTCAAAATTGAATATAAAGGGAAATCACTCCATAAGGGGTCTACTGACAATTTTTGATCATGTTAACTTATTTGTAGATCTTACTTTGCTGAACATTATTGCTGTTTACAGTTTATCTCTATAATAGTATTCAAGATAATTACCAAATCAGGGGCAGCAACCCAACAACGGATTGTCGGATTCGTCTGTAAAATTTTATTGCAGATAAATCTTAACCTGATGAACATTTTAATCTCATATTCAATCTAAATGCTTTAGTTTCAGAGACATGAACTAAAAACTGCATTCTATCTTATGCTCTATTTTTTTATATGTTGGCGATGTTAGTTAGCAGCCGGGGTCACCGGACTCATTTTCTTAAACTGTGTACCCTATTGAGGAGTAAGGCTAAGTTTAATTAAGTTTGGCCCAGTAGTTTCACAGGAGAAGATTTTTATAAAAATTAACAGACGATGAAGGACGACAAACGCAAAGTGATGAGAAAAGCTCACTTGATCTTTCAGGTCAGGTGAGCTAAAAAGGGATAGATAGTTGTAGCATTTACACTCATACCACATCTTTTTATAACTAAATAATAGAAGAAAATTATTCGCTTCCAATCTCTAATTAAAAGCCCTTTGGGATTTTACAGCACTGTTACAAAACAATGCAAAATTGCTTCTTAGAAGAGTGATTGTTTATCTGTAAAACTTACATGCAGATGCTTGAACAATTTCTGAGGTTATTATTATTTAATTATTCACAAACGAACAAATATATTGAAAAAGAAAGATATTTCTTATTACCAAACCAGACAAGCCTGACGATCAATACAACTCCTAACGAACTGCATTCAGAAGATGGATAAAAGTTCCCAGTGCTATGATTACCTAGAATGATACGTTGGTTGTTTTTATTTGTATTCACACATTAAAAGTGACAATATATAAACATGTAAAGGGTTTTCCGACATTGATTTTGTTTTACACAATTACCTTCGTGGTATCCGTGTCTTTCAGCTTGTCCAGGTTGTTTGACATCTGAACCATAGTGATTGATATCTGCTTGAAATGATAACAAATATGTAAAATGAAAGTTCTATGATATTTATACAATTTACGAAACACGGCACGGTGTCTCGAAAAAATGAATATTTTATAAGTTCAAATTGATAATCACAATTTGTTGAAATAATATGAGGTACCATCCTTGACACAATATCAGTATATGAACACCATCGTATGGTTGAATATTTTTCAACATGTTTGATTTGCATAGGTATGTTACATCATAAAAGAATGGTACGAAGGATATCTATGTATTACTGAAAGTATAACGTTAATTGTTTGTTATCACAAACTTGTCTCAATCCTCATCTTCGCTAGCCAAAAGTTACGATCCGCTCCCCTTATTTTCACCCTTGGTAGATTTAGACAACATTTGTGATAACAATGTTGTGCCATCTATCAAAAGATTAAAGTCACGCCTATTCCGAATACATTACTATTGAACAATGGTAGCACTTGAACTCTTCAACTTGAAGGTAAAACACGGTAGCGTCTAGATTCTACACACTTGGTAAAGCAGGAATCGAAAATATACGCTTACATTCATGCATTTGTGCAAGAAACAATTACAGGAACTTCTATGAATTGATATAAAAAAATCAAATTGTCACTACATATAGTCGTATGTTTAGGAATGTAAAGACAATAAACACGTGGCAATTGTTTACAAACACCTTCTACATTTACACATGATCATATTTATGTGGTTTTTGATTGGATGCAGCGAGTTTCGACTGCAACCAAACAAAATCCTTACATTATGTCTCCGAAAATCTATCTTAATCTCCAAAGGGTGAAGTGAAAGTGGGCGGATCGTAACCCTTGGCTATAGAAGATGCTCAATCCTGTACTAGTATTTGATTTTAGAATACGTTAAAGGACATACTTCGTGAATATAAGACATGTATTGCACATTCAAGCTTTTGTAGAAAGTTCTATACAAAACACAAAAGTTTAATACACCTTAACGTCAGAGTAAACCTTTAATACACAAATGTTGCATACTTTAAATAAGTTGATTATAATAAGTTACATGTAAAATAGATATTGGAAGATGTGGTGTGAGTGCCAATGAGACAACTCTCCATACAAATAACAATTTAAAAAGTAAACCATTATAGGTTAAAGTACGGCCTTCAACACGGAGCCTTAGCTCACACCGAACAACAAGCTATAAAGGGCCCCAAAATTACTAGTGTAAAACCATTCAAACGGGAAAACCAACGGTCTAATCTATATAAACAAAACGAGAAACGAGAAACACGTATATATTACATAAACAAACGACAACTACTGTACATCAGATTCCTGACTTAGGACAGGTGCAAACATTTGCAGCGGGATTAAACGTTTTAATGGATCCAAACCTTCTCCCTTTTTCTGAAACAATAGCATAACATCACAACAAAGAAAAACATACGATAAAATATCAATTGGCAGACTTAACTCAATCAAAAAACGTATGATTAAACAATGAACGAATAAATTTGATCTGCGATATCTGAATACAAATGCACAGTTAATTAAGACCTTTTTCAAATCACAATTGTTCTCCTCCTTTAAACAGAGTTAAAGTATAATACCACCATTGATTTTCCGCTACTAGTCTTTTTTCAATTTGCACTTTTGAAAAACATTGTGCAAAATTTATCTTTCTTCCACAAGTTTTATTCTGTCCAGTACTATTACAAAACATTTCAAAAAACATTCTATTGTATGTAAGACAATAACTATCCCTTGACGTTAACCAACAATTGTCCTCCCTTAGTTTACCTGTGTAAATGCTTTAGTAACCATATAACCTCAAGTTTCCAAAGCACACAACAGAATTTCATGACAAATTTCGAATAATAAGGACATTCAATGTAGTTGTGCATTTCGACAGAAAATTATGATTCAAATGTTTTTGTACAAGTTATACCTCTTTAAACTAAGAATTTTAATAAATATATACCACTGAAACTGTTAGAAATCGCAATTCCTTTGAAGCTATACAACAGATTGGTATGAAACTATGTTGCTTATGAAATCAAAATATGTTAATGTTTATATTCTTAAAAAAAAATTTATCAGTTGACTTTTGTAAAGTATGAGTTTTGAACTTAGGAATCTGGTAAGATTTGGTTTTTCCAATGACAATGTGGGAGCGTAGGGTATGTGAGAGTGCTCACCAAGGTTAATTATTCATTATGTTTAAAAACATCTACCTGGAAATATCTGATTAATAATATTCAAAGGATGATAAAAGAAACACATTGCATGACGCACAGTTCAACTCGGTTAAAAAGAAGTCCGAGTCAAGAAGGGATATCGTGACGCATGTTACGATACTGTTATTAGGTCATTAAAAATCGCATATTTTGGTTTTAATATTGATTAACTAATACGGTCTTTGCATCGGAAATAATATAAACACATTGATGCCTAAACCAGTTGTTGGCAAAGTACGGGTTATGTTCTTCTGGTACATTTAACCGAATTTTCAACATGTATTTAAACTTAAATATCATCGAAATGAACATACAATTAAATTTTCCTTATACTTCAGTGGTAGTGAAGCAAGGATTTTTAATTTTCATTTGGAGGAAAAGGGGATGGAAGCATGATTCCTTTTTCTAGGATTATTCGTTGGATTGTATTCTAGAGGAAGCAAGTAAAGAATAGCAAGTCTTCATTAGTTAAAAAAAAGAAAAGACACTATTGAGTTTGCAAACTACTGTTTTTAGTCTTGAATAATGTACCTTTATTTAAGATGAAAAACGTGTTTAACATAAACAAAAAAGAGAGAAAACTTGTACATTTTTAAAATAATTGTTATGTTCTATGCCTTATAAGAAAAATGAACAGGGAGAGCATAAGGAATTCGTATATGTCAAGATACTGTCATTTGAAAACAGCCTTCTAGACATACCATTACAATAATGAAAGTTAAAATGTTCCGGCTATGTCAATGCTTTCATGTCCAAAATGTTGACGATGTTCTCATAAACACATCAATGGTTATAAATTCCTCAGCATAAAATGTTATTTTCTGATCATTTTACCATGTGTTCAAGACAATTACCTTTGTAGTATCCCTGTTGTTCATCTTGTGTCCGCCAGCTTTTCTGTAAGTCATAGTGTGTTTTATCTTCCGAGAATAAAAACACAAACTATATAATTTAACTGCTATATCATATTTATACAACGTGGAAAGTAATTTATTGTTCCTCATAACTACTAACACTTTTTTTTAGTTCAAACAAATGTTTAAACCATGTGGCAAAATGTTCTTTCTATTCTGAGATTAGTTCCTCATTTCTGTGTCCGCCACTTATAACAAACTTTCATATATAATTAGTTATCAAAGCTACCAGTATTATGATTTAGTACGCCAAGCGCGCGTTTCGTCTACATAAGACTCATCAGTGGCGCTCATATTTAAAATATTCACTTACGTTGAAACAATTTGGAAAATCAATTAAAAATCTTTTGGGAAAAACTGATTTTTGATTTATTTGACAATTTTTGCAATTTATATTCCAACATTGTACATCATAACAGAAAATCAATCATAATTGCCAACGGATAAATAAGTCATCTAAATACACATTTGTGTATTGTAACTTTAGAACAAGTTTCATGTAATAAAGACCATTTTCTTCTACACATGATCACATCGTTCAATTGCGTTTAAAAACTATAATTGAGAATTATTCACGCTACTACAATGAAATATTTAAATGTACATAACACATGATAATCTTATTTTTCGTTTTAGTTCCGTACCGGCGAGGCGTGGAATGTTCATTTTTTTACAGAAGGTTTTTTTCTAACAAATATTTTTTTTTTTTTAAGAAAATGCGTAATAAATTTGTATTAGGGAGAAAAAAAACCATTTAGTTGCAAAACAATATTTTTGTTTTGAATTAACATCATCCTCCTGAGGTAAAAACCTTTATGGGTTCAAAAGATGTTCTGAAAAATTCATTGACATACAGCCTACAGTAGAATACCAATAAGGAAAAAAGATAAAATTCAGGCAAATTCCATGTTTTCATAGCTAGACTGTTTATGATTTTACATTCACCTAATGATTGTACAAACTAATAAAAAGGTAACGGTTATTTACATACCATTTAGCCATGATGTCAGAGAAATAAATAAAGGCAACAGTAGTATACCGCTGTTCAAAACGCGTAAATCCATGGACAAAAAACAAAATCGGGGTAACAAACTAAAACTAAGGGAAACGCATAAAAAGTTACCTTTTTGATGGGCCAGTCTCCAACCTCTCCATCCTCGTCTCTCTTCTACGTTATAATCATTGATATCTTTGAAATAAGAAAACCGATATGTAACTAAAAGGATAAGATTATAACACAACGTTGACTGCTGTACCTTAATTTTTTGACATTTCTGCCTATTGTGTCAGTTTTTTTTCTTTCAAATCGTTGTCAATATACTGGATTTTATGAAACACTCATACCACTGAGAGGTTTTGCTAGCTATTATCCTGGTATCTTTTATAGCTATATATTGCTTTTCATTGGTTTGATGTGTTTGAGGTTTTGGTTTTGTCATTTGACTAGAGTCTGTGCGTTTTAATTTTCCTCGGAGTTTGGTATGTTTTTGATTTTACTTTTCAAGGAATGAGTAGGGAATAGCATGTTTTTTATTAGAAAAAAAAAGACAAATTTGAGATTGCAAAACAATCTTATGTTCTTGAGCATTGTTTTGTTATTCAAGATGTAAAACGTGTATTTCTTTATAAGACAAAAGGTACATTTCCCTCAAAAGAATATATGTGGGCAATGCCTTATAAGATAAAATATTCGGGAAGTACTAAACAAGTTCTAAGGATATCACGAGAATATCATCAGCATTTAATACCGTTACAATATCGAAAGATAGAATGTGCAGGCTTTTTCAATTAAATCATGTTCAGAATGTTTACGATGTTGAATTTACACAACGAATGTAAAACGAATAAGCATATATCGGTTATTTTTCAACTGTTTAGCCATGTGTTCAATACCGTTACCATTGTAGTTTCCCCATCTTTCATCTTCTGCATGTTGTCTCTGTTCCTTTAAGTCATGGTGTGTGGAATCTTCTGAAAATATCAATAACATGAAGGTTATGTGATATTTATACAGCTAAGACATTAAGACAAAATTCCATGTACAATGATGTAACTACTAACAATTTTTAAGTTTAAAAAAATGTTTGAATTTTGTGGTTAAAGTATTTTTGTCTATTCTTAGACTGATTCCCGCTTTCTGTTTTGGCCAATTATAAAAATATATATATAAATTGAAATAATTACAGCAAAATGCATTTAGTTGTAGATAAAGGTATTATGTTTGCTTAGCTTGCTGGTTAGCTCAACTTTAAGGTCATTATTATGTTCGGTATATACTACCCTCCTTTCGGAATGGTCAAGTCCTACAGCATATAGATTGGTTTTCTGTCGGATTAGTTTTCTTTTAAAGGACGGTAGCATGGCTAACATAATAATGACTTCACGGTTGAGCTAGCAAGCAATTTAACCAAACATATCACCTTTACCTACACACTCAATGCATTTTGCTATCATGATTTAAAACTTTCACTGATGGTATGATTCAATTAGGAATAAAAAAAAGAAATCATTTCGATTCAAAGCAATCTTATGGTCTAGAATGTATATGTTATCAAAAGTACCAGGATTATAATTTAGTACGCCAGACGCGCGTTTCGTCTACATAAGACGCTCATATCAAAATATTTAGAAAGCCAAACGAGTAAAAAGTTGAAGAGCATTGAAGATCCAAAATTCCAAAAAGTTGTGCCAAATACGGCTATGGTAATCTATGCCTGGGATAAGAAAATCCTTAGTGTTTCGAAAAATTCAAAGTTTTGTAAGCAGGAAATTTAGAAAAATGACCACATTATTGATATTAATGTCAACACCGGAGTGTTGACTACTAGGCTAGTGATACCCTCGGGGACGAAACGTCCACCAACAGTGGCATCGACCCAGTGGTGTAAAAGTTATCAAAGGTACCAGGATTATAATTTAGTACGCCAGACGCGCGTGTTGTCTACATACGACGCATCAGTGACGCTCATATCAAAATATTTATAAAGCCAAACGAGTAAAAAGTTGAAGAGCATTGAGGATCCAAAATTCCAAAAAGTTGTGCCAAATACGGCTAAGGTAATCTATGCCTGGGATAAGAAAATCCTTAGTGTTTCGAAAAATTCAAAGTTTTGTATATAATTGTCCTGGTGTGGAAATCTTTATGGGTTATAACGATAAACTGGACATAAAAAAGCACAGTCTACAGTTGCGTAACAATAGGGGTAAAACGTTAGCATTGTCAGACTACATAGCTAGAATGTGTATGATGATGCATTCACACAATGCTAGAATAAATGAATAAACTTGTAATTAGTTTTTCCATCTATTGAGCCAGCTATCACGAGAGTTACCATTTTGGCATCTCTGTCTTTCAGCTTTCCAGCGTCGTCTTTGTTCTACGTCACAGTAATTGATATCTTGAATATGAAAACACATATTCTTACAATTACATATAAAAAAAAACAAGACATGGTTACTCTTAACCTTTAAGAATTTTATAAGATCAAATAGATATTCAAATTTTGTGGAAAACTGTTATTTTCTATTTGAAGGTTAATTTTCCCTCTCTGTCTATTACCAGTATTTGAAAACTCTTAATTTAATAAGTAGAAGTGCTTGAATTAAATCTTTACTGCGTTGTAAAAAAAAATATCTTGTAAAACAATTAACATGTTAAGGGAAAACTGATTTTTAATTATTTTACAACTTACGCCATTCATAATCCAAACTTATACATGACAACATAATCGAAATCATAAGTGTCTATAAAATTTATTGCTGTTTTCACACAAATATTTAGAACTGTCAACCGGTTTACAATAAGTTTCTTGTGACAAGACCTTTTTTCTCATTACAATTTTCACATCTTTAAACCGTTTAATTATATGTACATGGAAATTATTCACACGATTAAGCAGAAATATTCAAATGTACTTAACAAATAATATCACATTTAACTTCTGTGCGGCAATATCAATTTGCTTTGCATGGTTTTCTAGGATAATTTGTACGAATATTTAATTTACAAGGAATAGCAAAACACTCGTATGGTCTTGTATATTGTTTTGTTATTTAAGATGGAGAACATGTGAAAAAATTACACATTTCCTACCCCCTCACAAGAACATGTATTATTTGTATCGTATAATAAAAATGAACATAATTTTCCTGATTTGGATTGATTGATTGGTTGTTGGTTACTCAACGTCCAGTGAGCTCAAAATTAGGAGAACGTGATGATTTAAACGGGTTTCATGACTATGTCATAAAAAAAGACACTTATTGTTGAAAAAAAAGGTGATAAAAATATTCAGTCTATTTCCATGATTTCATTGCTTTAATGTTTAATGTTTAATTTTGTCTGAACACATTGAAAGTTTCTTTTTTTTCAACCATTGAGCCATGTTGTGAAGACAATTACCTGTGTAGTTTGCCTGTCTATCGTCTTTCGTGCATCGTCTCTCTATGCCGTAGTGGGTGGTATCTTCTGAAAAGGGAAAACACAAAGCTGTAACATGAAAGTCGTATGATATCTATACAATTGACAAAAAGATAAAACGGTTTCTCATAATTTCGCACCTTTTTAAAAGTTCTAATGCATATTCATATTTTTAGAAAGATGTTATTTTTTATCTTAAGGCTATTGTTACCTTTCTGTTTCTCACCAATTATAACAAGTTGTGTATCTAATAAATTGCATTACATATTCAAAATATCCTTTGACGTTTAAATATTTTTAAAACAATTAAAACAAACAAGGGAAAACAGACGTGTGCCTTATTTGACAACATCTTCCATTCACATTCCAGAAACGAAATCATAATTGTCTAAATAAATGATTAGATAATGTCGTCTTAATACAAATGTCGCGTATTGTTTACTTGTTTACGATCAGTTTCATAAATATTTTGATCTAAGCGTCACTGATGGGTTTATGAAGACGAAACGCGTGTCTGGCGTTGCCACTGCTGGTGGCCATTTTGCCCCGATGGTATCACCAGCCCAGTAGTCAACACTTTGGTTTGACATGCATATCAATTATATTGTAGTTTCTATAAATTTCCTAGTTACAAAATTATTAATTTTTCGATCAAAATATTTATGAAGCCAAACAAGTACAAAAATGAAGAATATTGACGACCAAAAATTCCAAAAAGTTGTACCAAATACGGTTTAGGAAATTTATGCCTGAAATAAGAAAAATCCATATTTTTCGAAAAATCATAAGTTTTTAAACGGGAAAATTATAAAAATGACCATATAACTGATATCATGTCAACACCAAAGTGATAACTACTGGGCTATGTATTGTCATTCTGTCATAAAATTTAGACCAAATTAATCAACATGTCTACTGAATTTGGAAGGACAAATGATAAAATAACTGTTTATAAAACTTTGAATTTATCGACATTACAATGATTCTGTACCCAAGGAAGAGATACCGAAGTTACAAACACATTTTTATGTAAATAGCTATCAAAGGTACCAGGATTATAATTTAGTACGCCAGACGTAAAATCTGTTACATTAGAAAACTTGAAAATCGAGTTTTTTTACTTCTATGCATTTTGGTTTAGTATGGCGTTTATTATCACTGAACTAGTATATATATTTGTTTAGGGGCCAGCTGAAGGACGCCTCCGGATGCGGGAATTTCTCGCTGCATTGAAGACCTGTTGTCTGCTCTATGGTCGGGTGGTTGTCTCTTTGACAAATTCCCCATTTCCATTCTCAATTTTATCTGGTGTTATTGAAATTTTCCTTGAACGAAATATGCCGAATAGCAATTGGAAACAGCTGGGGTCGTTTATTGTATTATAATTTGCATCTCCAGCAAACATTACAAATCTACAAATATAACTTTTAATATCTTAATGTAGCTACAACGTTTAACTATGCTAATAAACTGGGTTTTTTTTCAAATGGATAAAACAGCAGTTTGTTCAAAATATGCTTGGTGCACTTTCGAAATAATTAAATTAGAATCAAAACATACAAACCAAGATCATGCGGTATAGTGTTGTTTGCACTGTTGAAAGACATATTGGTTAACTCTATATTACCTGAAAAAAAATAGAATCATATAATATCAATTAATGTAAAAACTATTAGTCTTAAAATAGGATCTATAAGTTACTATAACCCTATTGAGAACATATTTACATAAAACGAACAGCAACTCATTTTCTAAATGCATTTTCGATGCAAATGTCAACAGAGATCTACATGCAGATGGAGTGTTCTAATGTAATTATTTTTTATCAATGGTTCTGATTGGTTAACAGTAAGCGAAAAATGTTCTATCTCCTTGTCTGTGACTTAGGAAGCCGACATTTTGAATTTCGACAATAATAAGCCAAAAAAATCACTTGTTGCACCTCAAAATCTTCTTTTTATCAAATTTAACTATATTCTGAAGCGATGAAGTAGCCAGAAAACGCCTAGAAAACGCCCGGCGTTTACGTTTGACGTTTTTCTGAGTTTTTAAGAAACGAATCACAATGGTATTTAAACCGGAAGTTGAACTTGAATTTTATTTGTAACTGCAATTTCAATTCGAAATTGCATGATGACTCAAAAATAAGAAAAAACTTAATTTAGATGCAGTCTCTCCGCAGTTTTGTATTTTATTTATTATGGCACATCTCTTTATTTATTTTATTTTATAAAAGATAAAAACATTATCAAATTACTAAAGCTAGATAGACCTTTTAGTTTAAAAGTGTAAATAACATGAATTATAAAAATAATTTGAGAAACCAAAAAAGAAACCAGCGTGTCCCAAGTCTTTTGTACAGGAGACGCGCGTCTGGCGTAAATATAACATTTCAATCCTGGTATCTAAGATGAGTTTATGTTCTTATGTGCCTGTTTTAATGACGATGGTTTGAATCTTTATTGTAATTTGTTTAAAGTCGTATGATAAGCCGAACTTTATATAAAAGTTTCGTATGTTGTATTACACTTAAATGGCTTAGTTGTACATGAACTTTCTTTAAAGATAATTATTGTCTTTCCGTACTCTTATTCGCCGCTACTTTATTCCGCATGTAAAAAGATTTACCTTGCCATAGTGCTCTGGCAACTGCATGCACAGCGTAATTTTGAGGAAAAAAGTTATCAAATGTACCAGGATCATAATTTAATACGCCAGATGCGCGTTTCGTCTACATAGACTCGTGACGCTCAGATCAAAACAGTTAAAAAGCCAAACAAGTCCAAAGTTGAAGATCATTGAGGACCCAAAATTTCAGAAAAGCATAATAAAAGAAAAAACAATTAATAATGAAATAGAAGTACACACAGAAAAAAAAGTATATACCTATCTGTTGCATTTATATCATCCCACTTATGGGAATATACTAGAGTATTACATGATGACGTTTTAATTATGGTGACTTTTGATCGAAATGAGGTCAAAAGGGTTTGCCACAGATAAGAAGAGAGACCTTTTGACTTTTTTCTGATTATTTTTACTATATTCTTTTTTCAACATTATTTTGTCTTGACCTGCATGGTTGTGTCACTTAGATATTTTGATGATATTTTGATCGGATATCGTACAGTCTAAATACTGTTCTTTTTTAAGACTATCTCCCAAAAACTGTTTTTATTGTATATCCACTAGTCCTTTGCAACCGTAAAAGAAACCAGCAGATGTGTTTTACAAATTGCTCGTCATACGTATATGATATTACGAATAATTTTGATCGAAGGGATCCAAAAGTTATCCACTCTTGTCAATTGATGTAAGTAATATCCATTTGTTATTGATAAACCATAACTGACAGAGACCTGGTTTGAGGTTCTGTCTCGACCTAAAACCGGACGAGGTCAAGATCAAACGTCAGAGTAAACAAAATGATATGTGTACATGTTAAATGGGGTCTTTTGCATGAGGTTTGTAGACGTATGAGACTATAATATACTTTTATAAACTAGCAGTACATAGAAATAGCAAAATAATTGTTTTTCAATCAATTAAACAAAAAACACGTTTTTCAATATGAATCGATTATGTTTGTTCCTTTTTGTTCCAAACATAGACACAAATCAAGCAGACGTTTTAAAGATTATAGATTACTTTTGCTAGAATTTATATTTTCGTTAAATTCTGGTACGATATACATTTAATTTCTTAATAGTACAAAATGAAGCATGTTCAACGGATATGTTTGAAAGGTTTCAGCAGACTGGGATTTAAAAACACACTACCAATTATAGGTCAAATGTATGAGTAACTTCAACAATTGGAGGAAAAAAAATGGTAAAAAAACAAATAACATAAGCCCAATTCAGCTTAGTTGCTATTTCGTTTTTAAAAAAAACAATCTCTTTTGCATGTTTTGGAAACCTTGGAGGCGATGAAAATAGTAAAAAAAAAAAAATTAACACAATTATTAATGTGGTTCCTCCAAATTACTTTAACTAGATTCACCTTCAACAGTAACTCTTGAAAAGAAAATGTGAAACCAGAATATAAAAGTATTAAAATAAATGCATAGTCAATAAGAAGTTCATGTCTTTAAAAATTTGAAACTTGGAAATATATTTTAAATTTAGTAATGCAAATATTCAAAAACGGATGTTAACAATAATTTTTTGCAAGGCATTGCATATTGAGCATATGATACCAATAAGTAAAAGCAGTCTATCAGCAGATGTATTGAACTCACCCTAGTAAATAGAATTAAAACTAAGTATTCGGGAAAAGCTATAAATATTTGAGGGTAAATTTTCAATACCATAAGACCGTAAAAAAACACACGGAATTATCTGTTAAAAACCTTAACAGGTAATTGAATGTGAAAAAGAAACCACGGTTCAATCTGGACCTTGAGTAGTTAAAGTAACCACCAATACAATGAAATGTTACAGATAAAAACAATGCTTATCAACGAACGCATCATTTTATTCTTTGTTCTATCAATCAATGGTAAGTCGCAAGTACTAATATAAAGACCACACCAGAGATTGAAATATACGCAAAAATATATGATAATGATAATTGAGATATACACAAAAAGATCTGATAATTCCAACTACTAAGGTCATGATGGTTGTAATAAAGAATTAGGCCGTTGGTTTTCTCATTTGAATTGTTTAACATTGTTATTTTGGGGTCTTTTATAGCTGATTATGCAGTATATGTTTTGCTTATTGTGGAAGGTCGTACGGTGACCTACAGTTGTTAATTTCTCAGTCATATTTATATTGGTCTTTTGTGGAGAGTTGTCTCATTGGCAATCATACCAGATCTTCCTTTTTTGTTATATCTACTTTTTGTGTGTATTGGAAACCCTTTTGAAAATTAATATTAAAAATAACAGATACCAACCAGAAGTAGATTTTGGCGCATTTCTGCATCTTGTAACACACCAACCTATTATCAAAATGGGAAAAAACATGTATTTGTACATTATATATGTTCATGTTAAATACATCTTAACAATGCTTTTATGTCACAAATAACGAATGAAACTTACAAGTAACAGAGCGATCAATAACTTCTTTTTCTGGAACATATACATTTATTCTCATTTTTCTTGTGTACTTATTGCTAAACCTTAGAATTTGTGATTATTGACATCATTAACATAAATTATAATAATGTTTTGCTTTGTTTTTCTTTACCTGCTTGCTATAACCAGCATCCTGTGTGTTGTTTGTAACATCTGTTTATTGTATACCTGTTTATCCGTTTTATGGCGTAGCTTTGGGTGATGTTCTTTTTCTCGCATAACTCTTCAACTGTTTCAGTAGTTATTCGACCTTGTCTTTACATTTTCGGCCAATATCTTTACTGAATGAGGTAAATCCTGCAGATAGCTAGTCGCAATGCAATGTTTTAAGGGGTGTTTTCATATTTGTTTTAATTGTTTTTTTATTATCGATTCGAAACATATTAATTTAGGACATTTTGAAATAAATATGTTGAGTTTTAATCATATCTGTAATGTATACTCCAATTTAAATAACATACCATTCTTAATGGTCATTACAGTCATCATTAGTCCATCAAAGCTGAATAACATCACACAAACAACTGTTAGCCAGAAGGACGTATGAAGGTTATGATCTTCAAGGCTCTCAACACTTTTAAAATTAAAACCATACAAGCGAAGAGCCATGATTAGACAAATAGCTGAAAATAGAAGTATTTAATTCAAATACGTATTTTATAACTGTATCACATATATGTTTTCCATATTTTGGGGGAATAAACATTTATTATCATATACTTAGACTAAATAACATATGATTTTTACTGTATGATAATAGCATTGAATTAACGTAAATTCCATATTTTCGAATTGGTTCTTAGCGGGCTGATATGAAAAATTTATCACATGCTTCGATTGTTATCACATGCATTCCGTAACGTTATCGCATGGCACTCCGGTAATACTCGGCAAATTCCGGAAATTCACCTCAATTCTACGTTTTCAGTGAAAAACATTACAAAGTGGTGTACAAATCAATTATTTGGATAAGGGAAAGTATATTGTGTAAAAACATTATAAAAATACAGGGAAAAAAAATTATCAAATATATGCATTTTTTAAGAAGTTTCAAACATAATTTAGAAAATTACTTAAAAAAAGATAACTTTTCCAAACTGTTCATTATGTATATTGCTGAATTGATTTTTTTGTCGATTCGCCCATATCAAAAATGGGTTTTTTTTCTCTGTTGATTCATATGATAGAAAGATTTCATATCGAATGTATAAAATTTGGGGTCCGACGTCCGTGAGCTTTTCGTTCTTTGAACTTCTATTTGGGAACCACGTAAACGAATCAATATATGAATCTGTTACTTTTCTCCATTGTTGACGCATATGATAAAAAGATCATAACATGCCAATTTTCATATCGCATGTATTATTAGCCCTCGGTCAATATCAGCCCTTGAGCCATGTGGTTCTTGGGCTGATATTGAACCTAGGGCTGATAATCCTTCCAATATGAAACATGCCGTGTAAAAATCTGATATTATCCTACTGTTATCTTTATTAGTATAATAAAGCTCTCAAAAAAATAAAACCGGACTACAAACATCATGATTAAATACAAAGTAAAACATTTTTTATATACTTTAAAGATTCTATTATTTCATTTTGTAAAGCATGCACATTTGAATAGTGGTAATAAAAGATTAAAATAAATTATAACGATTTTCATTTTTGCCTTTGCTAATTCTCATGCAATCAGAAAACTTCAAAGGTACAAAGGTTACATATAGTTCATTTAAGGTGGCTCGCGGGTCTTAATAAAAAAAAATCATATAGGATCTCGCTATATTTTTTTATTAATGAACTTTATCTTATACTTCAGGTGGCTAGGGAGTCTTAATTAAAATTAGTAGACTTTTTTGATAACTTGTCAAAATGAAATTTTTATCATGCTTTTTTCCAAAAATAATCCAAAACTTATGGGTCGCCGGACTTTTTTCACGCTACAGAATATGAAAAATTGCCATATTTTGTATAGATTATTCATGGAAAATCAAATTTTGTGTGATAAAAAGAGAACGTACTATTAGAAATTTCAGATAAATGTGAAACGGTTGCTCTTTTACATGCTTTTAGATAAGAAAAAGAAAAATGGGGTCACCGAACTTGTTTTCTTGCTTCATATCAAAATAGGTAAATTCATTACACTTTCTATTATAAAAATTACTTTATATAAGTTATCTCCCCTTATTTGTCAAAATTGAAAAAAAAAATCATACACAAACAAGTTGTTTTTGAGAAATTACAGCTGTAATAATGATAAAACAAACAATTTTCTATAATTATATCAAAAGAAGTTTACATAAATAACAAACAACTTTCAAAATTTGCACATTTCATCAAATATCTAGACAAAAGGTATCTCTGCTTCTTCAAAATCTAAGATGGAGGAAGACACCCAAGCTACCTTTATAGAAAAATAAAATGAAAAAATGGGGTCACCGATCATTTACGTTCACAATCTGCCTTCGAAAGAAGCATACATTTTTGTAAAAGTACTTTTCTTTCTGTTGAACTAATAGGACAAATAACGGTAATATCGAAATAAAAAAAGAACTGAATTACAGATGAGTTAAAAAAGATGGCAAAGGGAGATAATTTGGAGCTTTTTCAATGATGTAAACATTTGAAGAGTCATCTAGGGCCAAAACGAATTAATTTTTTTGAATGATTTGTGTACCATATGATAAAGTAACAACAAATAAAGTAATAAATAAAATTTGTAAAGAAAAAAAAAAAAAAAATCTGAATTTTTTATACCCTCGAGCCTCCTTAAGTATCAATGAGATTTAATGAATGAAACAATAGATGTGAAAGCAATACTTAATAGCAATATATGATTGTTTGAAAAATTAAATTACTAGAGACTCTAAAGATCACATTTTGCTCACCCTGGTCTTTATGCATATTAAACAAAGGACATATATTATACACAAAAATAGAATTCATCACAGTTTGATGATGGCGACTCGTTTATAGATTTGCATTTACTGACTGTTCTTGCTGTTTACAATTACCTTTATCTATAATGAACTTACTTGCCCGGTAGTTTCATAGGAAAAATATGAAAAATGTACTGTAAAGGGCAATAACTCCTGCAGAGGTCAGTTGACAACTTAAATAATGCTGTCTTTTTTTTTTGTGGAGCTTACTTTTCTGAAAAATGTCTATGTGTAGTTTATCTTTATGTTATATGATGTTCAAGATAATAACCAAAAACTGCACAATTACAAGGGGCAGCAACTAAAACACAGGTTGTCTGAAGCGTCTGAAAATTTAATCGCAGATAGATCTTGACGTGTTGATCATTTTTCCTCATGATTGCTCTGTATGCTTTAATTTCAGAGATACAAGCCGAAAACTGCATTCTACCTCCATTTTTTTCTCTCTTTATCCATGGCAGCAATCTTGGTTGGTGGACGGGCAATGTTTTGTTAACAAGATATCCTAATGTTGACTTAGGTCAAGTTTCAATTAATTTGGCCCATTAGTTCCAGCGAAGAAGACTTTTATGAAATTTAACAGACGACGACGTATACCTGCCAACTTTTCAAAATGCCCATGGGTGTTTTGCGTGCACGATGGCTGCCATAGTCCTAAAAAACCTTCAAGGGGGGCTTCAAATACATTTTTTTTTTTTTTTTTTTTTGGCTTCCTGAATCTTTTACAAGCCTAAAGTCATTGTAAAATTATTTGTTTTGTTTAAAATTGTGGACAAAAGTTATCAAAGGAACCAGGATTATAATTTAGTACGCCAGACGCGCGTTTCGTCTACATAAGACTCATCAGTGACGCTCATATCAAAATACTTATAAAGCCAAACAAGTAAAAATTTGAAGAGCATTGAAGATTCAAAATTTCAAAAAGTTGTGGCAAATACGGCTAAGATAATCTATGTCTGGGATAAGAAAATCCTTATTTTTTCGAAAAATTTAAAGTCTTGTAAACAGACAATTTATAAAAACGACAAAATTGTTCTATCAAAATTTCAATTTGGGAGCCTCCAGGGGGAAATCCCCCTCAAATAGTGACAGTTGGCAGGTATGCAACGACGACGACGCTAAATGGTTAGAACAGCTCACCTGGCCCAAAATAAGCTGTTCTAACCAAAAAGCTGTATATAACTAAAAGGAAAATACACTTAAAACTTGATTTCAACCCTTTAATTTGAAAAAAGTTTAGAAAGAAGAAAAAAGAGTTAGACAGCTATTTAATTTAGGCACCCTTCTACCTAATAGTGTCACACGCCGTAAGTCACCTTTTTCAGATTTGTACTATTTCATTTCGAAAACATCAAAAAATTAATTTAATGATATTTTTGATAGTTTTTAATTCAAACATCATAATAAATGCATTGTTAACAGAGGTTTATGATATAGTACATGAGCTGTTTATAATGCATTACACATACCATAGATTAATATCTATTTCTATTGTATTACGTTCAAATCCAGGAGCCTCTGACTATTGCTAGTTTTGTATGATTATAAATTTTAGTTCTTTAACATGTTGTGGAGTTTAGTATATTTTTATTGAACTAATACAGATTTCCGTTTAAGAGCCTGTTGAATTATTTGATGGTATAATACTAAACGTCTAACGAGAGGGGATGTTTTTGATATTCATATGAAAAAGACGTAATCTTTAAATCGGTTGAATTGAGGTCTGGAGCTGGCATGTCAGTAACTACTAGTCCTTTACTAAATAATGTATCATTGTCATTTTGTTTAGACTTTTTTTACCTATTGTGACATCGAACTCGGACTTCTTTTGAAGTGTTTTGAGTTTTACTGTGCGTATTGTTGTGTGGTTGTTTTTTCTACATTGGTTAGAGGTTTAGGAGGAGGGTTGAGATCTAAAAACTAGAACAAATATTTAACCTCGCCGCATTTTTTGTGCCTCTGACGTTTGTTAGTCTTGTATGCTTTTTATTTTATTTTATTGTGTATATATCGGAGTTTAGTATTATCCATTATCACTGAACTAGAATGCATTTGTGTTAAGAGGCCAGCTGAAGCTACCTCGCCTACGGGTGTGGGAGATTCTAGCTACATTGAAGACCCATTGGTGGCCTCCGGCTGTTATCTGCTCTCTGTTTGGGTTGTTGACTATTTGACACATTCCCCATTTCCATTCCCAATTTTGTTTTATTCATTAAATCGAATACATTTTTTCCCAAGACAAAAGAAAAATTAATAAAAAAAGTTCTGCGATCTTTACAGAGCGTTGATTGTATTCAATTAATTAAAAATATCATTAAATGGCTGTGAAGACAAAACATTTCTTGGGTGATCAAAATTGATGTGCACATAACGAAATGAAGGATTTGTCCTTCAACATCATTTTCAACTGCAAAATATGAAAACTCTTTTGGAAACAGCCTTATTGTTCAAATTTTTAAAAATGTAGCACAGTAAACCATATATTTTGTTGTATCACCGGGCTTATTATTAGATATACCAAACGCGCGTTTCGTCTTTATAAGTATCATCATTGACGCTCAGATCAAAATAGTTAGAAAGTCAAACAATATTCAGAGCATTGAGGACCCTACATTTCAAAAAGGTTGTGCCAAATACGGCTACGGTAATAAATGCCTGGGATAAGAAAGTCTATAGTCTCGCGAATAATTCATACATTTGCAAACAGTTTATTTATTAAAATCACCTCATAATTGATATTCATTTCAACATCGAAATGCTGACTACTGGGCTGGTGTTATAAGGGATATTAAAATTGCATATTAAACAAGAATGGGTCCATGGTACACGAATGTCCAACTCGCATTATCTTTTTTTCTATGTTGAATGGACTGTAAAATTGAGGTAAAAACTTTAATTTGGCATCAAATCAAAAATATTATATCATAGGGAACATGTGTACTAAATTTCAAGTTTATTGGACTTCAACTTCATCAAAAACTATAGTGACTAAATTATTTAAAATGAAGCGCGAAAGACGGACGGACGAACGGACGAACGAACGGACGAACGAACGAACGAACAGACGAAATACAAACGGACCCAAGACCAGAAAACATAATACGGATTAATGCCCCATTACTATCGAAGATGGGGCATAAAAAAAATCATTATCTGTATGTGTACGGGTGTGTTATCTAGAGGTATTGGTGTTCAACCTTACAAAATGTTTGGTCTGCCCTTCCACAAAACATTCATTTAGAATGTTTTTGAACTATCTAAAATTGTCCGTGACGACCGATCAGAAAACAGTTTTAAATTTGACAAAATACTTTTAAAAAACATAAATGATACTATATAGCTAGTAAAAACATTTATCCTCCAAAATTCACCTGACAAATTAGGATCTTTATGATAATATGTTGATAAATTTGTCGGTGTTCGAGAGCTTTAATGCCGGTGCGTCATCCCTGCAATGACTTATTTTTTTATTTTTGTAAAAATTGGGGTGATATGTTTGACAAAGTGATTTCTGACTGCTTTTTATTGATACATATCTTTGAATTAAATTCAATGTATCGTACTACTGTCTTAATTCCCGATTGGTGGCAAAAAGTGCAAATTTTACATACAGAAATTGTGTCAATTCGATCGAATATTTTTTCTTTCTTCCCTAAACTGATCAGCATCTCCCTTCGCTTAATGTATGGGAAAATAGATATTTCTGCTTCCGTTGCTTCTCTACATTCTGCCACAGTATATTTGTTTACATGATTTGATGCATACATTTCCTAAAGAAAAGTTATTGCTCACATTCTTGATTATTTTTTGGGGTGGGAGATGAGCGTTCCTGATATTGGAATAGCATGACAGACAAGCTCGTCGACTGTACCTTGTTTCCTCAGTATCATTTTCATTTACTTACAAAAAACACATATATATTCAACACACCTTGCATAACAAAGCAAAATACTAATTACAAAATATATATGGATACCTGAAGAAAAACAAGAAGCAATCAGCAATACTGTCATACACTCTTTTCCTTCTATATTCTTCTCATTTAACAGGACGCAGTATGGACATATGATGCAAGTTATTGCTATAGAAATGTAGGCTGCGTACAGAGCCCAAAGGAATTGGACGAACCAATCTGAAGAAAAACAAAATTGAAAAACACTTATTGTATATATACATGACTGATTAAGACATTATAATATCTCTGAAAAAGAATAAGTTGGTGAACAAAACATCTCCGAAAATGGACGCACATAAACTATACCCTGCACAGTCCAAAAAACCTGTGGTAACCAGAATCCATTATAATCTGAAATGAACACTATTTCAACTGAAATGCGCTGAATTTTACTCCATCCTTCGAAACTTGTCTTTCTACTTGATAAATCTAAACTCTAGTCTGAAACATACTAAACATTTTTATCTTGTACTAGACCTGTTCTCGATCAGGACCTAACTATTTTAGAAAGTTCGAATATTGCTCGGCCTAAGTTTGAATATTGCATTTTGTATTGCTCGACCTAAGTTTGTATATTGCATTTGAATTGCACGAACTAAGTTTTAATATTGCATTTTGTATTGCTCGGCCTAAGTTTGAATATTTCTCGACCTAAGTTTGAATATTTCTCGACCTTAGTTTGAATACTGTTTGATCTAGATCTGATTCATACTTCATTAAGTCCTAACTATACTCGACTAATTTTCAGACAACTCGACCAGAACTTTACAAATTTACTTGTTCGAGTATTATTGAAGCAAAATAACAGTATGCCAAACTCCAAGGAAAATTCAAATCAGAAAGTAACTTATCAAATGATTGTATGGCTTATGCATTGACAACACGTCAAAACTGGTGAAAAACAAGTCGAGTACACTTCTGAAATAGGTCATGACTACTTTCGCACGGTAGTGTAGGAGTGTCAAATCATAAGTATGATCAAGCTGATGTTTGAGAACAGGTATGTGTCAGACTACAGTCGGGTAATATTGAGTAAAATTAGTGCAATTCAGAATGGTAGAATATAAACCAGAACAGTTGTGTACAAAATGTTTAATTTTAGACGAAAATTTATTTATGCGGAATGTGCAAAAGGGACAAAATCCCGACCAAACAGCAGAAGACAGCCGACAGCCTCCTATGGGTCTTCAATACAGCGAGAAAATCCAACACCCGGAGGTGAACTTCAGCTGGCCCCCAAACAAAAAATACTAGTTCATTGATAATGAACATCACACTAAACTCCAAAATATACCAAAAAAATTAAATTAAATATCATGAGATACTAATAAAATCCAGAGTTTCCTGACTTGGGGCAGGCGCAAAAATACGGCGGGCGAAACATGTGTTTGAGATCTTAACCCTACCCAAATACCTCTAGCAAATGTAGAAAAAACAAACACACAGCAATACGCACAGTAAAACTCAGTTTAAAATACGTTCGATGTCGATCCAGATGAATGTAGATCCAGAAAATGTCCTCCTACCTGTCGTGTCGTGTCTATAACTCATGTATATCCGATAATGAGTCGTAAAGAATTCACTTGACTCCAGGGAGTCTGTGTGATTACTAGACATCTTTACCTTAAATTGGTGCAATACGAAAAAATATCGATTTGAATGGAAACTTTTTTTTGCCAACTTTTTGCATGAAAATACGGATTTTTTTTGTGTTATTAAAATTTGCTGAACATTACAAAATATTAGAAATTATTATAAATTAAGGAATGTATCTCACTCATGCAAAGCTCTGATTCCTTTCACGGATTTGGCTATACTTTTTGGACCTTTTAGATTATAACTCTTCATCTTTTATATAAGCTTTAGATTTCAAATATTTTGGCCACGAGCATCACTGAAGAGACATGTATTGTCGAAATGCGCATCTGGTGCAAGAAAATTGGTACCGTTAATTTTATTTTGTCATGCTGTTAATTCGCCCTTGAAATACGTTTATATTTTTTTAATAAATACATGTATCAATTAAAAGTGAGAGATAAAAACAAACATGTTAAAATGTGATAAGGAGTTGATGACGATTTCAATTGTTTGATCTATGTGTTTAGTGAGGGTTTCGGTCGATAGAATACGTTTTTTACGATATTTGGTAAAAAAAACAAATGTAAGTGATAATCATTAGCGATAAACAATTACAATACTTAGCAATTTTCGCTTGACTGCGGATTTTTTACCAAAGGGGAAGTATACATCAGCTGTATTTGGAAATGTCTTTGGAATTTCGGTTCCTCGGCACTTTAAAACAAAATAGTACGAAATTGTGCTTTTTTAAATTTTTTATTCGAGCATCACTGATGATATTTTTGTACTCGATACAACTCTTCCTATTTTCATGCACCAGGATTAAAATTCTTTACGCCGGACGTGCATTTCATCTACAAAGGCCTCATCTGTGCTGTTTGAATAAAAAAAATGTTAAAAAGGCCATCATTAATTTCAAAGTTGAAAGCCATTGCGGACACAAAATTCTGAAACGTTTTGTTAAAATAAATCTAGGTAAATCTAGTCCTTGGGTAGAAATATAATTATTTTGAATACATTCATAGTTTTGTAAACAGTTAATTTGCAATTATGATCATATCAATGATAATTCATGTCAACATTGAAATGTTGACTTTTATGCTAGTGCTACCATCGATCCAGTTGCAGTAAATAAATTCAGCATACGAAACGCAAGCCTGCTTTTCAAAAAAATTGATTCATGGTATCTATGATGAGTTGATTTGGTCATCATATCGTGGTGATCACGTGACTTTTACACTGCAGCTGTATATGATAAATGGCCAATTGATTATCGATGAATATGAATGGTGTGCCTTTTTGATTTCTTGGTCCAAAATAAGTTTGATAATTGAGATGTCATAACCACACAGTCTCCGTCTGACGTCTTCGTTAAAACTCAATAAAATTCCTATGGGACCTTTTTTATATCAATTTTCTCAAGTTATTTATTGTTAATAATATCCTTCCAACCCCTAAAAACATCTCCAACATATTTATTAAATGAAATAAAAAAAAAACATATCAGTTTAGGTATCAAACTTTTTGCTTCTGTTGGAAGTAAACAATAACAAGATATGTATTCATTTAGTCATTAATCAAAGATGTTATTCTAAATATTTTTTGAAGTCTACTCATAGTATTTAAGAATGTTCCACCTTTGATTAATCTGTTTATAAATCGCACTTAAAATAAAGATTTATAGGCATTAATCATGCAATTTAAAGATACTACTTGGGCCGATTTGTGAAAACATAATTTTGTAAGATTTTTACGATGAAATCAAATAAATGTTGCATATATGTGTTTTTTATGTAATTTTTATTACAGCATATAATCAAAAATTGTTTTTCTTTTTTAAAGTGGATACATGCTGTTTGTTTTGAAAAAAAATTGCGACCAAAAGATTTTCAAAAGTAGATGATGTTCAACACTAATTTTACCCATTCAAATATCTCAAATTGACTTCACTGTTGATATTGCAATTAAGAATGACTCATTGTTGTGACTTTACCAAAGAACCTAGCAAGAGTAAAAAGATATTAAGTCATCAACATGATAAATAAAACATAGCACCTACTCACGATGGTCTGGCAAGACCTATGTACATGAAGATTAGTATTGTTCGATTCTTAAATAAAATGTTTTATGATACTATTTATATCAATAGAAGAAACCCTAGAATGGATGGGAAATATAGGCAACAGTAGTATACCGCTGTTCGAAACTCATATTTCGATTGAGAGAAAAAAACAAGTCCGGGTTACAAACTAAAACTGAGGGAAAAGCAATAAATATAAGAGGAGTACAACAACATAACAGAAACACAGCATTGAAATATAAGACACACAGAAACAAACCATAATGTAACAATGGTAATTTTTATACATGACATTTTAAGAAACAAAATGGTGAGTTGGACCTGGTTTTGTGGTATGCCAAACCTCCTGATATAACGGCAATGTTAAATATAACATTAAAATGACAAAATAACATGACAGGACTACACACATATAAATATGAGAACATATAGGACAGAGAAACAAGGTGAAATATTTATATTTTTCAATTTTCTAATCATCACATATTTAAACCGATAACATGCAGAGCTATTGGACGTAATTGTGTCTAGAATAGTTGTATATGAACAGCATTTGTATTAATCCCTACTTCTTGGTCATATTTTGTAAATAAAAATGTCTCCCCTATAAATATTAATAAAATAACGTGTTGTTTTCATTTCTTACAGAAATGGGTCGATAACTATGTTATGAATTATCAGTCCCCAGGGGTAATTAATGGCTTAGTAGACTCTTAATAGTCAGTACTTCGGTTCTGATATGATTCATTAAAACATTTTTATTTTTTTTTTTCGTTTATATATTTCGAAATGAAAAAAAACTGACATTTTAACTCCCTCAGGCAAGGTTAACATTAGATGTATTTGTTGATATTAAGGTACTATTTTGTAATTTTTAAGATAGTAGCTCTTTAACTGTTTTCGTCCCTATACATCTTCGGCTTTCATATATTTATCTTTGAGCGTTCCTGGTGAGGGTCGACCCAGCAAAGCGTGTTGTCCACATAAAATTAATAACGAGTTGTTTTCATTTTATATATGTTTACAAAAAAAACTACCCACCAACCTAGTAGTCTGCACATCCGTGTTCACATAAATTACCAATGATATGGTCATTCTCATAAACCAATAGATTACAAACCCAAAGAAGTTCTACCTACGATAAGATTATATTACCTGTACACTGTCAAAACATTTCCAATTTTTTAACTTCAATTTTCTTCAAACTCTTCATTTAGCCTATTTAACTTTTATCATTCAAACGTAACTGATTAGTCTTTTATAGACGAAACAGGCTTCTAACATACCCAATTATTATTCTGGTATGTATGATGAGTTTCATTAGTATATCAGAGCTGTCGGTATTGGAGATATTCATTAAAACAGTAATTGTAGCAGAAGATAGAATAATACGGTAAAAGTTACAAAATGTGGAATTAATTGAATGTAATATAATGCAAACGATTTATAAACGTAATAGACTCATATACGGTGTTTTTGGTTTCAAATTTGTAATTCAACCTTGTGGTATAGTATTGCTATCTAAACAAGATCTACCATTTAAACTTCTGAATGGGTTGAAATATGCTCTTTATCTCACGATTTTACGAGGAAATGGATGTGTCTAGATTACACAAATCAGATACATTGATATAAATTACGCAATACTATAATGAATGAAGCATTCACATCTTTTTCTAATAAGATAATTGAATACACAACCTGTTTGTTAGAAAATTGCATTAATATCTGTTTTTCAAAAGATAATTTGTTTTTAAAAGTTGAGATTTAAGGATGCTCGAGGGTATAAAAAGGTCTTAAACATTTTTTTTCATTACAAATGTTATTTGTTACATTTACATATTTGCAGTTCATTCATGTTCTTTTGCATTTGCATTTTTTTGTAAAGTTTCTAATATTCTAAAATTTCGTCCCACATCATGTTAACTTCCGATATTGTAAATTTCTATGATCATAATTCAATTAATGTATTACTTATCGACATGCTAAATACAAGATATTAACAGATTTAATAAGCGTAAATTTTTTATTAGTTAAAAAGCAAAGTTTTTATTCCAATTACAATTGAACTTTTCCATATTAATTCGAGAGTTAAGTTATGTTGATCTGTACATGAACTTTACATGCATTTGTAACTTATAAACTTAAGCAACTTCTTGATGATATTAATTAGACCGTACGCCTACGGTCCGACCGTATGAGTATTTTGAAAAAGTACGCATACAGTCCAGACCGTACGCGTACGGTCCAAATATTCATACGGTCCGGAGCATATATATATCATTGAAAAGATCCAAATTATCTCTCTTTGGTGCAAACATGTCATTGTAAAATTTGAAACAAGCTACAATTTGAAACTTTACATAGATGACAACGCAATACCAAAAAAGTAAAATGTATCAAAAACACTGTGTGTACAGTCCTTCATGTTAATCAACTATTTGGATGATAATAATTCAATTAATCTTTCCGATTTCCTAGACTAGTTTAGCTCTTATTCTATCTACCTCTACATACAAATCAATTCTGAAATAAATGGAAGGTTTTAAAACAAAACAAAATTGTGTTTACTTCTTAAGACATGTGGATAATAAAAAGGGTGATCCCACTTGGATTCGAATCCACAACCTCCCAAACAATAGGCAAGCAGATTACACCCAGACCATTATAAAACCATGCTTGATACAAACAGGGTGTCAGATCTGAAACATCATATTCTCTGGATAACATATACATCTGATAAAGTTAATTTTGTTAGTAAATTAATGCCCTGATCTCTATGCTGTTTTGAACATGTATATGTATAGATTATAACATGCCCTTTTCCATATTGTCCCTGGTATCATCCCAAGACTACCATATCGGCATCGAAGCTTTAGCCAAGGGACGATATGGGTCGACGGATGATACCAGGGCAAATATGGAAAAATCATGTTATAATCTATTTATCACATATTTAAGTTTTGCAAAAAGGAGAAAAAAATCAATTATAATAATTTAATGAAACATAACGGGTAAAAACATTTTATCACAAAAGCGTCGTTAAGGATGCAATGACGTCACGTCATTTGGAACCAGAGCACAATATTAATATACTCTTTTTTGCCCCGGTCCATTTTGAGGTTTTTGCATATGCAAAACCTTAGATATTCGTAACAAATATGTGATAAATATATTTATGAATAGATTCCATAATAACAAATGAATAATCCAGATATTGTGATTATATTTAATACTGGCTCTTTGTTTGATCTTATTGAAATGGGCTAAAACAAAATCAGCAAGATGCAGTCTAAAATTTTTAACTGCGATGACAAATTAATTTGTACCCATGGAAATATGAATATATATATATATATATGTGGATAAAAGCTATGTTCTATGGGTTTAGAATGCAAAGATAAAACTGCACGTGTTTTGTCAAACTCTTTGAATATTTCAACAAATTATATATGACTTACATGTAATGAATTCACTGTGGCATATTTTTCTATATATAAACAGATGTTACATATTTTTTCATTACCTGGTGTTTCATGACCGCGATCTGGAAATGATTGGCAGCAACCATTATCGTCTGATTTGAAGCATAAATCCCACATTCCTTGTGAAGCATTTTCTGATGTCGACCAATGGTCAATCCAAAACGAAATATTAAATATCAGCAATGAAATTAATATAATTATATATGTAATTTTTTCATAGCGATTCATAGTTTCAAAGTATATTGCTGCTATACAATGATCAATTTTAGTATTACATATATAGTAATTCCAACAAAATCACAAACGTCACTGACTTTTGGTTTGTAAGTGTAAGGGTATGAAATTTTGTCTATAAATAAGTTAATTGTAATTGAGATACCATAGAACAAGCTAATTGGGAAAATATGCAATGTGTTAGTCATTGATTACTTAGAAAGAATTTTTAAATACTTGAATTCAAATCGTTAAGCAATCATAAAAGGACATTTTTACAAATGTTAGTTCCGGCATGGGCTCATTTCAGATCATTGTCATTTATGTAAGCAAGATACAAAGAGTAGATATTAGATATCAGTTTGTTAATGCGTTATATTTCATTTGCTATATTTAATAGTTTCACACTAAACAGGTACATATTTCACTTTAGCAATATACCAAAATTATGTTAACTGCTTTCTTATGTACAGTTTTCATACAGTGTTTCTTTGCATCATATTATCTGATGTATGTTAGCATCAGTACTAGCCATTGGACAAGTGATGATATAAATCATTCGGGAATGTGGAAGGAATGTTCTTACGGTACAAATAGATCACGAAGTGTAGGAAATGAAACATTCTTGTTCAATGGAACATGCTGTTCATCTAAACAGTTTAAAGGTATGAAAAATTATAATTGAAACTTATCTGAAACAAGGAAAAATCAAGCTATAAATTGTTTTTTGGATGGAGAGTTGTCTCATTGGCACTCACACCACATCTTCCTATATCTATCAATCAAATTTGAACTATTTCATAAATAAGAAATTTTGGGGTTTCGTCATATGGACAACAACCAAAGACATTTTAAAAGATATGTTATATTATCGTGTTGATTCAACTGTTACACTTGTGGAATGGTGTTATAGTTTGTCATAATATACTTTCTGTAACTTATCAGTTATTAGCATTTCTTTGCTAAATGTTATGATTAATTCTTTTACCTGGTCTGTCGCGAAACGTGTATGGTGGCGTACTTACCGCAATGACTATAGCAAATTTAAAAATATCGCCAATGAAATAATAAGTTACTATTGTATACCTATCCCACACAAAATTGGATATTTTGAATTCATTGATTTCAAAATTATAAATAGATTTAAATTATGTAGGATCTAAAATTAGCTACAATCAAACATTCAATGTATCTTGACGTGGATCAATTTGAAAAGAAGATGATGTAGTTACCAAATTAAGTTCATATAAATACGTACGAATATTAATTTGATCAGCAAATTACTATTTCTTTAGCGTGTTGAAGTAAAATTATTAGGCATTTAAAAATTCTAAATGAACAAGTTCATAGTTATCAAAGGTACCAGGATTATAATTTAGTACGCCAGACGTGCGTTTTGTCTACTTAAGACTCATTAGTGACGCTCATATAAAAATATGTATAAATCCAAACTAACAAAGTAAGATTTGCATCATGATACTAATTTAAGATGGCTGGCTGGGATCGTGTTGACCATTATTTCGGCTGACCATGTGATAAATATATATATATATATATATTTATATATATATATATAAATGGTTGTAAATCTAATAAATTAGGGCGTTAATTTCTGAGTTGAATTGTTTCATAATCTTCATGTCTCGACCTTTTATAACCTACTATACGGTATGAATTTTCTCATTCTTGATAGCCGTATGAGTGTCTTGTGGTATTTAATAAAGCTCTATTTTTTTATCAGTAAGACTTGCATCCCAAATAAAAAAATCTAAGATTTATCTTTTGAAATGTGCATAATTTGTCCAACTGAAGAATATTAATGATAAATGTTTTTGTAACCTGATTTGTATTTTCTCGTAAGAATTATGAAATAAGAAGATAGGTAAATTTCTGTTGCCTTAATTGGATTCCACAACGTATCCAATCGATGTTATGTACTGTCATTGAATAGAAGATATGGTAATCACTTAAATATACTTTCATTAATGATTTCAGGATATATTGCAGCAACTGGATGTTTCTTCCTCATTATTTTGTGTTTGGATACAATTGTTTTACCTTGTTTACTTTTGTTTGATTGCTGCGAAAAATATGTTATAAGAGTGTGGATTGCATATAGCGTTGCAAGTAAGTATGGATTCATGTTTATAATATATGGGTGGTTTTTTTTTATTGTGTTCAAAATAGAAATATGTAATAGAACTCTAAGATTATCAATTCTGATGTGCAATTTCTTTTTATTTTCTGGGTAATGTTTACGTCTATGATTATCAAAAGTACAGACTCGTGTGCCTTATGTACAGTAAAAATGAGAAAGCACTTATAATCATATTTAAAAAGTAGATTCATAGCTCCTGAAAGACTTTTAAAACTTGTAGTTTTACCTGCACAAATTTATTGTATCGATTGTTTCTCATATTGATTTGTGGTATCTCCCTTACTCCATGTGTTAGGTATATGTATGATTATTGATGGGTTATTTCCCTTTATTGTTTACCGCCTGAGATTTATTATTAAATGTGCTTCCCAATCGATCACGTGTGTTAAAGTTTTCTCTACTTACTGGCACTGGATGATAAAGAACAGGGTCGTTATATATATTTGACTAAAGGTAATTGGCTTGTTAACGTCTCCGAAGAGACGTTATAAGGAATCGAACGATGGACAGTATGTGGATGAATGCTTCTTACTATACCTGATTGAAAGATATTACGAGACGTGAAAAATTAAAACTCGTTGATTGGTTAGGACAATCCAAACCTAGCAAAATATCTTTTAATCCTGTAGAGTTTCGGATTTGTCCTCTCTATTTTAGCAATTAGATTTTGCCTGGTCATTAATCATGGATATTGGTACACAGGTTACTTTTATCTATAAATAGCCGAATCTCCTGGTGTTTTGTAAACACACACAACGTTAAACGATAAACTACGTCGTAACATGTGACCTCACGTGTGGTAAAATTGGTTGATTGCTATGCAAGGCTATTCTAAATGAATTAATCTACAACACTTTCCATTTGCATCAGTTAAGAGACCGTTAGCCTTTTTTGACAAGCTATTACTTTTATTGAATATGAAATGAAGTTTATAATTAATAATAGATCTTCTTCTTCTTGTTTTCTGTATATTCCACCTGCTAAAGAGGAGCACGTTCAAAAAGATTTTAAAATTGTTGGCTTATATTACATGGGCACAATATAAATATAGAATGTAAGGCTTGTGTTACACGGCCGCAATATAATCCATTTTAAAGTGTTTCACATAGAATATCGATCACTTTAAAACTTCTATTAAATGACCAATTGGTAAATATAATCGAATTTTACATTATACATTTTGTACTCTATTTGTAATTTCTTCTTGCCAACCTCACAAGACATCACATGAATCCGCCTCTAAAATGATGAGATTGAATATTTCCATTGTTTGTTCGTACGTTACGAAAATTCATGTTTGACTTGTATGTTGCATGTAGTGTATTCGTCCTTAATAGACTCACATTGAAACGGAACGCTATCTTTTGCCAATGAATACTTTGATTTTTCTAAGATTATGAAAATATGTGATATTACTCTTCTTTTTTTTTATTCAAGAGTCAAAATAAAAGATTCGTCTTTAATGTGAATCATCAAGCGTATGCACCTTTTGTCAAATTGTTTGAAACATACAATAACTGTCCGTTTTGGGTTCATGCTATTTCCTCGGGCTTCTTATCATGATTTTTGAAAATATTTAAAAAAGAATTTACGAAAATCAAACATCGTTAAGATAATCTAACCCCTTATTTGAGTAAAGTAAGACTTGTTATCAAAGTACAAAATAGCAAAGTGATAAGAAAAAGCAAAGTAAATCCTATTACCAATCAAACACTCTCGCTTTTACATGCTATCAAAACTACAAGAAACTTTCCGACTGGTTGAATTAATACAACTTAATAACAACAGTTACACTTAATGCGATGCAAAACATTAAATTGCAAGTGTTTTAAAAATATTTTGTGTTTACTTTCAGGTACATTGTGTATGGTAATTGTGTTGTCTGTATATGGAGCTAAAAATGAAGATTCGTCGACTTTGGGATGGTCCTATATGTTAGCACTGGGCAGTTTTGTTTTCCGATCTCTAGCTTATTTTTGTGTGTTTTTCTTATTATTTGACGATGAAGATTTTGTAAAAAAAATAAATCCGAAATTATCTGAATGGATCAAAACTGTTCGACCATGCAAAGATATATGTAACCAATAGCATCATCATGTTGAGTTTACAATTATCAACATATGACTAAACATTATCTAAAAATCATTATCAAAACAAAATATACAGAATGAAATTTTACCCTCATGCCCTTAAAACATTTAAATACTTTAAAGTGTTATTTATTTAACGAAAACAAAAACTTCAAAAAAAGAAAGGTCATGCATATCTTATCGATTGTAGTAATTAGAATCTCAAGAATCCATATATACTAAAACTAAAATAAATTACAAGTTAAGTACACAAGAAGGTAATGAAATTGACGGCAACCTGACAATAGAGGAATGTACACAATCTGTTTTTAAAATGAAACTTAATAAAACACCAGGTATCGATGGTCTCTCAATTGAATTTTATAGAGCTTTCTGGTCCAACTTACAAAACTTTGCTGTAGATGTTTTTAATAATTGCTATGAAAAAAAAAGAATTGACAAATTCTCAGAAACTAGGATTAATTACCCTTATATACAAGAAAAACGACCCATTAAATTTAGATAATTATAGACCAATTACCTTACTAAATGTAGATACCAAAATTATAGCATACTCTCTTGCACAAAGACTGAAACCAATATTGCATAAAATCATTCATAGTGATCAAAACGGTTATGTAAAAAACAGATATATTGGATGTAATATTAGACAAATCCAAGATATTATAGATTATTCGGAAAAATTCAATGTAGATGGAGCAATCCTATTTTTAGACTTCACAAAGGCATTTGACTCGCTAGAATGGGAATTTATGTATTGTTCTTTAAAGAAATTTGGTTTCCAGGAATCTCTTTTGAGGTGGATAAATACTTTATACACAGATATAAAGGGTTGCATATTAAATAATGGCTGGATTTCAAGACCCTTCAACATTGAGCGCGGAATCCGTCAAGGGTGTCCCGCGAGTTCTATAATTTTCGTAATTGCTGTTGAAATTTTAGCTAGTAGATTAAGACAAAATAAAAGTTTTAAAGGTTTTCAAATTAAACTAGATAATAAAACCCATACCTTAAAATTAAGCCAGTTTGCAGACGACACCACTTTATTTTTAAATTCAAAACAAGAAGTGTCATTAACTCTGAATATTATAGACATTTTTGGATCACTTTCATGCCTAAAGCTTAACCGAAATAAAACAGAAGGAATATGGCTCGGCAATTTAAAGTCCTGCAAAGATAAAGTTGAAAACATTAATTTTACACAAAAACCTATAAAAGTTTTGGGAATATACTTTGGACTAAATAAAAATGAGTGTAAAAAATTAAACTTGCAACGACAATACGAAAAATCTGAAAAAATAATTAAAGATTGGAATAAAAGAAATTAAACTATGTTAGGTAAGATAACTCTTGTTAAATCATTAATCTTACCGAATATTACTTACGTTGCATCTGTAACCGAAATTGATAACGAACACCTAGCGAAATTTAAAAAATTGATACACAGTTTTATATGGAATAATAAATCAGAAAAAGTTAAAAGGGATATAATAAGTAAAAATTACCATGATGGCGGGCTTAAAATGATAAACATAGATAAATATCTAGAAGCGATAAATATTAGTTGGGTAAAAAAAACTCATCGATATCGAAGATCTATCACCCAATTGGAAAGTCTTACCAAAATTTTATTTTGATAAATTTGGACAAGAATTCCTTATATTTAAAATGAATTTCAACAATATTAATTTGGTCTATAAACTGAAAGAACTAATTCCACAATTTTACTTAAGAATAATCATATCATGGATAAATTCAAAATCTGAAAAAGAATCAGAACATCTATCATATAAACAAATTAAACAGCAGCTTATATGGGGCAATAAAAATATCAAATTAAACGGTAAATGTCTCATTTTCAAAAACTGGATAAACAGTAAAATTCTTTTTTTTAAATGACATTATTGATAATAAAGGAAAATTTAATCAAAACATGATCTTAGATAAACTTTCCTGTCATGCTAACTGGTTTTCAGAATATTCTAAATTAATGAAAGCAATACCAAAACAGTGGTTACAAGAGCTAACTAAAGAAGAATCAATAAAAACAAAAGTTGCCATTGACTCCGAATATAAATTTAAAGATAAAAAAGGAAAAATGGTATCACTTAAAAACATTTCCTCCAAAGACATTTACATCTCCCTCTTAAATAGATATTATGAAAAACCAATAGGATTTCAAAAATGGGACAACATATTTATCTTGGAAAACAACACAAACAAAAGACAACAAATGCTAAATTATATCTTTTATTATATACAAGATAATAAATTCAAAATGTTAAGATGGAAATTTCTGCACTACATTTTACCAACCAAACAATTACTTTTCTCTTGGAAAATAACTAAAACTCCGCTATGTAATATTTGTGATGTCATCGAAGATTATGAGCACTACTTTTTAACATGCAAATTTCTGAAATCATTTTGGGATCAAATAAAACTATTACTTGATAAACTTAAAATAGGACATCATATCATATCAATTAAATCACTTTTGTACGGATACAAAATAAACGATACAAGTTATTACAGTATTAATGATTTAATAACAATTATTCTTTTTACTGTATACAAAGGATACTATATATCCGAACAAAAAACAAAACAAATTAATATGTTTGAAATTTTCAAAAAAGAATTTCTTCAATATCACGAAATAATGATAAATAAAGAAGGCAAATATGAAAAATTCCATAATCTGGTTGCAGCAAAAATTAAATTAATTTCATAAATTAGAATTTATAATACATCATGTTATCATATTTTTATTCCGTTACATACATGTCATTATTACTATATATATATATTGTGCACTAACAAGTACTAACTTATCAATGAAATGCTATATACTAACGTTAACGAGGCCGGGATAAGGTACCGGTACTTCATGTATCTCTAACAAATGTAAAATTAAATAAAACATTATAATTTCAAAAAAAAAAAAAAAAAAAAAAAAAAATCCATATATACAGTAAAGGAAGGAAGATTTAAAATGATGCACTCCTAGGTTTTTAATTTATCAAATCATTTCCTAGTTTCCGGTAGAGACTCTCAGTATGTGTGCAAGATGTCTTCAAATTTCCATTTCATCACTACCTAGCCCAATCTAATTTGTTTTAAAAGATGTCCATTTCTTGAGTCTTGTACATTAAAGCAACAGTTTTTTTTAATCTTGAAAATCGATATAAAGAGAAGACAAATCAAGATCACAGACTACATCTGACGGAATCGCATGAAATCTAAAAGGAGTGAAATCGGGGGCGTCGACAGGGTAATCGTCTTTACAATGCAAGCATCATCTGCACTCAGTAAACATGTTGCAATCAGGAATGTAACAAAATCTATACAGTTATTGATTAGACTGCACTGGTACACGATATAAGTCCTCAAATGTGTGGCAAGTTAGTTGAGACACCGACAAATCGTACCGGTAAAAAAATTCGTGATTGTGTACGTATTATGCAATTTCATAATGTTTCTGTCATTCTTCCTCAGTACTTGTGTAAGGAGCTCATCCCTGTTCAAGCAGAAAAAAAACTTTACACGAGCGTGTCGTTTTAAGTGAGACATCGACAATAAAGCACATGATATTATTCTGCGAAGAAATTGACAGTTGATACTTAGTAACTGGAAGGTTGAAATGAGAACTAAAATAGAATTTAATCGCAAAAAAAATTAGTGTACTCACTACTCACACTACAGTGTTAGTATGTAAGTTGAGATAATAATAACAACGATATGTTGTTCTGAGATGAAAGATAAATGTATAGCAGTTAATAAACTCATCATAGATATCAGGAATGAATTTTGAATTTGCCCCAGACGCGCGTTTCAACTACATAAGCCTCATCATTGACGTTCAGATTAAAATAGTTAGAGAGCCAAACAAGTACAAGGTTGAAGAGCATTGATGTCTTAAATAAGCTTTTTACAAGACTATACCGCCTGCTTGTAATCCATGTCTCGAATTCTGTGACCTTTGTTGTAGACAAGACAAAAACTAGAATTTATAAAAGTTTTGAATGTATAAAGCAAACCCAAATCAAAGATCTTCTATAAACACCAAACTATCCACATACAAAAAATACAATTAAGTATAAAGTCAATTACCAATTTTTCGGAAATTATTTTGAAGGTATTTCCACCTGAAACCAAATAATTTGATTTGAACAGATCAAATTCTAGTTTGAAATAGCATGTCCTGTGTCAATGTATCGCTCATCGTTTCCTAATTTCCTAGTATAGTTGACACCAATTCCAAATAATATGATTCTATAAACTTTCATATAAAATAAGTACAGAAAAGGCTACTTTCGGTTTACACAAGGTCACATTCAGTAAGTTTAATCAAGGACATATGACATTACCAAAATGTTCCATGACATTATCATCTATATATATGAAGTTAAAGCAATTGTCTAAATCTGGGACATGAAAACCTCAACAACCTTGACCTCAGTTTCAATGTCATAAACCAAGGACCTCAAACAAAAGACCCAATGTCTTTATTATAAATGGTTCATTAGTTATATCAATATACGTTTTTATCTTAAACCCAAGATGGCAGAAAACTCTGATTATCAATATCTAAATTTCTAAATAAAATAAAATAAAAATTTAAATCATTACCTTCACCTTTGACTTTGAACTTATTCTATTATAATTGGGTCTCACATTAAAAGACCTTAAGTCTTAGGTATATCGCTTATGGAAATCAAGTTACAAATGCATATCACTTATAACAAGCATTCAGCAAGGTTTCAAAATAATAAGAACATAAACAAACGGTCTTTCCACAGTAAATGGAGTGCCCTAATAAGTAAACCACTAAAGGTATTCATGACTTGATATCAAGTCTCTGTTCTTTTAACCTTGATCAGTGATCAATCAAAACGCACAAATACATTTAAAATCTATAAAGAAACATTAAGAAGTAATAGTATAGTTATTAAAGTAACCAGGCATATAATTTAATACGCCAGACGCGCGTGTCGTGTACATAAGACTCATCAGTGACGCACAGATCAAAATAATTATCAAACCAAACAAGTACAAACTGAAGAGCATTGAGAACCCGAAATTCCAAACAGGTGTGCCATGTACGGCTAAGGTAATATACGCCTGGGATAAGAAAATCCTTAGTATTTCGAAAAATTAACTTTTTTGTAAACAGGAAATTTATGAAAAAAATGACCATATGACTGATTTTTATGTCAACACCAAAGTGCTGACTACTGTGCTGGTGATACCCTCGGGGACGAAACGTCCACCAGCAGTAGCATCGACCCAGTGGTGCAAATAGTTATCAAAGGTATCAAGATTATAATTTAATTTGCCAGATGTGCGTCTCGTCCACATAAGACTCATCATTGACGCTCAGCTCAAAATAATTATAAAGTCAAACCGGTACAAAGTTGAAGGGCATTTGGACCCCAAAATTTCAAACAGTTGTGCCAAAAACGGCTTAGGTAACCTATGTCTGTATTAGATATACAAGATAATGTTCACTGTTAACAATTGTCGGTATTAGAGTCGTGAGTCTAGGGTGGAGATATCTAATAAATATAAAAAAAGTGAAGAACATTTATAAATGCATGCAAAATTCATAAAGAATCATTTTTCTGCAGTAGTCAATATGCGCATGTGCAAACTAATCTTAATGGATTTCGAGCATTGGTTTGTTTACAAAGCAAAAGAAGCAAATCAGCAAAGTTTGTTTGGAATTGGTTCAGTAGTTTCAGAGTAGAAGATTTTGAAAGTAAGACCAGATAAACAAATTGTGTAAAATTGTCCTTAAAATGCAATAACTCCTTTTAGGGGTCAATTGACAATTCTGGTAGTATAAAACTTATTTGTAGATCTTGCATTGCTGAACATGTTTGCTGTTTACAGTTTATCTTCATCATAAATAATATTCAAGAGCAACCAGATGCTCCGCAGGTCGCAGCTTTATACGACCGCAGAGGTTGAACCCTGAACAGATGGGGCAAGTATGGACACGACATTCAAGCTTGATACAGCTCTGAATTTGGATTATGATTAAATAGTAGACACAGCATATGTTTCTGACACAGAATGAATGTCGTCTAATGAATTTTAAATTTTTGTTTACTTATTATGGTCCAATATCCAAAATCTAAATACCTGGCCATGAATTGATTCAGCATATCAAAGAATCCCAAGAATTCAATTATTGATGAAATCAAACAAAGTTTAGTGTTGGACCCTTTTGACCTCAATGTGGAGCAATTTAATAACAGGGTTCAAAAATCAAAAATCTAAATACATGGTTAGATTCAGCATACCAAAGAACCCCACACATTTAATTTTTGTTGAAATCAAACAAAGTTAAGTTGTGGACCCCAATTGAGATCAACCGAAAACTGGGTCCATAATCAAAAATCTAAATACATGTTTAGATTCAGCATATCAATGGAAACCAAGAATTCAATCTTTGAAGACCCTTTGGACTATAATGTAGACCAATTTGAAACAGGACCCAAAATTAAAAATCTAAACAAACGGTTAGATTCGGCATATCAAAGAACCTCAATAATTCAATTTTTGATGAAATCAAACAAAGTTTAATTTTAGACCCTTTAGTCCTCAAGTGGACAAATTTAAAAACGGGGACAGAATTCCAAAAACTTAATACACAGTCAGATTCAGCAGATTTAAGAACCCCAAGAATTCAAGAATGAAACCCCATTGAAATTGATCAAGAAATAAGCAATTTATACAAAGTATTAGAAAAGTATTGTTTTTGGCCCCTTTTTGGTCTCTAATTCCTACACGGTTTGTGCCATAACCCCAAAAATCAATCCCAACCTTCCTTTTATGAAATAGAACCTTGAGGTACAATTTCAGAAAGATCCATACACTTACACACAAGTTATTGTCTCGAAACTAGAAAAATACTTATTTTGACCCCTTTTGGGCCCCTTGTTCCTAAACTGTTGGGACCAAAACCCCCCAAATCAATCCCGACCTTCCTATAGTAATTATAAACCTTCTGTTAAAATTTTATTGATTTCTATTTACTTATACTAAAGTAATTATCCGGAAACCATATCGTCTTCGGACAACGCTGACGACAACGTCGTGATACCAAAATACGACCAAATTTTTTTTAACTTTTGCAGTCATAAAACTCCAAAATTCCATAAAATTACTAATTTAGTGGCACCAACCCAACAAGAGGCTCTCGAGATCCTATGTCGCTCACCTTGGTCTAAGTGCATATTAAACAATGGACACAGATAAATTCATGACATAATTGTGTTTTGGTGATGGTGATGTGTTTGTAGATCTTACTTTACTTCTTGTTGCTACAATTATCTCCATCTATAATGAACTTGGCCCAGTAATTACAGTGGAAAATATATCTAAAAATTTACAAAAATTTATGAAAAATGTAAAAAATTAACCATAAAGGGCAATAACTCCTTAAGGGGGTCAATTGACTATTTTGGTTATTTGACTTATTTGTAGATCTTATTTTGCTGAACATTATTGCTGTTTACAGTTTATCTCTATCTATAATAATATTCAAGATAA
This sequence comes from Mytilus edulis, assembly GCA_019925275.1. Taxonomy (NCBI): domain Eukaryota; kingdom Metazoa; phylum Mollusca; class Bivalvia; order Mytilida; family Mytilidae; genus Mytilus; species Mytilus edulis. The sequence continues at coordinate 75,742,414 of CM034361.1, read as the reverse complement.
TAACAAAAAACGGCAAAATTTCCTTAAAATTACCAATCCAGGCAGTAACCAGGTTGTCTGATCCATCTGAAAATTTCAGGGCAGATAGATCTTGACCTGATAAACAATTTAACCCTAGTCAGATTTGCTCTAAGTGCCTCGGTTTTTGAGTTATAAGCCAAAAACTGCATTTTACCCCTATGTTCTAGTTTTAGCCGTGGCAGCCATCTTGGTTGGTTGGCCCGGTCACTGGAAACATTTTTTTAAATAAGATACCCCAAAGATGATTGTGGCCAAGTTTGGATTAATTTGGCCCAGTAGTTTCAGAGGAGATTTTTGTAAAAGATTACTAAAATTTACGAAAAATGGTTAAAATTGACTATAAAGGGCAATAACTCCTAAAGGGGTCCACTGACCGTTTCGGTCGTGTTGACTTGTTTGTAAATCTTACTTTGCTGAACATTATTGCTGTTTACAGTTTATCTCTATCTATAATAATATTCAAGATAATAACCAAAAACAGCAAAATTTCCTTAAAATTACCAATTCAGGGGCAGCAACCACAAAACAGATTGTCCGATTCATCTGAAAATTTCAGGGCAGATAGATCTTGACCTGATAAACAATTTTTCCTCCAAGTCAGATTTGCTCTAAATGCTTTGGTTTTTGAGTTATAAGCCAAACCCTATGTTCTATTTTTAGCCATGGCGGCCATTTTGGTTGGTTGGCCAGGTCACGGGACACATTTTTTAAACTAGATACCCCAATAATGATTGTGGCCAAGTTTGGTTTAATTTGGCCCAGTAGTTTCAGAGAAGATTTTTGTAAAATTAACGACGACGGACAATGACGGACGCCGGACGCAAAGTGATGAGAAAAGCACACTTGGCCCTTCGGGCCAGGCGAGCTAAAAAGTGGTTATTAGATTCAACTGAAATTTTCAGACCTGAAACAACTTGGCCTAATGAACGCTTTTGCCCCATGTCAGATTTGCTCTAAATGGTTTGGTTTTTGAGATACAAGCCAAAAACTGAATTTTACACCTATGTTCTATCTTTAGCCATCGCAGTCATGTTTCTGAGAAAAAAACCAGAAAATCAACTTTATTCTAAATACACTAAACATCATTCATCTTAAGTTTGATAGGAATTGGTTCAGTAGTTACTGAGGCGAAGATGTTTGAAATAGTTTACACCGGACGGACGATGATGGATGCCGAGTGATGGCAAAAGCTCACAGCTCTTTCTGATCGGTCAGCTAAAAATAGTGGTATGATTGCCAATGAGAAAACTATCCACTGGAAAGTGACTTTTACTGATAATGCTAGCTTCTCTCCATTATTCCTTAGAAGCTTTTGTATGATGTCAGTCTCATATGAATAGAGGAACAAGTTGGCTAAAAAAAAGCAGTTGATCCCCATGAAATGCTGATTGTTTGTTAATATACATATCCTCCAAACCTAACATATACATGTAAGTTGTAAATCAATGAATCAGATATTAATAATGTGTTTTAAAAGAGACTTTTTTTTATTGAATCAGAGTGATATATTAACAAACAACAATCTATCCCTCCCTAAGACCAGATACTGTAATATGGTAAACTACACATGGTGGCTAACAATCCTACCATGTATGCAAAATTTTCTATCAAATAGTCTCCTAGGTGAGGCATTCAGAAGTGCCAACATTAACAAATCCTGTAAAAATAGTAAAAAGCCATCCTGTGCTATTGACAATACCATACATTCTAATATGATGTGCTTCTTTCGCTTTGTAAACATACCAATGCTAGTAATCCAATAAAATTTGTTTGCACATGTGTATATTGACTACTGCAGAAAAATGAATTTTTAGCTATCCCTCGGGCAAAAATAATCACAATTATGCCTGATGTTCATATGATGAAATCATAATCTTTCAGTCAGTTTAATTGAAGTCTGGAGCTGGCATGTCAGTTAACTGCTAGTAGTCTGTTGTTATTTATGTATTATTGTCATTTTGTTTATTTTCTTTGGTTACATCTTCTGACATCAGACTCGGACTTCTCTTGAACTGAATTTTAATGTGCGTATTGTTATGCGTTTACTTTTCTACATTGGCTAGAGGTATAGGGGAGGGTTGAGATCTCACAAACATGTTTAACCCCGCCGCATTTTTGCGCCTGTCCCAAGTCAGGAGCCTCTGGCCTTTGTTAGTCTTGTATTATTTTTAATATTAGTTATCACTGAACTAGCATATATTTGTTTAGGGGCCAGCTGAAGGACGCCTCCGGGTGCGGGAATTTCTCACTACATTGAAGACCTGTTGGTGACCTTCTGCTGTTGTTTTTTTCTATGGTCGGGTTGTTGTCTCTTTGGCATATTCCCCATTTCCATTCTCAATTTTACAAATAAAATGCAAACTCATGTTAAAACTACAATAGACATGTTACGAAAAGGTATATTCTCGACGCTGAGGTTGACAAATTAGACTTTAAATTTGGGGACGGTGTCAAAACATTGATTATAGATTTAAACAGGTAAAATTTAAATTCTGCACGTCTTGGTTACTTCAAATCACATTTATCTAGAGTCTCATTATGTAACATCCTATATGACAATTTCTTTTGTGTTATCATTGCTGGCAGGGGCGAATCCAGCCATTTATAAAAGGGGGATTCAAACCATATGTCCCCATTCAAATGCATTGATCGTCCAAAAAAAGGGGGGTTCCAACCCCGGACCCCCTCCCCTTTGATCCGCCACTGTCCAGCCTATCGTGACATGAAAGATGTACGCGTACAGGAATGGGCGGGCTAGAAAAGGGAGGGCTGAGAGTTATACAAGTTCATTCGATTCCAGATTGATAACATAAACATAGTAAGCTGGTTAGATATTAGTCAGTTTTATTTGTTGTATTAACAACAAGTATAGCTTGTATAAATTATTTCTTAAGTCGTTACTGTATAAAATTGTCAATAACACAGAATCCTGACAATCCTAGTATGACAGCAAACTGTAAAATGGACTTGATTTAATTGTGTTCACAAGGTGTCATTGCTACAACTTTTTTTAAAGTCTTGTACCTCCTAACAAATTGTCAAAACAAAAAGACTATACAGAATGGTAAAAAGAATAAGACAAAATTATTCCAACTAAGTATGCAATATTTTACACACATTGTCTTGGTGCATTGATGTGTTTTTGACAGCCTGAAGGATGCAAAAACAGGCAAATAATATTACCATAGCAACTGTGGTGTGGCACAATAATTACAAGCAGATCGCTCAGTAAAACACTGTCTGTCTTCAAACAAACCTTTTTTATTGGTTTTTAAATAAAGATTAACATTTTCTACTTGCTTCTCATGAAAACACAAACAGATCTTCAAAAATACACTTGATTAAAAGTCTTGTGAAATTACAGTACTTTTTTGTTTAAAATAGAGGATAAAAACTTTGTCATACAGTTGAATCAAAACTTAATTATCGAAGTAAACAACTTTAAATTAGACACTAACCATATTTTACAATGCTGGTATATGATGAGTACCGTAAAGATTATACCTGGTAAAATAATACATTGTTTGGCAAAATAAGTATGTTGAAAATCTAATAGTTTAACAGTTTACAAAGTAATAGAAATAGTTATGCTATCAATCTTTCTGTTTAAAACTCTTTATACAAAACTTTAAATCGCTGTTGAACTTCAAACCAAATTTATAGTTTTTCTCCAAACCAAGATTCTTATCTTGTCAAACACACCATATAAGAGCGCAAATTCAGAAATTTCAGATTATTTTTTTTTACTTTAAGTTAAATTCATATTAATTTATAAGCCTTGGTACTTTCATTAAGTAAAGAGACAGAATTTTTTGGGTAACATAAGACTTTGCATAGCACTTGATAAACAAACAAAAACAGAAATTTTTCACATCACCATACTGCTTACATAAATGAAATTCTGTATTATTTCAAACTCATATTGAAAAAATGTCCTTAAAAGAAACATCAGCTGCCAACATTTTAATTCCTGCAAAAATGTCCACTATCCACATTTTTGTTATTACCATATATTATTTGACTCAATAGGTTATTTTTATAAGTTTGTCATTGCTCTTTTATTAAAAATGTGTCTTTGTTTGAAAAATTCTTGCAAAATACTAAAGTTATCAAATTTCTGCATGTTTATTTTAATGGGTCAAAGCAGATTAAACAATGCCACACCTAGGCTTAAACTTGCATTTTCCACTGTCAAGATTTAAGCCATTAAAGAATCTCAAGTTTAACTATTGAATCCTGGCATATTACCCAAGTGAAATATTCCTCTACTGGATGTCAAAATAATATTGCAAAATATACATATAATGATGTCTGATTAGTATTGGGTTAATCCATTAAAATCATTCATCTGTAAGGTAGTAAGTGAAATTCGTTTGGATGTAATTTCTTGCCTTCCCTTTCAATGACAAGAATGGAATATCCCTAATACAGATTTTTTTTTTGTCTCTTAAATTATTTCGTATGTGGTCAGTGCTACCGAGATTTTTAAGAAACTTACTTGGTGTAGGTTTTAAACTTAGGTTTCAACTTTAATATCATTTCTTATAAATGTGTATGCTGTTTGCTTACTACTCATTAGCAAATATTTCCTAAATATTTAGAACCACACATTAATTCTGTTTTCAATGGCTACCATACTTTTAAAAGCTATAGTAAAACAATTTAAGTAGAACTGACCACTTAAAAAACAAATCAATTCACAGATGTAACACTTCTGCTATATTGATGCAAAAAATTACATTTATACAACATACAAAACGAAGTTACTGATGCCATTACATTTAATTTTAAATCAGCCATTATTGATAATGATGAACATGAATATATTTTACAACAAACCTAGGTGAAAGCTGCCTTTAACTTCAAGGATCTTATCCCTGCAGGTGAACAATGGTAATAACTATATGCTGATAATTAATAATGTGTATTGTAAACTATACTGCCTACCATCAAATAATTCAATCAATTATACATCTTACTTTCCCTGATAAGTGAAACATTTTTAGTGCTGCAAAATTCATTACAACTCAATTTGTTTCAATCTCTTACATGTATGTATGATTTTATGCAACCCTATATAATTAAATAACTCATTTATTTCTGCGAGAATTCAAGACAAAAGCTCTATTTTGTGAAAAAATATGTAATTGCAGAGGTTCAATACAAGCATTTTTCAATTAATTTAATAAACTTGTAATGTAGGGTTCAAAACTTGTAAAAAAAAATAAAAGAATCTTCAACAGTAAATCATACTTTTAGCATGTAAATAAAAATTATGTAAATTCTCTTTGATGGTGTGCAGTACATATATCTATTTAATTACAATTATGGCTTTAAAATGATGAAAATGATGGTCAAACTACATATATGTTTATAGCAATGGTGGTATCAATATATACATATATCTCAATATTGTATGAAAATGAATGGTTCATAAATAAACATCCTTCATATGACAATGAACAATCTGAAGTATGATTTGCTCTTGAACTATGAAATTTACCATGCATTATATTCTAAATCCATACTGTTAGCTGTAAATTTTTAACTTATGTTTTGTATAAATTATTGTATGTGGAGGTATGAGGCATGACCATTTTTTATATAAGATGTTCAAGTGCAGTAATAGGAGCTTATATATAACAAATGAATGAAGAGTGAAACTTTTACAACTTGTTAAAATGAAATAATCTCAAATAAACTACTTTAACACTTAGCTAGACCCTTATTACATTATATTTTTGTTATTTCATCTCACAAAAAGCATATTATATAATCAAAACATGTGATTATTTAATATATATTGACATGTTATTTTCCAATGTGATAAAATACATGTTTAAATTGCTCTAGTACACCTGTTAAATATAGCTGACCTTTTTTTTACCCTTTTAATGAATGTTTTACAGAAAGTTAAAATGGAATGTGGGACTAATTTATAAAATTACAAAAAAAAATGTAGTTCTAAAAGCATGCTGAATGCCTTAAAAATCATTATGTTTCTTATACAGTAAAGATTGGTCTATAATGAACATAAAATACTTGGAAAAATAAAAAGTCTTGAAATGTTGAAAATGTCCTTAAACGATTTGAAGGTAGAAGGTGAACAATCATTCTTTGAAGTTTCTAGAACGGTGATTAAAACTGTATGATCATTTGATTGCACAAAAGTTTGGTGTCTTCACAGCTCTATTAATATGCTTAAAAGAAATACTAAGTACATGAAAGTGAACTTGTCAATAAAAATATTTTGTTCTTGGATGAAAGTTTGATGTTTAACAGTACATTTTGTTCACAATTTTTCTTAGCGAATTAAAGCAAACTGATATGAATAATGTATGGATCAAAAGTCGTTTGAAAAAGACAAAAACAAGAAATGACACATTGACTTTCAAGCCTGCTGCCCTATATTTAAAATGTGAAAGAACCCTGGATCTAAAGTGAAGGTCAAAGGATTCCTGTAATTTGCAGTTTTAACTTATGATGAATTAGCAAATATAATTTAATGAACCTAGCATGGAAATTAATTAAAAAAAGTCATTAAAAATACCATACAATAATATGCAATGCAATGAAATTGTTATTTGATGAGTAATTCCCTGTCTCATGCACTTCCAAATCTTATCCAGCAAAAACATGACCTCTAGTTACTTATGAAGTTTAGTAATTCAATTTAAATAAAAATTGTAACATACACACTGTAGTTGAAAACACAATTTTCACTGGTATTATATGTTAATACAATCAACACCAATTATGCAACGTAACAAATGAACACATTCTTTTTTAATCAAAAGACTTCCTCTTTTACCAGCTAAACACTTTGCATGTTTCTTAAATCAACTATTTATAAGTCAGCAAAAAGCGTTCACAATAGATATTTGAACACAACCATAATCAAAACAAAAATAATTTATCATTAATTAAAATACTAAAATTTTTGTAACAATTCAAGGTCTTTGTGAAGTAGAAAGCCTAAATACCTGGCGTAATTGTTGTCCTTTTAGCAACTTGCAATATAGAATGCCACTCGTATTTGCTCTGAACTAATAAACATCCTAATATTATAAGCACTATGGAATAAGGGACTGTTCTATAACTTTGATAAAGAAAGAAATGTACTTAAAAATTTATGAGACATATATTCACCCCTAAATTTATGAGTCGGATATAAATCCACTTTTACAGGTTCTACTGCATGTAAAAATTAAATCAAAATTTATCATATTTTTGGCAACTGACTGTATTTTAGAACTCTTTTCAATCACCTCAATTACTTCAAAAACATATATAGTCACATGCTTTTCAGTAATTTTGATCAGAATATTTTAGTTAGCAACATATTTCAAAATGGAAAAATCTCATATGTAAAACCTTTCAGATAATCACATCGGACTGAAGATATGGTTAAAAGGTGGGTTCCTAGTTTTAGAATCACCATCTTAAAACTACATTATGGGTCCATTGTTTGGTCAAGTATATTCATATCATCATGCATTAAAACTAAAATTACTTCAGACAGAAAATAAATAAATAATGAAGCACTTTCAGAGGCTGGGTATAAAACATGTCTCGTATCAAGAGAATAGAAAGAAGATAAAAATGTATAAAACAGAATAAAACAAAGTCATCCATTTGAGATGGTCTTCTTAGAGTTGGTAAGGTCAGCCATAGGATCTTCTTGTGTTAAAGCCTGCAGGTCAGCAAACTTGGCAACAAAATCTAAACTACTTTCATTCATCAATGTATCCACCTGAAAAGAAAATTTTAAGATACAATATTATTATCACTGAAAATTCTTATTTGTAAGAATTAATTTAACTTTCTCATGTCTTTATACTTTAAAAGTGAGCAGGCAAACAAAATTTGATAGATGCCATCATGAGTTGTTTGACCGTTATGGAATAACTGTTTCACAGATGATATCAGATATGTTCCTTATGTCATAACAACAATACCCTTCCATTTTCACGAATGCGACCTACCAAATTAGACTATTCAGTGTTCCAGCTAGGCCGTTTTCAGAGGGCGCGGCGCCCGCCCTTTTCCGAGTGGCGCCCTGTGCCCTTTTTACAGTTTCCAGGGCGCCCTGCCTTTTTTGAAGATCGATTGCATATTAATTTGCCTATTGATATGATACGCTAATTACTAAATTTTACCTGGGGAAAAGATTATGACTTTGTTTACCACCCCAAGCTAATCAATGGTTACAACTGGTGTCATAATCTGTTGTTATAGGTAATCCGTTTATCGGATGGGTCATTAATGATCATCAACATTAATTCGTTCAAATAGAATCGGTCAGTCGGCAATTATCTTTGAAGAAATGTGCATACAACAACTTGGGCACAATTTGCGATGTTTACCGTAGTTTCATGGAAGAAACGTAATGACAGAAAGTTGGAAAACCATTATAAACTCGTTGAAGACATTGTTTTATTTGTTTTCTGTAAAATAAACAGAAAATTCAGACTTATTTGTCATTGACTGCCTTCATTTTTGATATGAAAATAACAAAATCGGCGGCCATATTGTGATCATATTTACATCATATTTACGTACTGTTTATAATCCTCCAAAGAAGGAGCACACCCGATATAAGAAAGATAACTCAATCTGATTTTTTTCCTAGCATTGAGTAACCCATTTACATATTCTAAAATGTGTCTCCATACTTCTTGCTTAAGAATATATATGTTTAGGTATTTATTTTTAGTTATGGGAAAAGTTAAAGAGGGTCTTAGTAGCAGTGTTGGTAGGGTGCCTTGGTCATCTTTTTCTGTATTCTTTATTTTTGATACTATTTTTCACTGTTGCTTTATATCCTAAAATTGTGAATTTACTGAGCACAGCTGTTTTGTGCTGTATTGCCATCAAGCACAGCAGGGGTAGAAAGGTGAAACTGGTAAAATGTGGTAGACCATAGAAACAGTATGAAACAGATCTCCTTTCAAAACATACTGCATATAAAGTTCAACTGTGCCAAGCAATGATAAAAAAACTTGTGCGACAAGCTGCTTGACAAGTTTTTCAGCCTTAAAAGTAGAAAGATAGAGTTCTATATGGGCTAAAGATGTTGTTCTTGTATAACCTGTGATTCAACGAATAAAACACAAATGTTTGATTAACATCTTTTATTAAAATATGCCCTTTTCATATTATCATATCGCGCGTTAAATGCCCTTTTTCAGGATTGGCACCCTGCCCTTTTGAAAACCTAGCTGGAACATTGCTATTTACCGGATTTGTAATTACATAAGCAACATGACAGGTGCCACATGTGGAGCAGGATCTGCTTACCCTACCAGAGCACCTGAGATCACCCCCAGTTTTTGGTAGGGTTTGTGTTGCTTATTCTTTAGTTTTCTATGTTGTGCCTTCTGTACTATTATTTGTCTGTTTGTCTTTTTATTTTTAGCTATGGCATTGTCAGTTTATTTTTCCATCTATGAGTTTGACTGTCCGTCTGGTATCTTTCGTCCCTAGTTTGACATTTACCAATTAATTATTATATTTTTTATTATTATATTAATTATCATATACACTTATAATTATCTTCTTTTGATTGTGATCAGATTATTATCACTAAATACACAATAAAAAAAAATATACCAACTTAGTGATCGAACAAATATAATATCTGAAAAAAGTGTTAAAATATCAATATTACACAACAATAGTATATAACATCATATTCTTATATGAAGTTTATGTGATGAATCATCTTTTAAGAGCATGAAATGTGGTGTAAAATGACCCAAATGCATGCAATTGCTTTGTGGTATATTCAAGAAAACTTACGCAGTAATATATCAATGAATGAAATACTTACATCAAACTTCCCCATAATCGATGAATCTCGAGAATTCTCAAAGAAAAATGTCTGTGGTTGTAAGGTTGCTGTAGATACTACAGGGTCTGGTTTGGCTGTCTCATTCAGTAAAGACATAAAAGAAATATCACCAACCTGGAAAATAACCCAATAAAATCAAAAAGGTATTCTTAGCGTAAAATGTAGTAACAAGGAAGATGGATAAAAGAAACAAAGAAGCTAAATATGTAGATGCCAAGCAAATCAATAATCTAGTAATAATAAATGATTTCTACTCGAATGTAATAGTGACCAGAAATATGCAGAATAGCTTATACCAATGCAACTTTAAATTCATAGCTTTAATGGTCTGGGTTTTTTAATCATTTTGGTCATGAGTAGAGTTTAAGAGTAAATAGAACAAGACTTTAAAAATATAAGATTAAATAATTTTTTGTGGTTTTGTTTTATTTGGTTGTCCTTTTCATAACTTTGTCTGCCACTTTTCAGTCTACTCATTCCCCATGTAAGTGGTTACTCTAGAAATAATAAACGTTAGGAATTGTTGATACCCTCAAGGAAGGATTTTGCTGTATCCCCTCAAATTCTTACATTCAACATGCACAAGATGACTTTTTGACTTTAATTACCATGATTACAACAAAAATGTCTGAATGGATGGGATCAGAACCTGACAATTAACTTTGTTTGACAATGCACAATTCAAAAAGGTTTTACCTCTCCATTCATCCATGATGAAGTACACACAGGACTTCTAAAAAGAGCCTTAACAGGTTCAGTTTTATTAGATGTCCTATCTGAAGCTGTCTCTTTATTTGCACTTTCATCTAACATAGCTAAAATAATAGAAATATAATTATAGGTCAATTAAACTGAACTAGGACATTTAACTTTAGAAGAGTTATTAAGCTTAAAATTTCTCAAAATCACCCAACCATGAAATATGAGTCCTGTGACTTTATCTTATGGAACATTATCAGACTGTCCAAGATTCCTCTGATTCCTTAATATCATGTTGTATGAGTACAGACAATAACATTTTATTACAAACTATGCACATCAAATTTCTAATAAACAAGTCAATATAACATTGACAAACATTATTTGAAAACAATTAGTTATAAAAGATTCATTCACAAATAGTGCAGAATTTTAATACCAAACAGAAAATCTGAAAACTGTTAATTTCACTGTTCATTGCTGTTTGAGAATAAGAAATGACCAGCAAATCTATTGTCTATTTACATTCGTTGTGAAGAAAAATATTAGGTCATCATGTGCTTCAAATAACATTCATAAGAATTACTGACATCTTCTGCAGATTTTCATATGTATAATGCATAAATGTGTCTAGATGTCTTTTGACTATTTGTGCTTGTAGACAATTGTTTCATCTATGTATATGGATGACATGAAATATTCTGATCAGAAGCAGAATGATCCATTTCAGAACAATTCAAAGTGCTTGAAAGCACTGAACGGTAAAGATTGCTTCAATTTATCAGTGGGAAGTAATAATTAATATTGCATTGGTTGTTGTTGATTTAAAAACTATTCTAGACAAAGGAAGATAACTCCAATTTTTATAGATAAGGTTAACAATGACATAATTTATATTTTTAGAAAAGTTATTAGATTCCTGCACCTTGCAAAAGTTATGTAATTTTCTTGACAAGTGAAACATCATTTTGTGCCTTGAAGAATATCTAAGTATTCATTACATTGATAAAATTTTGGAAATGGTCAATGCACTATATTTTGTGTATCAAAAAAGGTAGTGATCAGCCTTGGAACATTTAGATATCAAGTCAGTCAATAAGGTTTTGATTGCATTTCATGCAATCTTTACCTAAAAATGAGGAATTTAAGACATAAAATTTGTAATTTCGCTATGTTTCAATATCCGAAAATATCCATACAATAAAATGATTTGTTTAAATGGAAATGTTAATAAAGACTAGGTTTTTAAGGTTTTCATTACCACAAATGTTACATTATAAATAATAACCATTACATCATATACATCATAATTATATAAAATACATACGTTCAAATGAAGATCCGTTTTCTAAAGCCATCTCAAATAATTTTTCACCATCACTTCCTGCAATAATAAAGGAAATATTGTTTAAAAAGTAACCAACTAAAACATTCTTATTCAATAACAAGTGGTCATTAAATCTGATTTGATCTGCATGTTTTAGGATCAATGTTGCTTAGATTATGTGTGTGTTTTTGTGGTAACCATGACCATTTATACTGGAGTTCTTACTCCTGGATTTTTTTTTGGTGTGTTTGCATTGCCTTTTACATTTAGTATACCACTTTCCACAAGAGATGAGTTTACGTAAGGATAATTGTCAGTTTCACTAGAGTGTTTTTTTACTCTATATGTTAGATATTATAAACCGAAAAAAAATCAATTTGATGTTACAATTGAGCTTCAAATTTTCCCTTTCCTTTCTGTACTAGTTTTGTCCTTACATTCTTAAAAGAAAAGGAAACAAAACTATTGTTAAAAACATTACACGAAATTCATCAATTGCAATAAGAAAAGTCATGGTGCATCATTTCACAGAAACCAGCTTATTCTATTTCAAGACATAAAGTTTGTTGCTTCTTAAAGCTAATGGTCTAAATAAAGACACAAATTAAAGTACCTGGTGTCCCAAAACCTGAGAACGACATGTCCAGCAGATTTGAAATACTTGGCGGTGATAAAGAACCCTGCACGGTTGACGATGTGGTTATAACATCATTGTGACTTGTAACTGCTGATGTATAAATATTTACTGTGGTACCAGCTGTTATCTCTAAAGAACTTGCTGTAATCTGAAAAAATGGAGCATACAACATTATTAATAGTGATCTTTAAACATGGCTCCTAATTTTTATACTGACAAATTATTTGGACAATATCTTACAAACTGAGTTGAGCCCTTACAAAATTGTTTATCTTTATGTTTCTGTCCTAATTCAGGAAGCTGTAGTTCAGTAGTTGTAGTTGTTTCAATGTCTTAAAAAAAATTTTTTTTTTTTTATATATTGTTTTGTTATAAATTAGGCCATTAATATTTTAATATTCTCAATTGGGTGGTTTCATATGTTTCATGTCTGGGCCTTTTATAGTTGACTTTACTGTATGAGTTTTTCTCATTTCTCATTTTGAAGGACAAAGGGTTGCCTATAATTCATTGGCAATCATTCCACATCTCCTTTTTTTTTAATATATATTGAAGAAAATATTTAAAACATACCCCTTCGATGAGACGGTAGCTTAGAAACACCCCCTTATTTATACAAGAGTGCACACACTGAAATGTCTCGCCTTCTATACTAATCATTGATATTATGTTGATAGTCCTAAGTATAAAGCTTAGTTTTATTACAACTGTCTCATAAACTTAACATTAACCAAGATAACTAAACAAAGACCAATGAACCTTGAAAATGAGGTGAAGGTCAGATGAACTATGCCAGGCAGACATGTACAGCTAACAATGCTTCTATACAACATATATAGTTGACCCTTTACTTATAGTTTAAGAAAAATAGACCAAAACACAAAAACTTAACACTGTGCAATGAACCGTGAAAATGAGGTCACCGTCAAATAAAACCTGCGCGACTGACATAAAGATCATTTAATATTTCCATACACCAAATATAGTTGACCTATGGCATACAGTATTAGATAAAAAGACCAAAACTCAAAAACTTAACTTTGACCACTGAACCATGAAAATGAGGTCAAGGTCACACAACATCTGCCCGCTAGACATGTACACCTTACCATCATTCCATACAACAAATATAGTAGACCTATTGCATATAGTATGAGAAAAACAGACCAAAACACAAAAATTTAACTATAATCACTGAACCATGAAAATGAGGTCAAGGTCAGATGACACCTGCCAGTTGGACATGTACACCTTACGGTCCTTCCATACACCGAATATACTAGCCCTATTGCTTATAGTATCTGAGATATGGACTTGACCACCAAAACTTAACCTTGATCACTGATCCATGAAATGAGGTAGAGGTCAAGTGAAAACTGTCTGACAGACACAGGGCTCACGCTACCAGGCGACTTGGGCGAAGAAGTCGCCTTCCCGACCGTCACTTCGCTTTCCCCAACCCGCAAAAGCGAAATCAAGTCGCCCTGTTCTTGACGATACTCGCTTTCAGTCGCTTCGTCATCGGACATTTTCAATTTTTACAAAGTTGATGAAACATCAATTTTTTATTGATAATTAAAAAAATTCAGACATAAACGATTCATTATCTTTAGAAAAGAGGTTGAAGCATTGTCTTCGCAGTGTGTAGCAGGTTATTTGATAAAAATACAACTTTTTATCACTTCATGCATTTTCGCAAGTTCCGGTGCTTGTTACTCGAAAACGTACATCAACCTAAATTTCGGCGGCAAAATAAGTTTGTTACTTCATTTAAACGTGATAAAAGTTGCCTCCAGTAAATGTTTAATCCATTTATTGCATTAAAAACGTCATGTTCCTTTTCAAATAACTTGTCAAACATCGTTTATTTTTGTAAATTTTCTTGCATTCGTCAGCCATTGACCGATTTCTAAACTACGGATGTGAACCGGACCAGCTATGACCGAAATCCGTACTTTTACAATAATTACTACGGACGCACGGACGGAACAGCTGACAGAAGAATATTGATCCCAAAGGGAAAAATTACGCACACACATTAAGAGACTTTTGGTTACATCTAATTGATTGGTGTATATAATTCCCTATATTTTTTATGGATTGTTTCAAACTATTGATTAAAGTTGCTTAACTCTGAGACTATTAATTTATACCAATTTCAATATATTATGGCCCAGCTTAATAACTTTAATATTTTTTTTTATGAGAAACACTGAATTTCATACACAAGATAATTTTTAATTAAATTGTAATACATTGTAATAATGATATATTATAATTTCTTTACATTTTTTAAAATAATTTTCTCACAAGAACCTTAGTAAAACTTAAACAACTTTTAATTTCAAATGTTACTTTAATTGAATTTTTTTACTCAGATATGAATTGAACAATATAAAAAGAACATTATTTACATATGGCCCTTTATACTATTGTAAAATCCAAACATTGTAGCGCACCGCGCGAATTAGCACTTCTCTTTCAAATCTCACCACTTCTCCCTATCAGTTTCAAAAAGAGAAGTCATTTCTCCCTATAATTCTGAAGTAGTGTGAGCCCTGCAGACATGAGGACCTTGCAAGGTACGCAAATACCAAATATAGTTATCCTATTACTTATAATAAGAGAGAACTCAACATTACAAAAAATTTGTACTTTTTTTTTCAAGTGGTCACTGAACCATGAAAATGAGGTCAAGGACATTGGACATATGACTGATGGACACTTCGTAACATAAAGCATCTATATAGAAAGTATGAAGCATCCAGGTCTTCCACCTTCTGAAATATAAAGCTTTTAAGAAGTGAGCTAACACCGCCGCCGCCGTAGCCGCCGCCGCCGCCGGATCACTATCCCTATGTCGAGCTTTCTGCAACAAAAGTTGCAGGCTCCACAAAAACTATCAAATAAAATAGTACAACTTAAAATCATGTTTTTTGTTTGGATGAGCCACACAAAAGATCAGTTTTAGCAGTCTTAACTAAATAAAAATTATGTTTACAGATGTTTTCTTAATGTATAAAACCAGTACTGTAGTCTCAACATATCTATATTTCACATACCTCAGTGGAATTCACATGGTTAATTTTCACCGGTAGATGTCCAGGGCCCATCATAATAGTCTGTAATGGTCCTGGACTCTGTACACTCAGCTGATTTGGTCCTGGATTTCGAATATTAACCTGCCCTGGTCCAGGATTGAGTACATTAAGCTGACCTGCTCCAAGACTTTGTACATTTAACTGACTTGACCCATGGTTCTGTACATGTATCTGACTAGGAGTAAGCTGGGACTGTACTTCTAACTGACTAGGATTTAAAGTAAGTTGAGTTTGGGAATGGGACTGAACATCCAACTGTACAGTTTTCACTGTCGTACATGCTACAAAGAACGAGCAATATTATTTTAATTGTTGAATAGTTTGAATCACAATAAGATTTATAATCTAATTCCAAACTTATACCACATCTTGTACAGGTCTGTTTTAGGAATATTTTTAAGAATTGACAAATCTCAGGTGCAAACATGTAAAAAGTCAATATCTATGTAAACATTCTAAACGTGTTCTGGATAATTTTCACTTTTGAGCGATGCATGAAAAGGTGTAGTCTAAATAAAAATATGAGTTTTGTCTTATAGATGTATAGATGAAATCTTTAACATTGTTACCGACGGTATTTTTGGTAATCTTGACAGCAGTTGATATTTTTTTTTTTTTCATCAGTCTTGTTTAAATAAGAATACAATTACCTACAACTAAGACAAGCATCAACTGAGAAATGAAATCTAATCCGTTTGTGTCACAGGTACTTGAATCTTTCAATCTCACCTATGTAAAGATTCGTCATCTATAGGTCAGACAATCTCAGTTATCCTATTCACAGTGTCATGTGTAACCACAACATAACAAATTCAGAATTGTTGTCGATCAATTTTTTTGCAATTTTTTAACAGTGTACCCAGGAATCCTGCATACAATTAAGGCAATCAAAATTGAAAATAATTATAGAATAACTAATCGAAGAATTCAAATAGATAAAAATATTCAACGAGTGAGCGAACAACACATTAATTCACAAATGCACCTAGCGTATGAGTTTATTATCAGTGTTGTTCGGTCACGAGTTGAAGATTTTTCGGTATTTTAATTCTTTAATTAGTTATTCTTTTTATTACATTGGCAAATGCCTTTCTTTTTTAAAGAAATTAATGTAAAACATGTCAGGAACTATATCTTTTTTCTACGCATTCACAATTTGTTTTGATCCGCCGTTATCGACATCTTGACAACGCCTATTGTTGTATGACGTCAGATAGTGAAATAACCACGTTTTTTTCACATGTGAAATTATCGGTTTTTATTTAACTGGGAAATCAATGTAATTCATTGCAACCAATGTAATAAAAGGATTTATTCCTTGAAAATGAAAATCCAGTTGCAATTTCTCATTAATGAAAGAATCCCAAACATTCTTTGAATGCCTTATTATATTTGACTTACCAGGAGGTGCAGTACTGACGTTGGATAAAATAGGTATAGAGTTTGGCACATTTATCACAGTTTTTAAGTTTTGTCCATTAGGTTGGACAAGAAAATAATTTGGTGCTTTAGGCAGTATTGTTCTCTGTACAACCATTGGCTTTCTGTTAATCTGTCTAATTTTTCTTCCACTTCTGTAGCCAGATCCCTACAATCACAAATATTCATTCAGTAAAGAACTACAGATCTGTATACTTATAAATTAAAACTAAAAAATACTATGAGCAGGTCTAACAGATATTTGAAATCATTTATTTCAATCTAAAAAGCAAAGCGGATGTTTTGCCATTTAAAACTCCAAAATTATAGGGTTAAAAAATACATTAAATGCAAAGTACAAAAAAGAACTTTCATTAAGTGCATATTGAAATCCCAGATACTCCTTTTAATAAAAGAATGTGTCACTATAAAAGGGAAAGCAGACTAAAATATAACCCAACAATAACAGTGAAAATGTATGCTACGGTTTGACAAAACTTTAATTTATACCCCTTCCCCAAATTTTTTTGATTTGTATCATACTGCATTTGCTTCCACCCAGTAACAAAAAGTATGTGGTGTCAAGCCCTCCCAAACAGTCTTTTCCTGGAAAAGCCCTAAAAAGAATTGGTAAAAATAGACAGATATTATAAGTTCTTAGCCTTTGATACTTACATTAAGAACATTAAAGGCTTGATTAAGTGATCGACTGGCAGGCACAGATCCAGGTGGCAGTGTATTTCTCTGTAGAAATGCTGTTCCCGCTACTGGTACCTTAAATACAGCCTCTTTACCTTGACTAGAATTAATTGGCTGAAAAATGTTAAAAGAATTTTTACTTTTATATTCTCAATGGTGTAGTACATAAATTCAACATTTAATTCTGTAAATAAAAGAAATTCTGCAATTTGGATTTCAAGGTCAATGTAATATACAAATCATGTAAATTGTGTCTTTCTTCTTAAATATATCTTAATTTCCCACTTTTAAAATAACAGATTACACAACATGCACAAGCATCTCCAACTTGCCATACTTTTAAAACCCATGGCAGAAGGGATTAAATATTTGGTGTGCAGGTCCCATCTGAAATTTGATATCAAATTTATTCGTTCATTGTGTGTTAATTTGCGGTTTTTTATTGAGTTAAGCCTTCCATTTGATATTTTATAGTGTGTCTTTCTATGTTGTGATGTTATACTATTCATTCAGAAAAGGGAGAAGGTTTGGTACTATTAAAACGTTTAATCCCGCTGCAAATGTTTGCACCTGTCCTAAGTCAGGAATCTGATGTACAGTGGTTGTCCTCTGTTTATGTAGTTCATACGTGTTTCTCGTTTTTATATAGATTAGACTGTTAATTTTCCCATTTGGATGGTTTTACACTAGTAATTTTGGGGCCCTTTATAGCTTGCTGTTCAGTGTGAGCCAATGCTCCATCTTGAAGGCCTTACCTTGACCTATAATGGTTTACTTTTTATAAATTGTTACTTGGATGAAGAGTTGTCTCATAGGCACTCATACCACATCTTCCTATATCTATTGAATAGTGTAAACAGACTAACTAACAAGAATGTGTCCATAGTACACGGATGCCCCACTCGCACTATCATTTTCTATGTTCAGTGGACCGTGAAAATTGGGGTTAAACCTTTAATTTGGAATTAAAATTAGAAAAATCATATCATAGGGAACATGTGTACTAAGTTTCAAGTTGATGTAACTTTAACTTCATCAAAAACTACCTTGACCAAAAACTTTAACCTGAACTTCGCACTATCATTTTCTATGTTCAGTGGACCACGAAATTGGGGTCAAAACTATAATTTGGCATTAAAATTAGAAAGATCATATCATGGGGAATATGTGTACTAAGTTTCAAGTTGATTGGACTTCAACTTCTTCAAAAACTACCTTGACCAAAAACTTTAACCTGAACCGAACGGACGCACAGACGGACGAACGAACGGAGGCACAGACCAGAAAACATAATGCCCCTCTACTATCGTAGGTGGGGCATAAAAAAGATATTTAAGTGGTTCACAAAGATAGCAATAATTCACATGTTAGATATAAATTTAGCTGTTTTTTTTATCATGGACAAATTTGAATTACAAATATGACAAACCTCTGCAAGTTTTAATGTTGTCTGTGTCCCAGCATCAACCAATCCATCACCAGAGCCAGACCTAGAAGACAATGGGTTTTTACTAACTGCCCTTTGACCTTTGACACCACAACCTTTTGTTGCTTTTGCCCTAACAGCACCACATGTATGACAAGGAGATGAGGATGATGAACTGCCCTGTAATATAAATTTGAAATTTTTAACACTGTAAACATGCAAAACAAATAATAAAAGAACATATTGATAATAAAATTTATCAAAATTTTGAAATATCCTATGATATACATGTACAGTACAAGTTGAATTAGTCTTAACTCTTTTGTTAGTGTCAAAGCAATGCAGATGTGTCCTCATTTATGATTTTTTTTGTGTGCAGGACTGTGATCAGCCTTTGAGAAAATTAGAGTTATAAAAATATTAACTTTTTTTGTGCCATCTCAGTGTCGAACTATTCAAGTCATTGTTTCCATATTTTGAACAAAGAAGACATCATCTTTTTTCTATAGCCAGATTTTTTTATTGAAATAATATTTTTTATCACATTTATGAGCATGTCCTAAATTAGGATTCTGCAAGTCAGTGTGTTTTTTTTTTATCATATTCATTTATTCAATTAGCCATCAGCATGATTGGGTTTCTCACTTGACATGTTTGATTTGTTATACATTTTGTTTTGTCAAGGCTGCTTATAGCTTGTGGTATGTATGGAATGGATTGCTCATTGTTGAAGGCCATACAGCAACCTACTGTTTCTTATATCTACATCATTTGGTCTATGGTGGATAGTTTGTCTTGTTCATATCATTGGTAATCATACCACATAGTTATTCTATATTAAGATATACATACACATATTAACATCAATCGTCACATATGCATTTCAAAGAACTAGGCAAACAAATTTATGATAATTTAATTTGTCTTTAACCTGTTATCACAAAAAAAATGTTTTCAAAAAAGACATCTATACCTTTACATCAGTCATTTCCATGACAGCCAAATGCACCAATCGTCTTAGAGTATTCGTCAATTGTGTTTTAACAATGTCTTCAATTGTACTTTCTTTACAAAAATCATACTCTAATCGAATCTTATTGTCTTTTCCAATCATTAGAAACAACTGGGCAATAGTTAAATTTTCAGCACTAGTAGAAGTCCAACCTTTTTCAAAGGCTTCTTTAACATTAAGGGATTCTTGGTCTTCTTTTTCAGACTTATCCTCATTGTCACTACTTTTCACAACTTCAGATTCAGCGCCCCCAGACAAATGTTTCTTCCTTGGAGGTGTTCCATCTGTGGAGTCAGTCTCTGTTAAATTTTCAGTACTTTTTGAATTATTCCTTGACAGAGGTGTGTCTGGGAACATTGCGTTTTCCCCTCACTAAGAAATGCCGCATCATTACTGTACACACTACAAGACATAGTCGAGGAAGGAGTCATTCCTGTTTTACTGTCTTTGACTGTTCCTCTAGATTTTGGTGACTCAAACATTCCATTTTTAGGGTCCATAAAATCAACAGAATGAGAATTTTCACTGAAAATTGTTGATGAAGTCTTAGTACTAGTAAAATCTCCTTTCTTATCCTTTGAAATTACGGGAGAGTCTGAAAATACACAAAATTTATGAACAAAAGAGAATTTAGCCAAGATAAAGTGCAATAATAATAACATTAGAGTCAAGCTAAAATAAAATATTCTGTCTGTCTATCTGTGTATGCACCTCAACTCCATCCTGAAGTTTTTCCTATTAATTTCCTAGCATCATCACTTAAGAAAATCTCACTTTTTCTTAATCTCTGCTGAACATTGTTAAAAATACAACTGCAATTTCTATTCTGATGTCATGTAAGTGCACAACTACTGGAATTAGAACATGGTTTAGCTACAAATCAAGATGAGAATGTCATATCACAATATTTAGTAAATGATAAACATGATAAATAGAGACAAACTCGTAAATGAATACATGAATATTTTTGCTGAAAACCTGTCTTTTTACTAAATTGGGCTATTTACTTAAAC